>OZ023265.1:121858943-122288943 GCA_964006375.1 Tillus elongatus
ATTAGGAAAGAAGTGGGCCAGGGCTGACAATTTACAAAATTGTTAGTTGGTTGTACACAGTCTTTATTTTATAACATTCTGTGTCATATGTAGCTGTCGTGACAACATACTACCTGGTACTACACCGAGATGGCAACGCTAGTACATCTCACAACGTTCTAGGAAGCTGGCTACCATAGCCCTATCACTTTATAGGTGTGTTCTCGCTGTAATTAGTATACCGTACTAACACGCTATAATTACAGCGAAACCGGTCTGCGGTTCTGATTATAGTGAGAATACATCTAGCCTTACATACATTGTCCCTATATTAGGGAGAAATGGGCCAGGACTGAAAATTTACAAAATTGTTAGTTGGTTGTACATAGTCTCTATTTTATTACATTGAATGTTATTTGGAGCTATCTTGACAACATACTACCTGGTTCCGCACCGAGATGGCGACTCTGTCGTATATCTCACAATGTACTAGGAGGCTGGCTACGATAACCGTATTACACTATAGGTGTTAAGTGCACTTGGAGAACCCAAATCACCACAACACATCTTTTTAAAGACCTGACGGTCGCTTCACTAGCAACGTTGGTGTCATCAGAGGATGAAAAATTCTGAGTTTTGTTAGCGAAATGATCGTCAGCCCTTGCAAGTCTGCGGTAGGCAGACTTCGCCACAAATTTACTGAAACAGGAAGCGTAAAAGATCTACCCAAGTCCAGCCGCCCTGTAACTGCTGCGAATAAACAGGCGCTAGATCTTTTTCTTGCTGTACAAGAAACTCTCACAACTTCTGCACTAAAACTTGCTAGAACGAACAAGATCTCCAAACGTTCTGTACAGCGAATTTTGCATCGGGAAAAGTATTTTTTCCATAACGTTCATAAGCTGCAAAGACTTTTTGCAGAGGATTTTGATACAAGTTTAGAATTTTGTGAACAAATTATTCAGATTATTCAACAAAATGAAGATGTTTTAAATTACGTTGTTTTCTGTGATAAAGCTGCCTTTTGCCTTAATTGAAGTGTAAACAGACACAATTGTCGATATTTGTCTAACAACGACCCTCATTGGATAAAAGAAATAAATATCCAATATCTTTAAAAACTGAATGTATGAGCCGGAATTGTTAGTCATCATGTAATTGAACTCTTTTTATTTAAAGGGACCTTAACAGGCCCAGGCTGTGTAAGATAGAGCTATCGTGTCCTGTATTAGCTAATGGTTTCCCAATGTATACTTGCAGCAAGACGACACCCCATCTCATTGCAGTCTAAAAGTAAGGGGAATACATTAATGTGACATTTTTCAGCTGATTGGCAGGCAGAAGAGAACCCAGTGAGTGGCCAGCTGGGTCTCCAGGTTTGTCTCCAATAGATTTTTTCTCTTGGGTCATTTTAAATGCGTTGCAATGATCGACCTGCAAATTTGGAACAGTTGCGAGACCGAATGTTGATGACCTTTCAATAAGTGCCTAACAGACCACTGGAAAACTTGATTTATTAGTTCGACTAGAGCCTTCGGTATTGTTAAGGAGGGCTATTATGCTCAACTTGAGCATATTCTTCAATAAAGTAAGAGGCTACCACTTCCCCAAATAATTTTTATGAAACACCGATTGTTTTGTTCTTGCCTAAGGTAACTTAAAAATAATCAGTACCATTAAAAAGTAAGCTAAATACGCTAAACGTGTCGCATGACCTATCTTGCTTTTTAGTGAATTAAAGGGTTCTCACCCTCGAAAAAGCGGGTACTTCAAAGTATGTCGATGATGAAGATACAGGCCGGTTTTGCACTCGTTTGGACTCATTAGTATTTTATTCATATGCCCATAATTGTTCCTCGTGTACACTACTCAAAGCATCTATAATCAATGCCTAACTGAATCTCTTTAGCTATGTCAAATATAATTCATTTGAATTTCACTAACGGTTTTACTCTATCCGTAGATAAAACAGTGGCAACATTTTTCACAAAACATAGAATTTAAGAGCTCAATGTGCCAATTCCATCCATTTCTCTTGCTGGAACTAACTTTCCATTGCGATCCTCTGTCAAATACTTAGGAATCACTCTTGACCAGAGACTAGGATGGAAAAATCATATAGATTCACTAAAGGAGAGAAAAGCTTAAAAATTTTACAATACACAACATGCAGAAATCATGATGCAGACATGTCAACTACAATGACATTTTATTGAGCATACACTAGGTCTATCTTAGATTATGGCTCTATATTTTATGGATTTGCTTATAATACGCTATTAACAAAAATTGATAGAATCCAATATAAAGCTCTTAGATTCATAACAGGAGCAATCAGAACTTCTCTGTACAATCTCTTTTAGTTTTAACAAACGAACAACCACTTTTTGTTAGAATATTTTTGTTATCCCATAAATTTCTTACAAAAACTTTAGCTCAGACTTTCAGGACACGTTCATGACAATTAAATATCTATCTGTGATCCATCTTACGCACAACTATTGGAGAAACAAAACTTCACCACCATTATTTGACGCTTCTTTGGAAATCAAAAATTCTCAGTGGTAAGCGAATGAAATCCTTAATTTTAGATTTGATTTCTCTTAAAACCTCACATTATTATACCCATATTTACTAACATACCAGAGATAAATACTTGTATATTGAAACCAGCGTTAAACCCATATAAAGAATCGGTCAAAATTTATACTGATGGGTCAAAAATTCAAGATTCAGTGGGATGCGCAGTGTACATTAAACAATTAGATAATGTTGAGCTATTTAGTCTGCCAAAGTTCACTGCAGTTTATACTGCTGAAGCTGGTGCCATACAAAAAGCGTTAGTACTAGCCTCTAACCAAAATATGAGTAGCTTTGTTGTTTTGACCGATTCCCTTTCACTGTTAGGAACTCTATGGAATCTTCAAAATGCTATATATCGGTCCAGGGTAATATGTGATATTGCTTATCAATTAGAGGTCTTGGAACAACAGCACAAAAAAGTTACTGTCATATAGGTAAAAGGGCACTCAAAGCTTGAGGGTAATGAAAAGGCCGACTATTTTGCTAAAAAAAAGCAACGATAACAGGTTGTAAAAATGACTTACAGTAACAGAGTTCTATTTCCGCAAGTAAAAAATGTGTGTAATATAAGATGCAAGATCATTGGAATAAGTTGAAAAGTAGCTGTAATAAGCACTTTGGTAGTATCATCCCTAATCTAAGAAAACAGCCCATTAACAAAGAACTGTTGCTTCCTAGGTACTTGTCTACGACACTTAACAGAATTATCATAGGCCATGGTGCTTTTAAGTTTCATTTTTATAAAATAAAAGTTGAAGACAATCCATTTTGCTCATGCGACAATACCAGCCCAGCTGATTTAAATCATTTGGTTTTTTCCTGTATTATGCATCATGAACAAAGAAAAATATTATTTAGTAATCTGAAAAAATACAAGGTTTCCTTTCCACTTGATGTGACATCACTTATGTATGAAGGTGTTTGTAATAAAAGTGTCATGGTAGCTTTCATGTGTTTTGTTAAAGACTCTAAGTTAGCTAGGTTTATATATCTCTTAGTAAATAGACGCTATTCTGAAAATTGAACTGTTCAAATAAATATGGTGAAAGTGGCAATATACTATATAGTCTTAAGGGAGACTAAATAAACTTAGCAGATTATTGTATAGACAGAGAGATAAAAGTAAGTTCCTTTGTGTCTTTCCTTGTGTTAACCTATTTTGACCGCAGCCTCCCCAGTATGTTGAAAAGTCACCATGACAGGCTCCATTGGTGTAAAAAGTGTCCCAGTGTTTCTACTGCAGACACTTGTAGCTTAGATGTGTGCATGCATATGTATGTGTGGGTATGTGCACATGAAGAAATAATGTACATTTTCTATCCTGCACCTAGTGTTAAGTACTGGACGTATAAGTCCTGTTGATGTGAGCGCGTATACATGAGTGTATATGCGCTCGCGTATGTGTGTGAGTGTATATCTATGTAAGTTTTAATTTTAGTATATATTTTTAGTATACAGCAAGTGTATAGGGAGATAAAATGAAAATGTTAAAGAGCTTGTTAGATTAACATTCTTAAGACAGGGTTTGCCATTGTAAAAAGCAAGGTCATATGCATCCTTGTTCATTTTGAAAATTGACAGTGACTGAATGAGCCAGTTCTCAAAGTCAAAACTTTAATCAAAAAATAATAATAATTAATAATTCATCCTAGCTAGAGAAAGAGTCAATGCAACGTTTTACCTTAAGATTTTAAGGCGCCCAAAGGCGCGAATAACCCGCGTGTATCGGGATCATTTCAACATGAGTAGATTCGCCACCACTAGAATGCCTTGTTTCATTACGAAAGTTTTTAATTTCTAAACGCATTTTGGTGCACCCCCAGCCCTCTCTTCAGCGGAACTTACGCCCTGAGATTTGTTTCTCTCCCCTTACATGAACAGCCAGCTCAAGGAAACTATTTTAAGGTGTTAAAAACATTTAAACAATCACGATTAAAGGATTTTCCGTGATGTTTTCAAGATGAGATCCTTGTATCAAACTGTAAGAATATATAACCATAATTTGATTGTAGAAGTAAATATATGCTTTGTAAAAAACGTCATTCTATTTAATTTCCACACCTTGTGTAACTCCGCAACAGTGTTCCTATGCAACTAATTAGAAAATGACCCAGAGAGATACACAAATAACTATTTTTGTAATCGGTTTACAAATTGGTAAATTACCTTATTTATGCTTTCGGCCATACTGAGTTATTTTCAAGCGGTACCGGTTTATCATCAGAAAAGTACTTTTACTTTTAATAACACAAACATTTTCTCACTTTAAATCGTTGTAGGAGGTAGACAGGACGTCCTCAGTAAAATAGGTATCAACAATGGGCAATGCTGAATACAACTCCGATCTAGTTCCTTGCTGCTTTGTGTTATTAAGATACACTTTAGGTTAACTCATCCATATTTCAAGAGCTTAGGAAAGTATCATCAAGTTATTTTGAAGCCACTTGACTATCGACATAGATTCAAACTAGTTAACTATATATTTCCATCTCCCCGATCCAAGAGCTTCTAGAGTGTGCTCTGCAACTAATTAGCCTGGAAACAACTTAGTCTTAGCACTTCTGAACATTGACATACTATTTATTATATATATTTATTAAGTTTTTTTTAAATACTGAGGTTGGACACAGGGGCTGTAAATTGAAACAAAAAACAAATCACTCCGAAAACCACAAAAATAAAAACACAGTGTTATGCGCTATGTACGTATTTCCACAGCGAAGTTGTCTTCATCAGTAGCTGTCGCTAAACTGTTTAGCGACAGCTACTGATGACGACAACTTCATTGTCAAAATACCTATCTAGCTCATAACTCCATGTTATTATTTTTTAAGTTTATTTATTTAAAATAGTACCTTATGCTTTTGACGCATAATCGAACAAAAAGTTGTTTCCATGCTTATCAGTGTATCACAATCAGATAAGACACACAGTACGAACACGTTTGTGTGTAGCAATCACCACAAAAAAATCACGGGATATCGTCAACTTTCAGCAATTCAACGAGCTTCGGTGTTTTTACGGTTAAGAGCAGATATACACAGTGCATTGACTGCAAAGACAAACCAACAAGATTATCTGGCTTATCAATATTTGAACCTACTATTGCAGATGACTTTGGTTAAGATAGGTATGTATATATATATATATATATATATATATATATATATATATATATATATATATATATATATATATATATATATATATATATATATATATATATATATATATATATATATATATATATATATATATATATATATATATATATATATATATATATATATATATATATATATATATATATATATATATATATATATATATATATATATGGTTGTACAACAGGTCAGATCAAAAAATTCCACAAGCCTTCGAATTGCAGTGGGTGTAAAGAGTCAAGTTCATATTTTGTGCCAGTTCTTCATGTTCTGATTTTGGCACTTTATGCCTATCAAGGTAAGCGTTTTCGGCAAGAGCTATCTTAGATTCTTTGTTCATGTTTGTGTTATCTTTTGCTTTTGCGTCTGCTCGGTATTTACCTTATTCCGGATAAAACAGATAAGAAGACCTCTTCAATTCATTGATTGTTGTTGCCCTTACTTGGTGAAACTTGTCCATACTACATACAGACTTGGAGACTACTTCTCTGGCTTCACTGTTGGTTTTTGTAGGTGAAGGACGTAGCCAGCGCGTGAGCTAACTGGAGCAAGTGGCCCTTCGAATTCTGGAAGTTCTAGGATGTTCTTCAATGCTTCTGTGACTATAGTTTCGCTGCTTGACAGCATTTTCAGAATTAAAATGCTGTCAAGCAGCGAAACTATAGTCACAGAAGTATTGAAGAACATCCTAGAACTTCCAGAATTCGAAGGGCCACTTGCTCCAGTTATCTCAGGCGCTGGCTATGTCCATCACCTACAAAAACCAACAGTGAAGCCAGAGAAGTAGTCTCCAAGTCTGTATGTAAAACAGATAAGGTTCTTTGTTTTAGAATATAGTTCACTCTTCCGTATCCACTGCTAGAGAACTGCGTTAGTTCACTTGGAGAACCTAAATCACCACAACATATATTTTTAAAGACCTGAGGATCATTTCAATAATAAATTTAGCGTCATCAGAGGATTAAACATCGAACATAGCTCTTGCGCATAATGCTAATAACATTTTTTCATTCTCTGATGACTTTGTTGGTGAAGCGATCATCAGGTCTTTAAAAATATGTGTTAAGGTGAGTTGGGTTTTACAAGTGTACTTATCAGTACTATACAAATAACTGTGTTTTGTTAGCATTTGTTTCATAGTTACTCTTTTAAGAGGGATGTCATGCAGTTATTTTTGAAAAGAAAGAATGGGTACTTAATTATATTTTGTATTATAATACGCTGTATAAAATGTTTTATGTTAAACTTTATAGACATATAATGTCAATTTATATATATATATATATATATATATATATATATATATATATATATATATATATATATATATATATATATATATATAATATAATGAGATTTTTATTTATATTTGTGAGTGTTGTAGTTTGTATTACTAGTTACATATATTTTATTTAATCCTTCCCGGCTATTTGACTCTCATGCTTCAAAAGGAATATATGTGAGTTCTCTCCTTTGATATTTATGGATATTTTGAATTTCTCTTTAAATTTTGCTTACTAATCGAATCGTACAGGTTTTCAGTTTCTCAAATTATAATATTTTATAACATTTGTACATACGTTTATAACACTAATAAATATTTAAAACTCCACTACTAAGACAGTCTACAACTAAATTTCCTAGAGATCTCTTTTTATTTATCTTGTCTGTTTACAAACAAATTAAACTCATATAAGTTGTATAAATTTTACAGTTTTCATAACTAACAGTGCTTTAGTATTTTAAATTTTGATACCTGTCATTTACTTCAGCTGTCACTCCTTAGTTGACATTTACTTTGGTCCCAAATTAATTCTTGACTATGAATTTGAACTGGTTGCTTCTTAATCCTCGATTCCACTGTAGTTTGTAAACAAAATAACTCAATATTGTTCCTTGACAACGGATATTCGTATCCACGCACTCCTGTTACTATGAGAACTACCAGGTATGTAGTCTTTTCTGATTTTCACTTTTAAACTTATCATTTCACTTACACGCGTTTCTGGATGGTCCTTGGCTTAGTTTTACACTTTCTGGCTATTAGTTTTACAAATTACCAGTTACAATTGTATTTTGTTTTTGAGTATGACGCCACTGTCGCGTCACCTAAATATATATATATATATATATATATATATATATATATATATATATATATATATATATATATATATATATATATATATATATATATATATGTTAAAAAAACATTTAATTGTAATAAGGGTTAACCAATAATGAAAACCGAGCTTTTTTGGTTTCACCAAGTTAATAATATATGTTATAAATTTCGACTGTTAGTTTCTGTTTATTTTGCTCAGGGAATACCTAATTCGTTTTAAAATAAGATCGTGATTTTTTTAAGCCTTTGATGCTCGATAAACTTGGCCCATTTAGTAATTTTTATTATACTTAATATATACTCATTTTTATAATGCAAACAATTGATTTAAGCCGACCCTGTCTCTTTTAATTGATCTATCCTGACTCTGATATTCAACGCGGTCGTTGTATAGTAATCACAACCTTGACTTAGTGATTAGGAGAGTAAACCGACATATTTTTTATATTCGGATATATTTGCGAAGTAGTAAATATTGATATTGGGTTGGACTAAATTAAATAAATAAATGTAGACCTACCTATAAGGTAGCGCCTCCGTGGCCGTGCGGGAAAGTCGATTCAGACTTTCCAATACGGCCTCGGGGGACGACGGTTCTAGACTCACCGGCGGCGGATGATTTTTTAAATCACTGTCGTCGTTGAGATCGAGCTCAAGGTTGAGGTTAGGTTAGTTTAGATGATCAAAAAGGGTCAGCAATGGCCTAATTGCCAGTAAGGATCTTACCTTTTTACCTATAAGGTTAAGTATAGCAATTTTAATTAAGATCTTAGCACCGCTGTTATCAGTATGAAATTCACTGATATACTGATCAGAATCACCGTCCAGCTACTGATTGACGCCCAACGCCTGTCATGCTTCAAGGTCATAAAATAAGCATGTTACCTACTTTAATTTGGTGTTAATTTAATACCTTAAAACTTAAAGTTCACGTTTTTGGTTATTCTCAACTGGATGAAAGCAGATATAAGGATTTTTATTTTATAGCAATAAGTTTTCATACAATTGTTTTAATTAACTATGTCACAATTCATTTGATTTTAATAGCCATGTATCCTATTTATTATGTAGTTCTTTAAATCATTTGAGTATCGGTATTGTTTATATAATTCAAACAAGTGCATTTCAAACTATTGTTTCTTAAACTTGTTTAGATTGCGTGTTTCTAAATTTATTAAGTTAAACTAACCTCTTGTATTTGTTTGCGAGTAAGAGGCTACAACGATGTCTAGAGATTATGATATCAGCTTCCTTCTCTTTCTCTCTCTCTCTCTCTCTATCTCTCTCCCACATTAATTGCAAAGACGGCCCTGTAGATAAGGATTATTCTGTTGTTTTTAACTAAACCGTGTGTAACAAAATGAATTATTTGTTTTTGTATATAAACTAGGGCTTTCTTACTTATTAAAGCTCGTTTATTATAAATATAAACATTTAAATAATAAGATGGTGTTACATAAGTCATCGATTATCGTACCATATATAACAACATGAAACAGACTTTTACTAAGTCTCGGTGGCGCCGAGAATAGCTTCCCGGACTTTCATCCGAAGGTAACTGGGTTCAAACCTGCTTTTTTTTACAGAATTAAATAAATAGTGCCAGACCACAACACATTCGTTACAAATATGAAAATCAGACCTCCGACGACGTCATCACCTGATTCCAATTCCCTAGATCAAGACTAAAGAAAAGTCACTATATTTAAAAACTACCACGATCAACATCAACTGTCAGCTGTCTTGTCGGTAATGCAGAGCTCATGCTTAACCACAATTCAAATGTGTAGTTCAAACGTGCTAGTCTGTCTGGTCCAACCGACGCGTTACCTACTATCGGGACTCGTCAGAGAACACAATGCGATTTCATTCACCAACCCAATTTGATCTGCCGTTATACCACTCCAGCCGAGCAGCACAATGTCGAGGTGTCAGTAGGAGACATACAAATTGTCTATGCGAACGAAGCACAAAAGCACATATTTTTCTCGTTGCCATAGAGTGTGTTTGCTTTAAAACTGCGAACCAAGAATTTCCAACCGACCGTGTTGTGCAAACCCTGTCTTTTAAACCTACAATTCTCAAACGACGGTCTTCCCGTGCTGAAGTTGTTCGAGGTCGTCCGGATCCATGGCGACGATTATGCATTGGTTCTTCAAACCACCTGCACTAATACTCTAACACTGTTGGTACACTGCGTTCTATGGCATCGGAAATTTATCTCATTTAAAAACTGGGTTCCAGCATGCCAATAGTGGGTCCTCTTTCGAATTCACTTGAGTGATTGTAATTGTTCCGTTAACGGAGTATAGGTCAACTGACTTATCGACTTCATAAACTGAGCACAAATTGTTACGAAATATTGCTTCAAACTGAAGGAAAGGCAAATTTAAAGAGTGCATTTTTTTTATAAAACAAAATTAACCTGTGTTAAAACTTTTTGTCAATATTGTTATCATTCATTATCAGAAACAAAACAGATAAGTAGAGAAAATGCCATTACAACTGGTCGACTTGCTGGGTTTTCGGATTTTTGGAAAGTCAGTATATATTCTTTTATGACATAATGTTAATACTTAATGCAAACGTTTGTAAGCTCTACCAAAATTGCCTCATGTGTCATCATTTATAAAAGTAATAGTGTTTTATTTATAATAATAAGTCCGATTTTATCACGACGGGTAATATTACGTATCATTTATTCATAAGAACATTTGTATGCACAATTGCCCGTTATGTGTAGAATTGCTTGTGCAATACACTGTACTACTGTGCAATTCCATTTTCACTGCGCACCTCGACATAAATCTGATAGAATTTATTATCACGTGTTCTCCAGATAGAATGCAATCCACTGCTCTGCACTGATTTTATCTACGGGCTGTAAATATCCCCGCCGCAGAAGTCTTAACCTGTAACACAAGCACCTACTGACTGAATGATTGAACATTCAAGTCGTTTTCGATTACGCTGAGAAATTTGTGCTTGTTCCTGAAATTGAACTGGAAATGCTTTATGGGTTAGTTATAAGAACAATGTACACAATTCTCATATCATAAAAAAGTTCGGAACGCAGCAAGTGCGTTATGGTAGTGAATTTTCATAAAAATAGCAAATATGTGTTTGTTTTTTCAGAAAGCAGGCATCAAATTTGATTACCAGTACAACATATATATTAAAAACAATGTGCCATGTTTCATCAAAATAACTTTATTGTTTGAAAACGTACAAAAATTTCCTTATAGCTTAATAGCAAATTGAGCTTTTCAAATATGAAACATTTAATTAAAATTCGCTACCATAACGCACTTGCTGCGTCGAAAATTTCTTTACTTACAAACATGCAATATATTTCGATGGAAAATGCAAAAACATAAGGCGTTTTCGACTAAAAAAAATATTTGTATCACCAACGACTTATGGGCCTGTGATTGTAGAAATATTTTTTTAAGATGTAGTTCAAGACACCCTATAATTAATGTATACAATTTTTTTTCATATCTTGTAGAATAACGGATATATTGAACTTTATTGATTTTTTTACGAAAATTCGACAAAAGTTATATACCATTAAACGATAAACTCTATAGCTAAGACTACTGTCAAGCATCAGAGAAAAGGTATATTTAAAATGAATTTTCTGGAAATATTTTAGTAAAATGAAGGACAATGACGGTTAAAACTAAGACTTCAGGGTTTGCAAAACATTCTTCTTGAGACATTTTCTTTCCATAGCCCGTATTATATTCAAGTTATTTGCCCAAATTTTGCGAATTTTGACGTTTTAAATTGTCACTTTGACGTTTTGAGGAAAACCCCAATTTATTTTTCTTTAAATGCCCATAACTTTTTTGTATTTTGACCTACAGCGCTAGGTTTTGGTACGTAATTTACCTATAGCGATATAAAATTAGGCGCCAAATTTGGTTGCCCTTACTTTGTTATTTCCGGAAATATAATTTTTTTCTAAAGAAAACACAAAATTTTCCGGGAAAACCTTGGCCGATTTTTCTGGATAACAAACTTATCCAAGCCACTTACAAAAGGAAGGTATTCACAAAATTTTGTCAAAATCGCCCCATTATTTTTTGAATTATCGCTGTGAAACCTATATATATATATATATATATATATATATATATATATATATATATATATATATATATATATATATATATATATATATAGATATATAAATATATATATATATATATATATATATATATATATATATATATATATATATATATATATATATATATATATATGTATATATATAAACATATAAAAATCGAAACTGACCCCGGATATGTGTTCTAGGAGGCCTAATTAGCGCTCATTTGAACAAATTTTTTCAAAATTCAAAAGACGGGATCTCCTCAATAGTGAATTTTTTTTAAAGAAAACAAATATCGCCATTGCTGTCAGCATTGTTGAATTTTAATACCGTCTTTGGCACTATGGATCAACATAATAGAGAAAACGTTTTTTGGTAATGAATACGGAATTTGTAGAAAATTTTTTTGTTTTCTATCTTATTGTACGCAATAAAAGAAAAATAAATATGTTAAGTTAATACATGCAGCAAGTTTGAAACACGCGTGACGTCAACAAAACAACGGGCTGCGTGTCAAATGGTACGCGAATGTATACCGTAAACGGTAGTTGTTAGCGCTTTGTGCCTATATAAAACTGTTTAACAGTGTTTATTAGTGAATTTTTATTTAAAAAAAATTCACTTATAGGGAGGTATCGATGGTGAGAAATAAGAGCGATTTAGGACCCCTAGAACCCATATCCATGGTCAGTTTTAATTTTTATATGTTTATATATATATATATATATATATATATATATATATATATATATATATATATATATATATATATATATATATATATATATATATATATATATATATATATCCGTCTGATAATTTAAAAAATAATTAAAATAATTAACCGATTTCAATGAAACTCGGCAAGTGCCTTTCTTTTATTAATGGCTTGGATGAGTTCGTTAGGCAGGAAAATCGGACGGGTTTTTCCGGGAAAATTGAGTTTTCTTTCAAAAAAAAATTTTTTCTCCGAAAATAACAAAGCTGTTTTAATGAAATTTACTATGTATGTTGCCTTGGGAGAGGACTTACTAAGTACCAAAATTCAACTTTTTCGGTTTATAGAAAATTGAGTTATTCAAATTTTAAATTTTCTTTTGAAACAATTTTTTTTCTCAAAAAATTACAAAGTTATTTTAATGAAATTTGGTGAATATCTTGTCCTAGGAAATACCTTACTACCTACCAAAATTAAACCTTCTAAGATTATGGAAAACTGAGTTAAGCAAATTTTTATAGCTCACTGCAGTGTTAAAATCAATGGTATTTTCCTGACTATTGTAAACACGTGTGTCGGGGACTGACCGAATTCATTTCCAGTTGCTATTGATCTACTCATATTCTCTGAATATGTTAGAACCGTAGTTTCGATGAAGCTTGGCAAGTGCCTTTCTTTTATTAATGGCTTGGATGAGTTCGTAAGTCAGAAAAATCGGACGGGGTTTTCCGGGAAAATTTTAGCTTTTCTTTCAAAAAAAATTTTTTTCTCCGAAAGTAACAAAACTGTTTTATTGAAATTTTGTATATATGTTGCCTCAGGAGATATCTTACTACGTAGCAAAATTCAACATTCTAAGTTAAGAGAAAATTGGGTTATTCAAATTTTAAATTTTCTTTCGAAAAAAATTTTTTCTCCGAAAATTACAAAGTCATTTTAATGAAATTTTGTGGATATCTTGCCTTAGGAAAGACCTTACTATTTTACGTTTTTCTCGACTCTACCTCATTAATTTGATCATAGCACCGATTTCAAATGAAAAAAAAGAAACAACAGTCGTTCACTAATTGCAAATATTGCATTGTGCCAATGTGCAAAAACACTTATATAAAACTCCTCAAAAACTACTATTCCAGGTTCCTATACACGAAGCAATACGAAACAAATAGTGTACACTGATGAGAAGGGATCTTTTATCAAGTAGTTCCAGTAATAGGCATTGAGGTGAGGATGTAAGTAGCTAGCTAACCTAACACAGATGAAAACAATACAATAGATAGATACTAAACAGTCGATTTCTCAAACATTTACTTGCATTTTAGTACAGGGCTTTCATTAATTCCCGAACCCCACGTTGCTTAAGTTAGGCAACCCGGCATACACGGTTGTACAACCTAAATTAATGAAATCCCTAATATGCCGGTGTTTTCTGATATATCCTTTGAAGTTTTATAAAAAATATAAAAATTATAATAAGTTGAAACAGTAAATGTCTTAAATGTATTTATTATTTAGTATTTTTAACAGCAAGTCTGTTCATGTATGGTTTACTGTTATTGATTGTTAAAAAAATAAATTAAAAACATAATAAAATATGACTTGTTTTGTATAGATATCAAAATTTTGTAATGTACGTAAACAAATTGAGGTCAGATTATTTAAACTTCTAATTTACGGTTTTGGGAATGTGTATTGTGTAACATGTAACAAATATGTACCTGTTTGGGCAGATTACCGTCGAACAGATTTGGTAGTGCTTCGTTCCATGCGATGTCGAATATCGTCAACAACATAACTTTAACATACCTACACTTTTAACTTACGTAAAAACGCAACAAAAATGCTAAGTTTTGACAAAAACTGTTTATTTTTATTGTCTAACAGAAAATTATTTGAAAAAGGTAAACACTGGTCGAACTTGGAAAATGCACAATAGACATACAAAATAACCGTCAAAAGGGAAATGAGCGCCAATGTACTGAACTGCCAATTGTCAATTGATTTAGTAACTTTCGGGTCCCTAGTCTAGTGGTTTTTTTGGTTACTTTTTGACTGCCAACTCATAAAATCATTTTCCACTAAGAGAGAGACAGAATCCGGTCGCATGGGGTTCGGGAATTAATGAAAGCCCTGTATTATATGGTCTATTTTATATCTATATTATTTTTGTATGCAGCTTCCGCTCCTTAATATCTGACAAACTCAAATTTTCACCAAAGATAGAATATGAATAACGCAGCTGGCGGCTTTAATTCCTCTGTATTTCGGCCCTGACCGAGTTTTGTTTCCAATTATTGAAACCACCATTAAACCATCTAACTTCGGTAACTTGTCGGATTGGACTTTGTTTTGATAAAAACTGTTTATTTTTATTGTCCAACAGATAGAAAATTATTTGAAGAAGGTAAACACTGGTCGAACTTGGAAAATGCACAATATACATACAAAATAACCGTCAAAAGGGAAATGAGCGCCAATTGACTGAACTGTCAATTGTCAATTGATTTAGTAACTTTAGGGTCCCTAATCTAGTGGTTTTTTTTTTGGTTACTTTTTGACTGCCAACTCATAAAATCATATTCCACTGAGAGAGATACAGAATCCGGTCACATGTGGTTCGGGAATTAATGAAAGCCCTGTATTATATGGTCTATTTTATATCTATATTATTTTTGTATTTGGTTTCCGCTCCTTAATATTTGACAAACTCAAATTACCACCAAAGATAGAATACGAATAACGCTGCTGGCGGCTTTAATTCCTCTGTATTTCGGCCCTAACAGAGTTTTGTTTCCAATTATTGAAACCACCATTAAACCATCTAACTTCGGTAACTTGTCGGATTGGACTTTGAGAAATTTAGCATCTCACCTTTTGTTTATTAGACGCTTTCACGCGTATATTATCACAGAAAACACAGTAACACCCTTGAGTTTTACTTTGTGGTATACGTAAACGTACACATCTAACCTTGCTTCTGCGTGAATAGTTGGAACATTTGACGTCACCAGAAGAACGTTTACGGTCACGTGACAAAATTTAAAATGGAAAGGATTTTCAAACACACATAAAAGCTTTAAAATCAAATATTTCTCATTTATTTTTGATTATTGATGTTTACCATATAATTAGGGTATGAAAAAAATGGAAATAGATTTGGATCAAATTTTATACAAATTTCCTGTTTCTGTCGCATTACAGAACATACGAACATATTTAATAGGACGATTTAAAAAAGCTATATTATGTAAGAAATCGGTAGTGGATTATAAATAAATCATTTAGTGCTCCGATTAGATTGTAATAGAGACATTACGTACTGAAAACCAAGCGATTAGGTCAAAGCCTTAAACAGTTGTGTCGTGTTCGCAAAATCGATCTTCATACATCTACTACTGGCACTACTATTACAGCAGATTAACCAAAAATCAGAATGTATTATATTTCAGTTTCTTCGTCGATTATTTTATGACACCAATTGCTAAACTCAACGTAAATATTGTTTGTTCTTTTTAAGAAAACAGTGCAGTGCTTTGATCTAGTTCTTTTTAAATGCGTTATTGCACAGTTACAACAATATTAAGCGTCATAAAGACGTTTTTAAGTTTAAAGAGCTTAGTGAAGCAATAATTGAACTGGACTATTTTTAACGTCGGTTAATTTCTGCGACAATGGCTCACTGACATAAGTGAGCAGTTTTACCTCACTGAACGCTTAGCCGCGTCCTTGCGTTTCTGTCGTGAGGGTAGATATATTTAACGTGGCCAACATTGCATGGTACACGGAACCGACGAATTTATTTCCTTTCCTATGGGATCAACGTACAAAATGCCACATCTTGGTTTGATATTAATTTTACAACATGTACTGAAAAAGTGAAATATTCCCCTGCTGGGACTCGAACCCAGTACCCTTGGGTTTAGGAGTAAACATTTTTAACACTGTACCATCGAGGCTGGAACACTCACTCAACCTCACATTTCTTAAGCCCATATCAAGGCAATTTCTGTTTTGAGGTTGAGTAGTACTTAGAGCGCCCACAAAATGGAAGGATTTATAATTTCGACTTTAAATTCATACATAATTTCGAAATTATACTTTTTTTTATCCATAGTAGCGACACTGTTAAAGAAGGCAGCATCTTTTTCACACATAAAATATACTACACATGATGTTTTCATCATTAGTCGCTTTTGATCAGCCTTCGCACATTTAAAAGTCCATTTTACAAAAAAATTTTACATGTATAATATGTCTCGTGCCTCTGATATTTGTTTTGGTTATTTCAACGGCCTGATAATTTCATGTCTCGAACTGCCTCTATATTTTAGTTGCATGTCATAGGAATGGGAATTGATGATTTACCACTTTTGAAGCTTGAAATTCAATAGTCTAAGGAACATACGAGAACGTTGATCTCCAAGGGTTATACGCATGGCTTAGTTAATCTGTTCTTAACATGTTTTCTAAATATAGGTATCTGATGACACTCAATTTTTTCGATTTTTGCTTTTTAGAATCATTAGTCAAATTAACTACTTTAATAAGGAAGATAAAAAAGTAATATAACGCGAAGAGAATAGGAGAGGATGAGAACTCAAAAAAGTTATAAAAGGTGGCAAGGGAAATAGCATACCCTAACAAGAAAAGTGAAAATGAGATGTGTTGAGGATGAGAGGAGACAGCTTGTGATGTACGAAAAGTATGTAGTTACAAACAAACTAAGAATATCAATTCTAACTTGATATACCTGCAACCAACAAATGAGACAGAGCTACTATCTACCATTTAAGCCCTCAAATCCACCCCCTCTGATACTGCTAATGAGGTCATACCTGCGACACAGGAAGTTACAGGTCAAACATATGGGTATCGGATCTAAAACCTACTCAGCCACGGCTGACCTCCCGCAGGGTTCTGCTATCTTCCCTCTGCTGTACAATATATTTGTCGCGGACATACTGACACCGCCCATAAACGTAACATACGCACTGTATGCAGACAACACTACCATCCTAAGCAGCTTCACTCAGCCGAGGATAATAAACAAACGTCTAGAGAGCGCCATTGCAAGGCTGGTATAGGAAATCATGTCTAGCCATAAACCGCGATAAATATTCAGCAGTTATACTTTCCAAGAGGAGACACACTTCACGAGCACGTGAAAACATTAGGCAACCGTCTAGTTCCCTGGCAAGATTTCGCCAAATACCTCGAGGTCTTCCTTGACAAATGCTTAACAGAGCGCTCTCATGTCCAATATTCCCGACGGAAATCTTTGATGTTGATCTCGAAGTTCTTCCACTTCTTATCAGAAATTTCAAATTGTCCATGAACAATAAACTGCTCATGTACAAAGTCATAATCCGGCCGTGCATCCCCTGCATGGGAAACCTCGGCCGACGCATACACCAAGACCCTTCAAATCATCCAGAATAAAATTCTGAGAATGGTTACTGGTGCGCCATGGTGTGTCAGAAACAGTCAGATTCACTTTGATCTGCAAATGCCTTGGATACTTGAGCCGCTTTTTACGCAAATGCTACCGACTACTATGAGAAATTTATTTATACTTACCCGAAAACGCCACCGCGGTGAAACAGAATGGAAACATTCAAATCCAAACGTCATTATGTGAAATATTTCCGACGGAGATATGGACTAAGGTCCAGTACTCCAGGGAGGGGAGTTTAGTGGGTAGGAGTCACACAATATCTCGATATCCTACACAAACTACGGTGTTGTGAATGAGGTCTTCATGTATCGTTCTCCATTCCTGTGTCCAAAAAATAAGACAAAAACCTAGAAAAGCACCGAAGATCGAATAGAAGAAGAGGTTACCGCAAGAATATCGCAGTATTTATCGAAATCAATGACACGGATTGTACATAGATTTTTTTAGACTGAGATATACTCGTCTGCTTTAAAGGTGAGTGCGGTAAAACCATTCTATAAGGGATAATAGAGCGAAATTTATACTAAGGCATAAGCGTCCAAAGCTTATACTTACCCCATAACGCCACCGCGGCGAAACAGAATGGAAACATTCAAATCCAAACGTCATTGTGTGAAATATTTCCGACGGAGGTATGGACTATGGTCCGGTACTCCAGGGAGGGGAGTTCAGTGGGTAGGAGTCACACAGTACCTCGATATCCCACACAAACTACGGTATTGTGAACGAGGTCTGCATGTATCGTTCTCCACTTCTGTGTCCAAAAAAATAAAACACGAACCTAGAAAAGCACCGAAGATCGAATAGAAGAAGAGGTTATCGCAAGAATATCGCAGTATTTATCGAAATCAATGACACGGATTGTACATAGATTTTTTTAGACTGGGATATCCTCGTCTGCTTTTAAGGAGAGTGCGGTAAAACCATTCTATAAGGGACAATAGTGCAAATATGAACATTTATAGACCCATATCGTTAATCACTTGTTTTGCTAAGATATTTCTTTGAAAATATATTATAATCGAGATTAGACCAATTCTTAAACTAGTATACTATTTTAACAGAGATGGCAGTCTGGTTTTCTGGAGCATAGAGCACAGCTTTGAAAAGAATCGCTACGCACGATTATTTTCAAAGCTGATCTACAACATCTATAGGTCTGTAAATGATAATCAAGAGTCACTTTAGTGTTTCTGGTTTAGCTGAATCTTTCGATGTTGTTGACCACGGTTTGCTTCTTAAATGTTTAGAGAATGCGGGAGTGAGGGGAGAAGCAAATTGGTTGATAAAAATCTGTTTGACAAACAGAATGCAGTGTGTAGAAGTGAGAACCACTAGGAGTGATTTAGCTCAGTTGCAATGTGAAGTATCCCAAGGGGCCAAGGACTTATTTTATGTGAACTGAAGGAAACTTATGTAATTTTCCAACCGCAAATAAACTATTATTATTATCATCATCATAATCAAAAACCGATATGGCTCTATCGTCGCAACTTCATGCGCTATCTTCGTCGACTCCCTTTATTTTATTGTAACTTCCAAACTTCATCAGTGGTGTCAGGTTCTCGAAAAGTCTTTCCCTTGGTCTACTTCCTCCCTTTTTCTAAGTGTCATTTCATCGTACTAGGTTGTCAGAAACGCACCATGTCTCAAAGTATTTCCCATCAGTTTTGACCTCCTAGTTTCAATTTCTTTCAGCAAGCAACTCTTCCAGCATACACCTCAAAAGCTTATACTCTCTTCATGTGCTGATTAGTCAAAATCCAAGATACCGCCTCATACAATACCACGTACCACACACTTGATGATATGCTTCCTCTGGCTCAAGTTAATATGTTTATTAGTGACAAAAACATTTTACCAAATGCTTGCTTTGCCATCACAATTCTCGTTTTTGTATATTTGAAACATTTACCATCGTCTGTAATAACACTTCGAAGGTACGTGAATATTTCTACATCTTGGTGGCAAAATTCATTTTTTGGTTTCTTGCTTATGTTTCGGAACGGTGCAGTGTAGAAAAATATTTTCCAAATGAAAATAAAAGCTAATTAAAATTGCTGTACACTCGCTTATAAACATATTTCTTGAATTTTCAACGGTTTTTGAGATATACGTTATTGAAAATCGATAATTTTAAAAAATCAATTTTACCTCACTATTTGGTCAAGCATTTTCTGCTAGTGCCTTCCACGATCGTTTCTTAGAAAAACTGTCTATAACAAAGCTGCAGAGCATTACATTTTCTTTAATTTTATATATACTTTTACTACTTTACTTTAAACCAATAAACAGTTATAGAGTATATAACATGTACGATCAATTTCGATGTTCTTCTAGAAATGAGAGCCTATTGCGTTGCTAAAGTGTTGTTATTCATTATCATAGCAAGTTACAGCAGTTAAATGCAACAGGCGCCCAACATACTAATTTCTAGAGAAACATCAAAATTGAGCATACATATTAGAAATTCTATAACTTTTGATTGGTTGAAGAGAAAGTGGCAATGGTAGGCATCAGATTGATGTAAATATAATGCTCTACAACTCCCCTTCTGACAATTTTTCTAAGAAACGACTGTGGAAATCACTAGAATCAAATGTTTGACAAACAGAGTAAGATAAAAGTGATTTTTTTTAAATTATCGATTTTCGATAACGTATATCTCGAAAACGATTGGGAATGTACAAATATGTGTAAAATCATTTGTATATAAAATTTAATTAGCTTTCATTTTTATTATAAAAATGTTTTGCTACAGTGCAGTGTTTCCGAGATATAAGCAAAAACCAAAAAATGTTACCTTTCCCCCCTTCTACCTTTAGCTCACCACCCAGGAGCAGATACTTTTAATATGTTTATCTCCTTACTATTCCTAATAAAATCCTGTAGTCGAAAATGCTAAAATATTCCATGCACTCTACACATCTCTTTTGAGCAGTCATTGACGACTATAAGCGTTTTGTGCATAGAAAATGGCTATCAAATTGTGTATTCAGATTTGAAAGATAGTGCGAAATAAAACAGTTACATCTAATGTGAGAAAATGCATATTTTTGTTCTTTTTGATATTTTAAAAATCAAAATAGCTATAACCGCAAGCACAAACAAGTAGCGTTATAATTCTCTATAACTTTCCCGATTTAACAGATTCTTTATCTCTTGCAGAATCCGAGATAGCAGTGTTGTCATCAGCAATTTGGGATATGTATAATAGAAATATTTTATATTTGGGTTTTTAAGCTGATGACTGACACAGTTTGCGTCTGTATAATTACTTTAATTGTCGAAACAAAGATACATCTGGTGTAGATTCATACGTTTCGTTCTTTTTCCCAAATTGTTTCATCTAGATGTATTATGTAATACAAAGCAGATTTAAAAGGATAGCTGTTGAAAATTATCTCCTGCTTTTAATTTTTTTGTTTTACCCAACATAATGTTTGCACTAAGTGTGGGTATAATTAGTTACGAAACAAGAATTAGTTGGCCTTTGTTTTTTCATTATGAATAAAAACATGTAATGTTTTGTACGTAGCTATGGATTACTGCTAAAATACTCTAGCTTGTTGAGGTTTGAAAACAATGCTTCTTTTAATAACATTAGAAATGGTAGAAGTCTGAAATTCAAAGCTAAAGCTTCTAAATGCCCAATATGTAATAGAGTTAAATACACAGTTATGAGTAGTTTTAACGACAATTAATTTGAAATACTTGAGCCGAATGCCCTTACTTATGTGCGAAAAAATCTACATAAAAGATTTTGATAAGTTACTTGTCAAGTAACAATAATAATAAATATAATGCTAATAATAGCTTGGTTCGACTACCGCAAGACTCACGACAGCGTGCCAAACTCCTGGGTTGAATCTGTTCTTGGAATGTATTAATATAATCCTCATATTTTCAATCTCTCACCAAAATCCATGTAAACATAAAAAACACAGCTCAGTCTAATGACAAAGCAGGACACATTAAAGCTGGTAATAATTTTTACAGATTACACTAAATATAGATTTCAAAAGGCTAGATGCATTCTCGCAACAATTAGAACCGTAGACCGGTTTGGCTCTCATTAGAGCTCTTCAGTACGGCATATTAATTGTAGCAAAAATGCACCTAAAATAATACGGCTATAGTAAAGCCAGCCTTTCCATACTAAGTGAGTGGTGGACGTGCCACCACCTAGTTGCGGAACCAAGTAGTATGTTGTCACGACAGCTCCAAATAACACAAAGTGTTAAAAAAATAGAGACTGTATACAACTAACAATTTAGAAAATTGTCAGCCCTGGCCCATTTCTAACATCAGAACCGTGTTGCGAGAATGCATCTAGCCTTACAGCCTTTGTCCCTATATTGGGGTAGAAATGGGCCAGGGCTGACAATTTTTAAAATTGTTAGTTAGTTGTATACAGTCTCTATTTTTTTTAAACTTTGTGTTATTTGGAGCTGCCGTGACAACATACTACTTGGTTTCGCAACTAGGTGGTGGCACGTCTACCACTCACTTAGTGTTGAAAGGCTGGCTATACTATAGCCGTATTACTTTAGGTGCATTTTTGCTACAATTAGTATGCCGTACTGAAGAGCTCTAATCAGAGCGAAACCGGTCTACGGTTCTAATTGTTGCGAGAATACATCTAGCCTTACAGACTTTGTCCCTATATTGGGGTAGAAATGGACCAGGGCTCACAATTTTCTAAATTGTTAATTAGTTGTATACAGTCTCTATTTTTTTAACACTTTGTTTTATTTGGAGCTGGCGTGACAACATACTACTTGGTTCGTTGGTTCCGCAACTAGGTGGTGGCACGTCCACCACTCACGTAGTGTTGATAGACTTCAAAGTTGTTTTTAGGCGAAAATATAACCATGATAACCCTAGTTGCAGCTGCCCCAGAAAACATAAGAGATTTCTTAAAGTGTAGTGAATTGTATACACACATATAAGTGTAAACGTGATATTATATAGTTTATTGGCTCAAGAACACATATATTATAATCGCATCTATATTGTATTCGAAATGTTCTTCGCATATACTTTATATATGTCAACGACCTTAGTTGTCGGGATACAATTTTCTTCTAAAAAAAATAATTGGTAATGTCGATATAAGAATTATCCAGGGGGACTCCCTCTCGCTTTTACTGTTCCGCATGCCTCTCATACCGCCTAGTAATGAATTGCAAGCCAAACCAGCGAGATGTCGAACATCTGAGCAAGAAAAACTCGACCACTTTCTTTACGTGCATAATCTAAAGCTCTTCGCACGCGATGAGAAAGAACTTCAAAGCTTACTCAACACTGCGAGAGAGTTTAGCAAGGACATAAACAAAAGCGTTGCGCTGAATAAACGTGTAAAAACCATTTTCAAAAGGGGAAGGTTGAATCAAAGAGACAGTATTCTTATAAAGGAGGATGCAATAAACTAGCTTTAGTCCTGAAGGAATATACAGATACTTGGGTTTGGAAGAGCAAGATTCTGCAAGGGTACAAAAGGTGAAAATAACCAAAGGTACTACAGAAGGTTAAGACTTGCCTTAAAGACAAGGAAGAAATGAGATTCAGCTCTTCAATGTACTGGATTTTTTAGCGATTGAGTAAAGCCTGATTGTTTTTTATGTGGTCGCTTGCTGAATTGAGAGGTATTGATAAAAAGACTAGAAAAATCATGAAACAAGACGGAGTGTTGCATTCGAGAGCAAACGCAGATAGGCTGTATGTAGCAATAAAGGTTGGAGGTCGCCGATTGAGACAGGTTTGCGTAGTAGAAAAGGCAGCAACAATAAATAATATGTCATACTACCAAAACCACTACTCAAAACTCATGTCTAGAGTAGTAAAATATTTGGAAAAAGACAAAAAAAAATGAACCACCAAACTGTGCAGGAGATAAAACAGGAACTAAATATCAACGTTAATCAAGACATGAGTTATGGAAAGCAGAAAGAGAATCGAAGGACTCAGGTGAAGACGATATTTCAGAAGGAGTTAATACGTAAGTGGAGGAAGAAGCCGTTACATGGACAATATGTGGGTACTAGACACCACTGAAAAATTCGGGCCCATAAATGACTGACTTCGAGCAACATTAGACCAAAGAAGGACGCTTTCATTATTGCCGCTCAGGATCAATCTTTGAGAACGCGCCATTGCGAAAAAAAAGGTCTTATGAGTGGATGGTGGTAAGAGGTGTAGAATCTTCCAGGAAAACCACGAGGTAATTGATCGTGTAATGCTGTGGTAGATTGGCACTAAAATAGTATGTAGACAGACATGATAAACTCCGTAAGTTGGTGTACTATGAACTCAGTAAACACTATATAAAAGCTCTGGAAAGCAGGTGGTACAAAAATGGCTCCATGCAAGTAGTCAGCATTGACAGAGTTACCATCCGGTCCAATCAAACTTATCATACCGACATGATTGATTTATTGCTGCAACTTGCACAGATTTAATGATCAAGAATTATTGAAAGAACAGCTGCACCCTCATTGACGTTCTAATTCCTAGCGTTGCCAATGACAATAAAAAAAGAGGCAGGCACAATTTTGAAATACTGGGACTTGGCAATGTAAATTGAACACATGTGGATCATAAAGGCAGACATAAAACCGATAGGTATAGGGGCACATTGGTTATAATGCAATCATGAATTAACGTAATTCACCTCCTGGATCAATAGAGTCCGCTTGCATTGTTGCTAATTGCAATTTTAGCTATAATCGAAAGTTAATAACATTACCCTAGTAGGCTACTATAGTAAAAAAATATCAGCAACGTCCCAAATATTAAATGTTTCTCAATTGCATACCAAAAATTCACCTAACCCAAATGCCCGACTATTGTGATGCCCGGTTTTCGAGAAACTTTGAAAGCAAATTTGCTGAGGGCAACGTAGTCGAAAGCAATATCAACAAAATCTCAAAAAGGATGTGCTGCGATATTAATAAAATCCCGGAAAAGTCCTGAAGCATTAAGGTGTTCTTCTGAATTGCATACCGAAAAGTCACCTAACCCAACGGCTTAACTATTGGAGTGTGCGTTTTGCGAAAAAAATGCGGTTAAGAGTCAAAGTAGACATCAAAAATAAAATTGATTACAGCAGTGTAGTGGAACGCGATATTAACAAAGTCTCAAAAAGTTACAGGGGTATAGAGATGTTCTTCAGCATTGAATACCTAAGGCGAACATAATCTGCGTCATCGACCTGTAAGGTTCCCTTAGGCTAGATTTGACCTAAAATACAAAATTAATTATTATAAATATAGTGGGCTGCGATATTATTAAAATTTCGAAAAAGTACCGCGATATCAAGGCATACTTCTTAATTTCATACCATATATATATATATATATATATATATATATATATATATATATATATATATATATATATATATATATATATATATATATATATATATATATATATATAATTGTGTATAGGAAATAAATCAGATTAGGAAAATTCATAAGCTTAAGCAAATAGTACCGACTTTATTAGTTTTAGATCTAGTCGCACAAACATAATGAAAACATTTATTTCAGAAATAGATTCGTTTGGTGACATATTAGTGTTATCATTGCGCTTTATAATTTAAAATAATTAAATACAAAACAATAAATTTGGTGGAAGGAACCAACCAACCTACAAAGTCGACGAATGAAAGCATTAATTTATCTTAGCATAAGCAATATACACTATGCGTCCATTGAAGTGGAACACCCTACATTTTGGATGAGGTTTGATAGTTCGTAGCTCAAAAACAAGTCAGTCGAATCTGCCATAATTTTCACAAGTTGACAGACGTTCCTTGGCACTTCTGATTAGCAGACATTTGTATAACTATATACATATATATATATATATATATATATATATATATATATATATATATATATATATATATATATATATATATATATATATATATATATATATATATATATATATATAACTCTTCTCCTAGACTAATGACCTTAGTTTGAAATGTTTCTGAAAAAACACCTACTTATATTCCGTCCTGTATATTGCACCATGTGAGTGCAAATTTCGTTGCTGTCCGCTAGTCAGAAGTGCCAAAGAACGCCTCTCAACCTGTCCCTTTTTTTTTGAGCTACGAACTATCAAACCTCATCCAAAATGTAAGGTGTTCCACTTCAATTGACGCATAGTGTCTATTGCTTATGCTAAGGTAAATTTATGCTTTCATTCGTGGAGTTTTTAGGTTGGTTCCTTTCACCAAATTTATTGTTTTGTATTTAATTATTTTAAATTATAAAGCGCAAGGATAACACTAATATATCAACATACGAATCCATTTCTGTGTGTATGTGTTTTGTTTCTTTAACGTCGGCCTATTTCCGCGACTATGGCCAATCACCGACGCCAGGGAGCAATTTCACCTCACTATCCTGGAAATTTTGCCGAACCCCTGCCTTTCTGTAAGGAGGGTAGGTATCTTTAACGTGCCCAACATCGCATGGACACGGGACCGACGGCTTTACGCCCCCTCCGAAGGGCGGAACGTGCAGACATTCGAACCCAGTACCCTTCGCTTTAGAGGCACACGTTCTTACCCCTGAACCACCGAGGTTCTTGAATCCATTTCTAAAATAAATATTTTAATTATGTTTGTGCGACTACATATAAAACTAATTAAACCGGTCCTATTTGCTTATTTGCAATAAAAGCGTATGAATCTTCCTAAACTGATTTTTTTCCTATACACAATTACATAAGAAATTAAGTTTGATGTATTTAATACTATGAGTTATTTAATATATTACGAATAGCTTTTCCATTTTATTCACACTTTAGTTTATTCCTTCTGCTTACTACTTTATATTCCATGTACATAATAAAGAGTAAAATAAGCAGTTTCATAACCATACTTTGGAAGTGTAGTGTCATGTAACATATAGCTGCTGGGTTTATCAAAATGAAAATGTAGCTTTATCTACATAAGCATTTCATTTTAAAACTAACAGAAACAGGGTTAAATTTACAGTGCTGTGCACTTTCTACAGCTCTAGTCTAAAGACTAGTTTCATCATGTCTTCATCATGCTGTATTTCACTTCGTTTACTTTGTGACATAAATACGAGCATGGCTGTCTGAATCTTAAAACATTTTAAAGTAAACGTTGCTTTCTACAGATATCATCTGCCATCAGGTAAAGATGTAACTTATAAGAGCATTTAAATAAACGTTGATTATTCTGTATAAAGTTTGTTCAAGAGTTGCAATGTTAAATAAATTCTCGGGCAGTTATGAGAGTTCTAACGAAATATTGTAGTTAATAAAAACAGAACCAGTTTAATAAAAACTTCAGGACGCAGCAAGTGCTTTATGGTAGTGAATTTTCATAGCAAATATGTGTGTGTGTTTTTTCAGAAAGCAGGCATCAAATATGATTACCAGTATAACATATATAGTAATAAAAACAATGTGCCATGTTTCATCAAAATAACTTTCTTGTTTGAAAACGTACAAACATTTCCGAAAGTAAACTTAAAGTGTAACCGAAAAAAATCAGTTTCTTGGTCAACCTTGTAGGTTAATAGCAAATTGAGCTTTTCAAATATGAAGTATTTAATCAAAATTCGCTACCATAACACACTTGCTGCGTCCAGAATTTCTTTACTTACAAACATGCATTATATTCCGATGGAAAATGCAAAAATGCAATAACATAAGGCATGTTCGACTAAAAAACTATTTGTATCACCAATGACTTATGGGCCAGACTGTGATTGTAGAAATAGTTTTTTTAAGATGTAGCTCAAGACACCCTATAATTAATGTATAAATGTTTTTTCATATCTTGTATAATAAGGGATATATTGAGCTTTATTGTTTTTTTACGAAAATTCGACAAAAGTTATAAACCATTATACGATAAACTCTATAGCTAAGACTACTGCCAAGCATCAGAGAAAGTGTCTATTTGAAATAAATTTTCTGGAAACATTTTAATAAAATGAAGAACAATGACGGTTGAAACTAAGACTTCAGGGTTCGTAAAACATTCTTCTTGAGGCATTTTCTTTCCATAGCCCGTATTAGATTCAAGGTCTTTGCCTAAATGTTGCCAATTTTGACATTTTAAATTGCCACTTTGACGTTTTGGGGAAAACCCCAATTTATTAGTGAATTTTCTTTAAAAAATTCACTAATGAGGAGATCCCGACTTTTGAATTTTGAAAAAATTTCTTCAAACGAGCGCTAAATAGACCCCCCAGAACATATATCCGGGGTCAGTTTCAATTTTTATATGTTTATATATATATATATATATATATATATATATATATATATATATATATATATATATATATATATATATATATGTATCACACCGATAACTCAAAAAATAATGGGCTGATTTTGATCAAATTTGGTGAATACCTTCCTTTTGCAAATGGCTTGGAAAAGTTCGTTAGTCAGGAAAATCGTCCCAGGTTTTGCCGGAAAATTTTGTGTTTTCCTTCAAAAAAAAATTATATCTCCGGAATTAACAAAGTAAGGGCAACCAGATTTGGTACACTGGTTTACGTCATTATAGGTGAGGCGCCTAGAAAAATTTGTCTCTGTAGGTCAAAAGACAACAAAGTTATGGGCATTTAAAGAAAAATAAATTGGGGTTTTCCTCAAAACGTCAAAGTGACAATTTAAAACGTCAAAATTCACAACATTTAGGCAAAGAACTTGAATCTAATACGAGCTCTGGAAAGAAAATGTCTTAAGAAGAATGTTTTACAAACCCTGAAGTCTACTAAAATATTTCCAGAAAATTCATTTCAAATAGACTCTTTCTCTGATGCTTGGCAGTGGCCTTAGCTATAGAATTTATCGTTTAATGGTATATAATTTTTGTAGAATTTTCGTAAAAAATCAATAAAGCTCAATATATCCGTTATTATACAAGATATGAACAAATATTGTATACATTAATTATACGGTGTCTTGAGCTACACCTTAAAAAATTATTGCTACCATTACAGGCTGGCCCATAAGTCGTTGGTGATACAAATCATATTTTTTTTAGTGGAAAACGCCTTATGTTTTTGCATTTTCCATCGAAATATAATGCATGTTTGTAAGTTAACAAATTCTGGACGCAGCAAGTGCGTTATGGTAGCGAATTTTGATTAAATGCTTTATATTTGAAAAGCTCAATTTGCTATTAACCTATAAGGTTGACCAAGAAACGGATTTTTTCGGTTACATTTTAAGTTTACTTTCGGAAATTTCTGTACGTTTTCAAACAATAAAATTATTTTGATGAAACATGGCACATTGTTTTTACTATAAAGGTTATATACTGGTAACCAAATTTGATGCCTGCTTGCTGGAAAAAAAAACACATATTTGCTATTAACATTTTTATGAAAATTCACTACCATAACGCACTTGCTGCGTCCAGAATTTTTTTTTCTTTAAATGCCCATAACTTTTTTGTCATTTGACCTATTGCGCTAAATTTTGGTAGGTAATTTACCCATGGCAATGTAAAACGATGTACGCTTACTTTGTTAGCCGGGAAAACCTCGGAAGACTTTCCTGGCTAACGAACTTATCCAAGCCACATGCAAAAGGAAGGTATTCACCAAATTTCATCAAAATCGGCCCATTATTTTTTGAGTTATCGGTGTGATATATATATATATATATATATATATATATATATATATATATATATATATATATATATATATATATATATATATATATATGTATATATATATATATATATATATATATATATATATATATATATATATATATATATAAACATATAAAAATTGAAACTGACCCCGGATATGGGTTCTAGCGGTCCTAGTTAGCGCTCGTTTGCAAAAAAATTTTCAAAATTCAAAAGTCGGAATCTCTCCATTAGTGAGTTTTTTCTACGAAAATTCACTAATAATTCGGTATTATCATTGTAATTTACTTTAAGCAAATACTAGAAGAATGAATAAGATCATTTTAAAAACCATCATGAGTTGACAATAAATCAATAAATGACAAAATGTAAACCAAAAGCAAATATGGTCTAAAATAAATATGGTCTGTAAATAAATAATAAACAAACAAAGTCATGTAAAGATCGTAAAGCTTTTTTATGAATTTTCTAACTGCGTACATATTATAAAATCACAATACTAAAAATAATAATAACAGTACAAGCCAAACAGAACTGTATACCAAACCAATAATTGTTCACTATGCTAAGCTGAAGGCAATATAGGTAAAATGTAATGCCATAAACAAAACTATGTCTCCTGGGGCAAGTGCGTTAGGGTATCTAAAAAATAGGAATTTTACTATTTTAAATCTGGCATTCTCTACCCGAAGCGAAGTAAGATAAAGCAAAAAATTAGGTAAAACTAAAGGTGCATTTAATAAACCTAAAAGACATTTGCATTTTAACACATTTCACACTTTAACGTTCCACAATTAAAAAATTCCTTGAGCCTATACCTTTTTTTCTTTAACGTCGGCCTATTTCCGTGACTATAGGCAGTCACGATACCACGGAGCAGCCAAAGGGCGGAACGTCAGACACTCAACTTGCTCAGATACAATGCCACAACCTCGGTTGATGTTAATTGTAGAGTGTCTACTGAGAAATTGAAAGGGAAACCCTGGGAATCAAACCCGGTACCCCTCTGTTCAGAGGTACACGTCCTTACCACTGAACCACCGAGGCTCTTTCAGCCTACTTATTGTATCTTATATGAGAAAAATAAACCAATATGACGATAATGGACTTCCCTGCCGTACATGAATGTATTCATATCCGTTGCTATTTTTGATGTCACTTTGAATTTGGTTAGTTTGAGAATAAAGCCCTCATTTCCTTCAATCCAACCCAGCTTTCTGCATTATATAAAACAACATTTACTAATCCGTATTATCTAACACTTTTTCAGGTTCACATGAGTAAAATCTGGACGCAGCAAGTGCGTTATGGTAGTGAATTTTTATTTAAATGTTTTTAATAGCAAATATGTTTTTTTATTAAAAAAAGCAGGCATCAAATTTGGTTACAGTATAACATATATAGTAGAAACAATGTGCCATGTTTTATCAAAAGAACTTTATTGTTTAAAAATGTACAAAAATTTCCGAAAGTAAACTTAAAGTGTTCCCGAAAAAACTGGTTTCTTGGTCAACCTTATAGGTTAACAGCAAATTGAGCTATTCAAATTTGAGGCATTTAATGAAAATTCGCTACCACAGCGCACTAGCTGCATCCTGAATTTCTTTTCTTACAAAGATGTATTATATTTAGATGGAAAATGCAAAAATTCAATAACATAAGGCGTGTTCGATTAAAAAAAAAAGGAAATTTCTACCACCAACGACTTATGGGCCAGCCTGTAATTGTAGAAATATTTTTGTAAGATGTAGCTCAAGACACCCTATAATTAGTGTATACAATTTTTTTCATATCTTGCATAATAACGGATATATTGAGCTTTAATGATTTTTTACAAACATTCGACAAAAGTAATTGATCATTAAACAATAAACTCTATAGCCCACACTACTGTCAAAGCATGAGAGAAAGGGTCTATTTGAAATGAATTTTCTGGGAATATTTTAGTAAAATAAAAGACAATGACGATTGAAACTATGACTTCAGGCTTTCTAAAACATTCTTCTTGAGATATTTTCTTTCCATAGCTCATATTTGTTTCAGGTTCGTTGCATAAATATTACCAATTTTGACGTTTTAAATTGCGACTTTGACGTTTTGAGGAAAATCCAAATTTATTTTTCTTTAAATGCCTGTACCTTTTTTATCCTTTAAGCTATAAAGTTAAATTTTGGTAAGTAAGTTACCTATAATAACGTAAACCCGTGTCCCAAACTTGGTTGCCCTTACTTTGTTAGTTCCGGAGATATAAATATATTTTTTGTAATAAAACACAAAATTTTCCAGAAAAACCTCAGTATATTTTCCTGGCTAGAGAGCTTATCCAAGCCACTTACAAGAGGAAGGTATCCACAAAATTTAATCAAAATCGGCCCATTAGTTTTTGAGTTATCGGTGTGATATATATATATATATATATATATATATATATATATATATATATATATATATATATATATATATATATATATATATATATATATATATGTACATATATATATATATATATATATATATATATATATATATATATATATATTATATATATATATATATAAATTGAAACTGACCCTGGATATGTGTCCTAGGGGGCCTAATTAGCGCTCACTTGAAGAAATTTTTCCAAAATTCAATTTCAATTTTTTTTAAAGAAAATTCACTAAAAAGGTATATTTTTTAGAGTCTAACGTGTTCTAACCAGCCATTTGAAAGAATATCTATATGTAACCATATATTACCTCCACATGGTATGGTATCGATGACAGAAATTAATAAACAAAGTTCACCTACACGTCGTAAAATAGAACATATTCAATTTGGGAACGGATTTTTTGTCTGTAGGTCTGTATGTCTGTCTATTAGTAGCCATGATAATTTTAGAAGGAATTTAAATATCGTGTTTGAATTTGGTATACGGTTAGCACCCGACAAACGGTTTGGATTTTTTTGGATGAAATCGCTTCAAGGGGTAGGAAATTAATCGGGGTGATTTGGTAAAAATATACATTTTTTCGTTAAAATTCCAGTGGTAAAACCTTTGAGGGTTTGTTTATTGCACAACTTTTAATTTCATCAAGCATCTGGTATTCTGTGCTGAAATTAAATTATGGATAGAATGTGCGTGTGGAATATCAGTGATAAAAATTTCTATTTAGTACTAAAACGGCGTGAAAAGTCTCAAAACATATGGAGAACTTGATTCAGGAACGAAATTTTTTTATCGGGCGATCTGTCTGCCTGTAGGTTTGTCTGTTTTGTCGGCCTGTAGGTCTGTCTGTTTGTAGGCGCAATACCTTTCGAATGAGGTGAGATATCAAGTCATGGACTATAAATTCATTTTATGAGAATGTCGTTCTATAGAAACTAAATTACAACAGCTATGTGGAATTTATGATTCAATTTGCAGCACTATATTTAAAAAGCTCTCAATAAGCCAGATTGAATGGCACAAAAATATGCTTCTTGTTTCATATGCTTCGTTTGTATTACAAAGCCAGTTCTTAGTGCTATTAGAATTGGTTTTCAGCGTTTTTCCCAGGTCCGACTAAACTTTTTTTCGAATTTTTCGCTTATATTTCCTTTCTGTCCAGCACCCCTATTTACTCCCTGTCCCGTAACTTTCTCTAGGGTTGTTTACAAGAAATTTTTCTTGTGATTTGTGCATCCAGGTGGGGCGCTAAGCAAGTTTCTGTAAAAAAATCGAAAAACCCTCCATGCACTTAACTGCAAATTTACAGTGATTATTTCAGAAATGTCTAAATTACATGGTAGAACTGTCAGAGTTTGAAGGCCAATGGGTAAAATATAAGGATAAATTTATATAAATTGTCAGAAGTATTAAATTCAGTTGTACCTACAACCTCGGTTCAACGATACTAACTAAATTATAAATATAGATGCAGAAAATATATACAAGATTCTCAAAAGGAATAAGCTTACTTACTACTACTCATAGGTATAACAAGTTTTCTTACGTCATGAACAGCTTCAGTAGATAAAACAAACTTTCATCCCATAATAACATGACTCCTTTTCATTATGCCCTTACTCATATATTATGTGTAATGTGTATGTTATTTATGTATCAATAATGTTAAATGAATGAATGTTTACTTTGATTATGACATTAGTGGCACAACACACAAGACAAAAAGACGCAAATTTGTCAAAATGATAGAAGCTAACGTCAGTGCTGCCAGATTGAGTAGAATTTTAGAAATAAGTTTCAAAATCATTACGAGTGGATAATTGCAAATTTATGGATACTTAATCGCAAATGTAGATTACTTTTCAATTACTTAATTAAAATTTTCACTTCTCGTCAGTAATTGGGACAGCATAATATGTGAGGTGCCGTATATTCTAAAATTTACATGAAATCTGGCCACCCGGTAGTAACACACATTTAATAATTGAGCCTCACTGTGACCTCGGGCGATTTATACTGTTTGCAGGATTATCGAAACAGTATAGCTGCACACCCGCCGCATCTCTCTGTCTTTGTCAACACGTAATGCGTAATGCCTTATGGAATTTGAAGCGATGTCGTAGATTGTTTATTTTTAACGAATATTCAGTTACGAGTAACTCATTTTTAATTTGAGTGAATTTGATTGAATTAAATTTTCGTAATGAAAATTCACTAAAAACCTTTTATTCAACCTTTTATAACCCCATTGATTTCTGATTCATCACGTATATTGTAATATTATGGGAAAACGAGTAACGGAAACTTTTATGATTTATATTGTGTTCCCTTTATCACGAATGAAAAAATAAATAAATATATAAATATATATATATATATATATATATATATATATATATATATATATATATATATATATATATATATACATACATACATACATTGTGAAACACACTTATGGAATAAAATGCATTATTCAGCAAAAAATAGCTTTTGTAGAAAACGCTGAGACACGTGGAGTTTAATTTGTCGAACATTATCTCATATTCATAGTTACAAAATTAAAATCCCGCCATTTTACCCTCACCATTTTATCCACTTTTTAAAATAGCAACCCTACATTTTTTCATCACAATTCGATGGATCACATTTTTCTGAATGATACCCCATATGTATGGTCTTAATAACAGTTTTCAATACAGGCGGGAAATTTAATACCGGAATATCAAAACTAAACAGTTTATCCTGAAATTCAAATTTCGAAAATAAACTTAATAAAAATGTCAATTTTTTATAATAAATGTTCAAATGTTCTTCATTTACTTGCACACAACGAGATAATCTGCTCTCGAATTCTTCCCTAACTCTGTTCAACACGTCAGGCGTTACTTTCCTAATTTCTGTTCTTATTTTCAAGTCTAAATCATCTAAATCAGCAGTTTGCGTTTTATACATTCAGTTTTTAAGGTATCCCCATAAAAAGAAATCAAGAGGTGTTAGATCTGGTGATCTAGCGGGCCATTCTACGAAACCTCTTCGTCCAATCCATCTTTCTGGAAAGACTTCGTATAAATACTCCCGTACTTTAAGAGCAAAGTGGGGCGGTGCACCGTCTTGTTGAAACCATATCCTTTCATGGGGAATATTAGGTTCCATTATATTTTGATACAATTCTGCTAACATTGGGACAACCTGTTCCCTTAGCATTTCTTAATATCTTAGACCATTTTAGATCTTTTATAAAAACAGGTCCAACTACGTGATCACCAATGATACCAGCCCAAACGTTTAACTTTTGAGGACGCTGAGTGTGTTTTTGTCGCATCCAGTGGGAGTTTTCGGCATCCCAGTATCCGAAATTTTCCCTGTTTACATCGCCAATCAAAAGAAATGTTGCTTGTTTATAAAACAGAACGTCAGCACAAGAAATAACATTTCTATGTAACATGTCCAGCAGTTGTTCACGAAATTTCAGTCTTCTATCAGTATCACCGTCAATCAACTTTTGAACGTGTTGTAGTTTATAGGGATGCATTTTTTCGTTTTTGAGACACCTTAAAAATGTTGATTGACTAACATCATTTTCACGTTCAACTTTACGGGTAGAAGTTGTTGGTTCTTCTTGGAAAGCCAATAAAATATTGAGTTTTAACAAACTTTGGTCTCCTAGGCAGTGGTTTAACGTGTCCATAATCACGAAACTGTGAATGAACTGGGTTAGTGGGGGCAAATTTGGATGTTTTTCATTCAATAGGTTAACAACTTGTGCCTGTGTTCTACACATATCACCATACCCAATCATCATTAATATTTATTTTCGCAGTGTTTCAGTTAAGTATCGCATTATTAGACCAACAATTATTTGAAATTGTCGGAACAAAATTACGACTAATTTATTAGAAGACTGTGCATTCAACACAATATACCACAAAATAAAACAGAACTGTTAAATTTCACCTTTCGAACTGCAAAAATTGTTAGTTAATAAGAACCGATTACTGGTACCAAGTACGTTTCAGATAAAAGACAAGATAAGAAATTTAAGATAAGAGGTAGTCAAGAATTCCAGAGCAGATAATTTCGTTCTGTTCAAGTGAATGGAGAACATTTTGAACATTTATTATAAGAGAGGGACGTTCTAATTAAGTTTATTTTGGAAATTTGAATTTCAGGGTAAACTGTTTAGTTTTAATATTCCGATATTAAGTTTCCACCCTGTATTGAAAACTGTAATATTAGACCATACATATGGGGTATCTCGGCATTCAGAAAATAGGGTTGCCATTTAAAAAGTTCTGGTAAAGTGGTGGGGGTAAAATGGTCGGAGTAGAATTTTTTTAACTATGATTATAAGATAATGTTCGACAAATTAAATTTCACGTGTCTCAGTGTTTTCCCCAAAAACTATTTTTTGCTGAATAATAAATTTTATTCCATAAGTCTCACACTGTAGATATATATATATATATATATATATATATATATATATATATATATATATATATATATATATATTGATATTGATATGGTTTCTATAATGGGAAGGTAAACATCGACACAAAAGCACACTCTTAAAACCACCCATACATAGCCTGAAACAAACACATTTTGCTTACTTTTGGTGTATGCAATGCTAATGCAGCATATAAGCAACATGGCATGGGGACAACTAAATTTTACAGGCATATCGAGACCTAATATATAATTTGAAAGCTCAGAATTGATTCCCAAATTGTGACATATGTATGTATAAAAAGGAGATAAGACAAGAATTAGAATTGTTACCTAGTCTATAAGAGTAAAAGGTCTAGACGAAATGAAAGTGATATCAAAGGCAGAAAGGACTGCATAAAAATGATATGACATACCTAGTGCGAATGGATTAAAAATACTCTAAAACCTTTTTTTTTAAATTTAATGTAAATATTGGACAATAAGAAATGTGTAAGTAGCTTTTAGGTAGGTTAAGATGTTCATGTTTAGTAGAATTAGGAAATTTATGGTATTAATATTTATTAGGATTAGGCTTGTCAAATTGTATAAGCTAGAATATAGATCAGATGTTGATTTGGGAACAAATGCCAAATTAACAATGCCAAAATCTAATGTAGGTTAACAGATAAGATGAACATGTCTAATTGACTTTGAAACTTCAGTGTTGTTGTTAAATAATCTGTCATGGGAACAACAATACCCCGATACATATCCGGGGAGATAATGAAAACGGATTATTGTGTTAAAATTTATTAGGATTTTTGATTTGAAAGAAGGCATAAAGCAGTTTTTTTATTAGTAACGCGGGTGACGTGAGAAAAGTAATAAACAGAGGGAAAAATAATTATTAGATGGGAAAATTTTGATGGAATTATTAGATGGGAATTTATGGGTAGTAAAATTAAAAGACAGATGTGAAAATTTTATTAGAAAAAGAATTTGAATAGGAGATATTGAAGTAAAGGTTTTGCAGAGACAATAAAAAGGCTTGACATTTCAAGTAATAGCAGCAGAAGAAACGGCAGGGAGGAAATAATGGACAAGAAATTGTAAGTTTTGGAAAACCATAATATTTACGTTTTTATGTGGCATACGAACTATCTCAGAGTACAACGAGTACAAAGATTATCAATATAAACTAATTAAAGCCATAAGTGTGACAAAAATCATATATAAGTTGCACTAATGCGTTAAAAGCAGTCATATTTAATTAACAATTCATGATAAGGAGCTAGTCTTCCCATCTGTTGACAGCAGGGATCATTGCTTAGCCTCATTAAGAAGATCCATTGAATAACTATACGTGAAACTTCTGCAGAATAAAGTTATCTTTAACCATTGTGTCAAGTTTAGTAAATTAAGAATTTCCAACACAAAGTGTTTAAATGTAAAATTTTATTAATGCGACATACTGACCAGTTCTTTCTTGGGAATTTGAAAGCTTTTAAATTCATTAAATAAGTTAAATTATAGAGAGTTAGTACTTATAGGCATTTGTCAGACGATTTACTATCAATAAAAGTTTAAGTTTTGTGTTATTTGAAAATTTAGTGCCTTATTTTATTTTGTATTTTTAAGTATTTGGGAGGAACAACTAAAATCAGATAGGGCAATATTTTACAAAACTTAAAAAAATAAAGAAATATATTTCGGACTTATAAACAACATATTTAGAGTTTTAAAGATCTAACTATACTTTTGGAAATAACAATAAAAATTTTGATAGAACTTGAACCCACCAGCTTAAAAAGCTCCCTGATTTGAGAGTAATTTCATCCATGTTATAAATTTATTTAGGTCTCAGGCAGCAGTAAAAGGCAGTGGATACACCAGAGTGTAAGTCAAATACATATATATATATATATATATATATATATATATATATATATATATATATATATATATATATATCTAATACACACACATTTACAATACAGTTCAGAGAATATTTTACAGATAAAATTTAATAAATAAAAAAAAAACTAAAAACAATAATAATATATATCCTATAATTAAAACTTTAACTTATATATTTCAATTTAAATATCTAATAGTGGGGATTAAAACAACCCAATAGCTTAACATATCAATATATATATATATATATATATATATATATATATATATATATATATATATATATATATATATATATATATATATATGTATATATATATATATATATATATATATATATATATATATATATATATAATGTTTTCAGATGTTTGCACAATAAAGTAAATGAGGTACATTTATAAACCTAACCAAAGGCATCCTTAAAGATTGTCGTTTCCAAACGAAAATATACCAAGACAAGCTGTACTTATACAAGTTTCTCGTCCAAAGTTAATAAGACCGCAACTCAAGTCAAGTACCAATATGCTCATCTTTCTTGCTGAATAACAATCCAATTAATGTTGGTTGCATTGATAGGAAAGTTTTGGTGTACATAATAATTGCTATCTTGATAGCTAAACGAGAAAGATTTATATAAAGTTAGGCTGAGATTGGATTATCCATCTTCGCATTAAAAGTAAATCGATTCTTATCTTGGCCTGTTGCTTTTGAATATTCGTGGGAAAATGTTTAAGTTGGTAAATTTTTAATTAGGTTGAGTGCGCTTTATCAATTAGACCCGGAAGCTTCTCATTCATTATCAATCTTATGAAGTTAAGTACTGGGTAAATATTCTGCCTAAGAAGGGTGGGAAAATTTTCCTTAAATAAAATCTAATAAAGGGGATGGTTAAAATTGAGTAATGCATTTGAGCTTACATGAATTTTCAGTCGGGGATTCTTTATTACCGTCCAAAATGTTTTCAAAAGAAAGCTACGTATAATACTAAGTTAATATAAGGTAACACAATACGCTACATTAACCTGTTCAATTTGAAACCACACTGTGTTAATGAATATATTAATAAGGAGGAGAGCAGCAGAGATAAAATTAAATTGAAAGGTGGTTTTCTATCTTAGCTGCGCATATTAAATTTTATTCGCAAAATATGGATTCTTTACGATCAAGAGAACAGACCAAATTATCATAGAGTAAGAAATATAAATATACTAACTTAAAGTAACATCTAAACACCCAGTAAGTGTTGATTAATTTAAATAAAATTTAATGTCTGTTTAATAAAACTTAAAAAATGACTTTTTTTCAATATTAAAAAAAACAAAGTGATTTAATAGTGAGTGAGTCTGTGCGGTTGCTTATGCATTCCATAACTCTCCGACGCATGCTTGAAATTAACTGATTGGACTGCCTTGCCGGCCAGCCGCCCATATTTGAATTTCACAAGTTGTCGGCAAAGCCCGTGAACTAAAATGGCGTATTTTCCGAATATTACGGATTTTTTCCGCCAATGATAAATGGCGCTAACGTCACAGTTAACCTGAGTAAAGTCAATTTTGTTAAATAAATAAAAATTTTGCATTGAAAGTCATAATCCGACCAGCCTTGACCTATATGCATCCTTTGCATGGGCCACCGCGGCCGACACATATATCAAGACCTTTCAAGTCACCCAGAATACAAATCTGCAAATGGTTATGGGAGCGCGATGGTTTGTCAGAAACAGTCATAATCGCTCTGATATGAAAATGCCTTCGCTACGTGAGTTTCTAATTTAACTATCCACCGCGCAGTTCGCAAAAGCCCGTTCTCACCCAAATGCTCTTCTCCGTGGTGCCACTGAGCAACTTCCACTTGGGTATAAGCGTCCAAAGCTTATTCTTACCCGAAAGCTCCCACGCGGCAAAACAGAATGGAAACGTTCAAATCCCAACGTCATTATGTAAAATCATTCAGACGAAGGTATGGACTAAGGTTCGGTACTGCAGGAAGCGGAGTTTAGTGGGTAGGAATCTCACACCACGTGTGTTATGAATGAGGTGTGCATGCAGCATTCTTCACTCCTGTATCCAAAAATAAAACAAAAACAAAAAAGTGCACTGAAACTGCTGTCCACTTATTGTGACTACTACTGTCATTCTAATTCTGAAACAAATAAGATATTCGATTGAAGCGTCGAAATTAGGACTTAAATAGATAATTCTTGTTTGAACAGCCTACTTGTTGTAGCTTCTATGAATACGATAAACAAATACGGCAGGAATAGGCATCCTTGCCAAAGCCCTTTCCTAATTTTAGCGCAATTTCATATTCGCTCAAATATATTATGGTACTTTGGGTTTGTATAAATTAAGAATAATGCGATTCTCTTTCAAATCTAGTCCATCCCTAAATAGAAACGTAGACACATTTTATCTGGCTTCGCAATTGGCTGAAGCCAGCTATAAGTCTTGCTACGTCTGTATTTGGTCTAAAAATGTTACACCAAGCCAGGGCAAAAACAATATTTTTTATTATATACAACAATATTTTTAAGCTTGCAGTATTCAATGCTTTTTCCAGGTCTACAAAAGCAAGAAACGTATATCGATTAAACTCAAACTCTTTCTTTCTCATGTGTTATATACTTTCCTTAGTCGGCTGAGCTTTGATCCGAGCTGATTTTCATAAGTATTATATTTGCTTACTTTTGTTTCAATTTTCGGTATGACACATTGCCCCCGTTTTTGTAATGGTAATATTTTTACTTTAAACTAAGCTACCTAGACATTTCTCCCACTTTATGGCATTTCAAAAGGGGTATGGTCATTATGAGCTTGGGAAGATTACATTTTTAACGGCCGCGAATAAAACTGGCATGCTTTGATAGTACCTCATACAACTTATGTAACAGTGGTAAAAAAGATTTCAAAAGTGCACCGGAGCTAAGATATACAAGTGATTCATTAGGTGAGCGACATTCATATCTCGGTAACTATGGCAACTAGTGCTTCGGGAAAAAATCTATTCGAAAATTTATTCTAAGCATAAGTCACGTAATATTTTCTTATTTTCTTATTATTGCCACCAGGACTCGCTTCTTTGGTTAAAACTTGTTGAAGGCTGTTATCTCAAAATATTGCTTTTGCAATGTTATCTTCTTTTTACTTTTCCTGAAACACCTAATCTTATTCCATATTTATTGTCTGAGATACGACCATCTTATACTGGGAATCGTTAAGGATAGCTATCGCTGTTATTATTGGAGCTACAATGTGGTTCAAATAGGGAAAGTGTTTTAACTGTTCGCAAGCATTTCTATTCTTCATTTTTCCTAGTTATATGCTATTTTTGCGGCTAGTTGAACTGAAAATTCGATTGTCCATCTTATGAAGCTAACACGTTCTAGCTGATTCTGCGTAGTTCCAGAGATATCTAGATATGGATATGTTTGTTCACGGGAATCGTTTATAATAGTCACCTCCGTTATTGCAGCTACAATGTAGTTCAAATGGGGAAAGTTGTTTAACCGTTCGCGAGCATCTTAACTCTGACGTCAAAAAAAAAACATTGGCGCGGAGAAATATCGAAACGGGTATGGTAATTTTACATTGGGTTTTGGGATGATCACTTTTTTTAGCGGCCACAAATAAAACTACCATACAACATTTTTATGTAATAGCAATTAAGACAGATCTAAAAGGTGATGAGATATACGGGGTAATCCATCAGGTGAGCGACAGTCATATCTCAGTAACTATGACTTCCAGAGCTTCGGAAAAAAATGCGAAATCTTTTTTCAAGTACAATTGAGCAAAATGTTTATATTTTCTTATTTTTTGCCACCAGATGGCCCTTTTTGGTTGAAGCTTTTTGAAGGCTGTTATCTCAAAATATTTATATTATAATGGTTTTTTTTTTCAGCTTTTTCTGAAATCCCTAATATTGTTCTGTATAATTGTCTGAGTTTCAACGCTCTTTTATTGTAGGTGGATAAGGGGGTTGAATTTAATCAAAAGTTGATGTAAGTTAGTAATCTATTACTTTAGACCTGTCATGTGATACACTAGTGAAATTGTTTTGACAAGTCAAATATAATTATGTATAAATTAATTATAGCTTCCTTTTGAAAAATTAAAGTCGATGATTGGTCTCAGAGAATGAAACGTCAGAACTCGGTTTTGATACATTTTCAAATACTACTGATAAAAGTGCTTCAAGAAAGTGTAGACTGTAAATGCATATTTTCAGAAATGAAGAGGTTGTTACGAAAATAAAGATATTCGAAAAATATGTCACCATATTCCAGGAAGCATAATTGGGTAACTTTTTTCGCCAATAAATCATTTTCTTTACTAGATTGTGCAACACCCCTCTCATTTAATCAATTCCACATATTTTACCCTTGTGGGCCTGTAAATAGTTAAAACCCTACACGTTGCATGTAGGTAGATTTATCTGATAATGGCCCTTAACGTGACTAGTCTGAACTTGTCTCGCCGAAACAAATCTGATTATGTAATATTATAAATAAAGTTGTACTCAAAAAAAAAGAAGGCCAGAGTATTTAGTTCAACCGAAAGTGTCATTCCTCTGTTAAAATGCCAGCGAGTGAGCTAGTACAGCGCCAAAAAATTAGCTTTATTGATTAACCCTGTATCAATTTTAAAAGTGGAAAACCGAGTTCCGACGTGTCGTTTTTTCAGAATCATCATCAATTCTGATTTTTCTAACGGGAGCCATATTGAATCTAAATGTCATTATCTTGGACCTTTCGAAACAATTTAACTGATGTATCACATGATCGGTCTAAATAACCAACTTAATCAACTTTCTATTAAATTCAACCTCTTTATCACCCTTAATATAAGATGGTCGAAACTCAGGCAAATGTTTTTTGACGTCAGAAGCGAGATGCTTGTGAAAAGTTAAATAACTTTCCACAATTGAGCCACATTGTAGCTCCAATAATAACGGAGATGACTATGGTAAACGATTCCCGTGAACAAGCATATCCAAATCTATATATCTCTGGAACTATGTAGAATCGATTAGAACGTGTTAGCTTTATAAGATGAACCATCGAATTTGCACTTCAACTAGCCGGAAATATAGCTAGCGTCCAACTATGAAAAATTAACTTGATAGGTCAATACCAGCAATTCGATGTGCAATTGTTTTTTTTTACGTCAAAAATCAAGGTGCTTATGAAAGGTTGAATAACTTTCCCCATTTTAATCACATTGTTGCTCCAATAATAACGGAGATGGCTATTCTAAATAATTTCCGTGAACACCCTGTATAAGAGGGTCATAACTCAGACAAAAAAATGGAACAAGATTAGGGGTTTCAGGTAAAGTAAAAATAGGAATTGTAATAGGAATATTTTGAGTTAACAGCCTTCGAAAAGTTTAATCCAAAAAACGGCCACCTAGTGGCAAGAATAATAAAATAAAAAAGATTTTCTGAATTATACTTGAAGTAACTTTTCGAATAGTTTTTTTCCCCGAAGCACGAGTTACCGTAGTTACCACGATATGAATATTGCTTACCTAATGAATCACCCTGTATATCTTGGTTCCAATGCACTTTTGAAATCTCTTTTTACCTCTGTTACATATGTTGTATGAGGTACTATCAAAGCATGCTAGTTTTATTCGTGGCCGCTGAAAAAAGTGATCATCCCAAAATGACCACACCCCTTAGCTAAAAAAGCATGTGTTCCATTCTTTACCAAAATACTTTGAAAGTTTCGCTTTTATTTAGCCTTTATTAGAAGTGTGAGTTCTTATATGTATTTTTAAAATTATTTTATTTTCTCTTTCTATGCTTGTTTTCACAGTCAATTTTGTCTCCATGATACAACTTTTTTAGATAGAGTTTCTTCTGCTCCTTTGTTTAATGTTTAAGTATTTCGAAGTCCATTCCGCCGAAACACTTCGCATTCCCAGATCTTGATAAATAATGTGAAACACGCAATCATAGTAGTTAGTTAGTTAAACTAAATTAGATGGCCTCGGAAGTTCAAGTCCATTAGCCACAGATTTTTCTAATTCAGTTTCGAAAATACTGTCCCATCGTTCTTCGTTATCTGTTTTATAAAACTTAGAAAATCAGAGAGAAGTGTGACTTTTACAGTGAAAAATGATATTCGTTATACATGCTTCCCTACACATTTATGTTTTCTTACATTTATATACACATACATATATACACACATATATACATATTTTTTTAAAATTATATCAATATATACAGGGTCGCTGATAAGTCTGGAAACGGTCGATTATCCGGGAAAATATACAAGGTGTCGAAAAAAGTTTTATACAAAAGTTTTTGGGTTCTTCAATGTCTACTAGGCGGTGATAATTTTATTTATACAGGGTTGGTCATACAGGCGTGGCACACCAATATTAATTTTTTTTTAATGGAACACCCTATATATTATTCGATATTTCAATCCTTCTCTTAATTTTGAGCAACATTTATGAGAAGCATAATGTACCTAAACTCAATCGTTTCCGGGTAAAAAAATAAATAAAAATAAACGCTACTGTTTATAAAATCTATTGGATGAAGAACAAAAATAAATGAAAAGTAGAATATCTCTTGAAAACAATCTGTGAGTGTGAAAAGAACCGGTTGCGATGTTTTTAACATTGTTTGGAATCCCAAGATAAGATAAGATGCCCATAAGAAACGCAGTATTATTCTTTTGTTTTAAAATGTTTCCACGACAACGAATGTCAAACATTCATTCAGTGTCAACAGTTTTGAAACATTAGTAATTTAGTGTCAACAGTTTTTGTGCAAAATGGCAAGTTTAAGTGAAACCGAACGTATCGAAATTTTAATGATGATAGGGTACGGTGATAGAACACGAAGTTTTGCTCAAGTGGTGATTATGTTCAATGAGTTGCATTCTGAGCGGGAATCGATCTCCAAATCCACAGTTTCGAAAACTTTGCATCGTTTTCACGAAACTGGCGGTATCAAGGATAAACCTAGAACTGGAAGGCCAGTAACCGTTACAAATGAAGAAAATTCTTTGAATGTAATATTGGATGTGGTGGAAAATCCGAAAACTTCGGCACAGCAATTGGCTTTAAATCACAATATGAGTCGATATTCAATTCAAAAGATTACGAAGCGGGAAATGTTCCGTCCATATAAAATTCATTTATTGCAAGAACTGAGTGAAGACGATTTTGATCGCAGAATCGAGTTCTGTGAACTTATTATGGAGAAGTTACGCCAAAATTTTAACTTTGCCAACCACATTTTGTTTTCCGACGAATCTACATTTTGTTTGAATGGACAAGTCAACCGACACAACTGTAGGTACTGGTCAGACGAAAACCCACATTGGATGGAACAAATTCACACCCAAAGACCGCAAAAAGTAAATGTTTGGTGTGCTATTATTGGTGGACATATCATAGGACCTTATTTTATACACGGTAATTTGAACTCTGCTCGATATTTGACACTTTTGCAAGAATCAATTGTTCCAGACGTTAGTCGATTATTTCCGAACAATAACGACCCAAATCTACCAGCGGAAGAAATATGGTTTCAGCAGGATGGGGCACCCCCTCATTTTGGAATTGAGGTACGGGAATATCTGAATCAAACCTTTCCTGGCAGATGGATAGGGCGCAGGGGAACTATTGAATGGCCAGCTAGGTCTCCCGACATGACGCCGCTTGACTTTTTTTGTGGGGTCATGTAAAAAATTTAATTTACCAAAATAGACCGCAGAATATTGAAGAGTTGCAAGCAAGGATTGTGCATGAAATTAATAACATTCCTCAAAACGCTCTTGTAAATGCAGTGCAATGTTTTGTTAAGCGAATTCATTATTGTCAGGAGGTCAATGGAGAACACTTTGAACATCTTATAAAATAGGATTTCAAACAATGTTAAAAACATCGCAACCGGTTTTTTTCACACTCACAGATTGTTTTCAAGAGATATTCTACTTTTCATTTATTTTTGTTCTTCATCCAATAGATTTTAAAAACAATAGCGTTTATTTTTATTTATTTTTTTACCCGGAAACGATTGAGTTTATGTACATCATGCTTCTGATAAATGTTGCTCAAAATTAAGAGAAGGATTGAAATATCGAATAATATATAGGGTGTTCCATTAAAAAAAAATTAATATTGGTGTGCCACGCCTGTATGACCAACCCTGTATAAATGAAATTATCACCGCCTAGTAGACATTGAAGAACCCAAAAACTTTTGTATAAAACTTTTTTCGACACCTTGTATATTTTCCCGGATAATCGACCGTTTCCAGACTTATCAGCGACCCTGTATATATATATATATATATATATATATATATATATATATATATATATTATATATATATATATATATATATATATATATATATATATATATATATATATATATATATATATTCTTTCTTCTTTTTTTTTAATGAATTATTATCATTATTAATACTTTTTTTTTAAATTATGACCTAAGGAATTAGACTGGGATACTTGCGCCTAGGGACCCGTCAAGGCTTAAATCACAGACTGAAATGGGCCACGGATAAAAGGTTTGTACATTAGGACAGACAGAAGAATATCTAAGGCTAGTTACATGAAACTACTGCATACAAAAATCTGTACTTATCTAATGCGACCACAATCTAATAAAATTATTAGCTTTATTAGCAATCATAGTAAATGTGTAATGTTTTTGTTGTACTACTAAGCGTAATTCCTCTATCTTTTAAGATTATTTTATGGATAGAATTCATGTTTTCTTAAGTAGTCACAGAAATTGGTCTGCCAGATGGTGCTTCTCTTTGACACTTGAACGTCCTGTTTTAAAATCTGCAACCAAGGTTTTCATAGTAGCATACAGATGTCATTGATCGCCAGCAATTTTTTGCCCGATAACTCTTTTCGAAATAATTACATAATAACTTAGCGAAACTCTTTTCGATCCAAATTCCTCTCTTGTCAGTCATGCCGTCTACAAAACTTCACAGTTTTGCTACAACTAAACTTCGGGAGGTCAAACTTTAAACAGTGAATTTTACAATTATATTTCCAGGCTAACTATACATCAATGTACCTCGTGGTCCTTCTACCTGCTGGTAAATTTGATCGAACTGTCCTTTTTCACGAACTTTGCGAGTTGTTCGCTGTTTTCTTGCATGCATACTTTGTGTCGCTGGCATTGCAATCAAACAATAAAAACAAGCAATATACAATTAAAAGCGGGGGGGGGGGCTTATATACGTGCTCCCTTGGCATTTTCTTGGTTTTTAGGATCGACGTAGTTACAAACACGGGGAAGAAACTCGAGTGGGTTACCTCATATTCAGTATATTTTAGTTTCAAACACGTTAAATACATAAAATTGGGTTAAGCAACGCAATGTGCCACAATATCATATTAACAAAGGCCCAAGAAATCGTCTCGTTATACTCAATTTAAAAATAGCATTGGAATAATCTACTGCGTTAAAACGTCAGAGCCTCGGTGGTTCAGTGGTAAAAACGGCTGCCTCTGAACCGAATGGTACTGGGTATGATCCCAGGCTTCTCCTTTCAATTTTTCAATACATACTGTACAATTTACATCAACCGTGGTTGTGGCATTGTATTTGAGCAACTTGAAAGGCTGCACGTTCCGCCCTTCAGAGGGGGCGTAAAGCCGACGGTCTCGTGTCCGTGCTATGCTGCGTAGGTCAAGGATTCCTACCCCCCTTACAAAAAGGCAGGGGTTCGGCAAAATTTCTAGGATAGTGTGGTGGAACTGCTTGCCTGGCCATAGTAGCGAAAATAGACCGACATTAAAGGAACAAAACAGACAGACAACAGAAGGTTAAAACATCGTCTCGCCAGTGACAAAAAGGCAAACGACTACCGTTACCACTCCTCTTGCTTCTTGGCTAACGAAATTTCGTTGGAAAGTCAGTCCGTTGCTAGCAAGCTACAAATGCTGTCATCGGACCACTGCAAACTTCCCTGGCCGCATACCGTATTTAACGATCATCTAATTGTCGTGAGTACTCCCTATTGAATATAGGTAAGCCAGAGTTATCACTGACCTTATTATCGAGCTGTTTTCATTAGCAAGTTTTCTTAATTAATTCAGAAAACACCCACAGGCGGGATTCCTACCTCCTGTATACCGACATTTTGTTAATTTTCTTGTATACTGTCCAGCACAAGGGCATCTTTCTTTGACATAAGACAACACCTGTAACTTGCGGGTTTCCGTTTGGTCGGGGTAATAGTCATAATACATTGTTTAAAGTGTGAGTGTTTTACTTATATATATATATATATATATATATATATATATATATATATATATATATATATATATATATATATATATATATATATATATATATATTTGTTTCTCCCTTAAGTGTTACGATTTATTTTATTTTTGTCATACCGTCTATATTTCTATAAAATATCCACTCTCATACAAGGCGTCGTACTCTGGATGGCAGGCCTCGACTATAAAAATTAAAAATCTGAGTTGGGGTTCGGCGCACATTTTTTTGCTTTTTACATTTTTGATTGAGCAAGTTGTTAATTTGTTTATACTAAAGTACCATAAGATAATAAGATATAACGCTCAGATTATACTAACCCCATAAATGTAATTAGTGCTTACATTAAAGCGAACATAAAAGTCTTGAGCCTAACGCATATATATTGCATTTAATATTCAGTATTTTAGTATTCCCTATGCTAAAATTAAATTGTTGTTTTCATCTTATACATCTTCTTGGATGAGCATTTGAAGAGGGTCCGCTTATGTAAGGACTAAGCTCAAGCGAGTTTATGAATTATAACCAGTTATAACAAGTTCTCTTGTGCAATCCAGCATTCAAGTTTCTCTGTGCTCGATTCTCCCGGTGCTATATGAGATTTGATTAATATCTTACATTTATCTTTGCGGATCAAGAGATATAATTTGGTCGAGAAGTCATTCAAACAGCCACTCGGCTGCCATTCAGTGCCTCCCCATTGTTGTCGGATTATGCAGATCAACCTCTGCGCTAAATTATTTACTTATCCAAGACATACATCGGCAAAACTTCTAACATAGTTGTAGTTACCGAAGGTGAAATTAAAACTTTTAGAGTATTCATCACAGTAGTTATCTTATTAATGTATTTTAAGTTGTTGTGGCTAGTCACTGTTAAAGGTTACTTATTCACTTTTAAAACATGTAAATCGGTAGTTTGTGAGACTTGTTATTTCCCTTAGGCAAGAAGCAAGCGTCGAGAAAGTGCTTTATGTGATGAATAACTGGGTAATATTTTAATTTCTATCACAAAAAATATGACACATATATAGTGTTATGATAAAGTTTGGAACCATAAATGCTATATTTAATGTTTTCAAGAAAAGCGCTCTGTTTGGTCACATTTATCTTTTCAATTGCCAACTTATAACGCACAAATTACAATTATGACGTCACCTATTTCAGAATGGTGACGTTTAATGTAAAAATTATTAAATCAAGGAAAACAAGCAAAATGTAGCGCAAATGTTCAAATACTTGTTCTTCACCTACCATTTTGCATTGACCGATACGAGTGTAAACACTTTGTAAACTGCGCTCAAATATGTCAGGACTAATTTCCTCCACTGTAGCACGAATTCTTTGCTGTAGCTCTTTCAAATTATTTGGTCGATTTTCAGTAACCGCACAGAAAAATTCCAAGCGATTCAAGTATGTGGAACGCGGTGGCCACTCAACTGCTCCTCGACGACCACTTTTCAGGAAATGTGGCATCTAGATATTGACGGACGCCTACAGTAAAGTAAGGAGGCGGCAAATATCCAACGAAACCAAATATCTTGATGAGGCACCTCTGCCTCGTGATTATTTGGAAAAGCTACTTCCAGAGATGGCACTAGATCCAATCGCAAGAAAATGAGGTAACGTGTTGCTGTAACATTTCCTTGAAAAAAGTAAGGCCCCATGAAACGCCGTTCAATTGATGCTCATCCATACATTTACTATGCCATGCCGTTGACTGTGGTAGTATTGAGTTCAATGAGGATCTTCCAATGACCAAAATACTTCTCTTCTTTGAATAATTGTATCAGTAAAAATTGGTCCTCGTTGTTATATAAGGCTAGTAGCTTTGTAGAATGGTGAGGATTTTCTTGAGATTCAAGCAATATATCCAATCTGACTTCTTCACTTACATCGACCTTGTCAAGGCAAATATTTTACGGATCTCGTTTCTGTGAATTTGGAAACCAATTTTCTTACTTTATAGATCTTCCAATTGTCGGTTTATCAGGATGTTGTTGGTTAAATAACTCTCATGCTTCCTGATGACTTATAAGCCTGTCGCCATATCCCATCATCATTAATATCTCTATTCTTTACTCTTCCGTTAAACGTGCCATTTTTCTTAAATTAGAATTATAATTGATTACTTTAAGCACTTTGACACCTTCACCATTAAGACTATTAATTAATTTAAATGGAAGATAATAACATAAATTAAGTCACCATTTAACATTATTGGCTTTATTCACTGAATTCCAAATCCATACTTCTGTAAAAGTCCGATAAGTAAATACCGATAACAGCAAATAATCAATAAACTATCACAACAAGTACCAATTTTATTTCATTTTAATTAAAGTAGTCAACAGGTCTGTGGAAAAACAGCAAAAAGGGTATGGCTGTCATTTAAAAAAAGTTATTATGACGTCACCATTCAGAAATAGGTGATGTTATAAGTGTAATTTCTACGTCATAAGTTGGCAATTTAAAACATAAACTTAAACTGTCCGAGCGTTTTTCTTGAAAAAATCAAATAACCCTTTATGAATTATTTTTCAAACGTTATCATCACACTATATATATATATATATATATATATATATATATATATATATATATATATATATATATATATATATATATATATATATATATATATATATATATATCATCAGAGACACGTCAAGATGTTTTGTGTTGTTAATAAAATGTATTAAATACTAAAGACAAAGATTAAGTTTTCTTGACGCAAAAAGTCAAAAGTACCAGAAAAATACTTTCCAATTTTTTTTTTCCTAAAACGTGAAAGTCGCAATTTGAGATCTCAAAGTTGACGATTCTTAAACAAAGATTCTCAAACTAATGCAGGTTTTTAGTACAAATGTGGAAAGAAATGTGTTTTACAAACCTTTAAATTTCTTCTTCAACCATCATTGTACTTTATTTTAAGAAAATATGTGCACTAAATTTATTTCTCAAAGACCCTTTCGCTGATACTTTGGCAGAAGTTTCAGTTATAGACTTTATGATTTCATTGTCTAATATTTTAAATTTAGTAAAATCTATTTGAAAAAATCCCTCTGATCAGCCGATAAATAGATATACGGACAATATATCCAGTAGTGAGAGTTTGGATGTAGCGAGTGTGTTATCGTAGCGGATTCTCATAAACAATGTTATCTATTATTATCAAAAATAATAAAGTAAGTATAGCACATCCTTTGGGATTTCAAGCTTATTTTCTTATTGAAAACCGAATTTCCAATATAAAAAAAAGATTTTGTCACTAACTTAATTATTATCCCAAATAGTAATTTAGTTTCACTTGGTTTTTGGAGCATGTAACGTTTATCTCAATTATGAAAGGTTGTACTAGAAAATAACATAAATGTCATAAAAAGACCAGAAATAATTAACCTTTTTACGAATGTATAAAACAAAACTCTTTTAAATTCAATGATATAATTTATATGTAACATAAAGGCCTTTTCATGGGTAGTCCGCTGATTCCTTTATCAGCCAACATATTTATGTAAAACTTAGAAAACGAAATATTAACATCAGAAGTTCTACATAATCTTGTCTTTTGGTACAGATCTGTAGATGATGGATGCAAGGTAGCCCCACAGAATTAAATTAATTTTGCAATTTTATTAATAAATCTCATTCGAATACCAAGTATAGAAGAAGATAGTAGATGTATTAATTTTTTAGCTGTAACCATTAGAAAGTTAGAAAATATTTCATTTGAACTTTCAGTATATAGGAAACCTACTTACACAGACACAACTATACCATACGATTCATGTCACCACTTTTCATAAAAGCTGTTGTCAGCCCACCTTTCTATGATACACCGTGCATTTTCAATACCTGTGTCCCAAACCAATTTTAAAAAGGAAATTTCAAGAATTTAGCAAATAGCATTTGATAATGGCTACTCTGTTGAAATAATACATAAATTATAAAGAGAAAAGAACACAAATTAGCGCTTAATTTAATTTGTCCAAATATTAGGGACTCAAAAGGCAAAAATGTGCTTCGTATACTTATTTTGCAACCCTTTCAGAAAACATTTCAAAATTTTTAAATACCTGTACACATAAAAGTAGTTTTTAAATCTTACAACACTACGGGTTGTTTAACGCGAAATAAAAGTCATGTTTATTGACAAAATCTGGAGTTTATAAATCAGCTGGTACTCACTGTAGCGCAATTTATATCGGTCAAACTTCTATAACTTTCAATACTAGGTACAAGGAAGATATTTCTGCATTTATAAATAATAACGCTGAGAAACCTACGTTTACAAAACATATTATTGATACTCAAGATAGACCCGCAGTAAATAACCGCACAGAGCTATTACATTTTTGTAATCTTCTACTTCTTCGAGTGCCTTCTCCTATCGAAGATCGGCAACAATTTTGGCGAATTCTTCTCTGTCTTGGGCCCTTTTCAGCAAAGTGTTTGACCCCAAGCCTGTCCAATCTCGTATGTTATTAAGCTAGGAGCACTGCCTGCGTGCCGGTCTACGTCTACCTTCGATCTTACCCTCTATCATGAGTTGTAGAAATTCATATCTATTGTGTCTCATTACATGACCGAGATATGCAGTTTTTCGCTTCTTTGTGATTTCGATGAGTTTACGTTCTCTGCCCATACGATGCAAAACCTCCAAATTTGTGGTGTGGGCAGTCCAAGAAACTCGCAACATTCGTCGATACACCCACATTTCGAATGCCTCGAGTCTGTTTAGACCGCCAGCCTTTAGCGTCCACGCCTTAACCCCATACAGAAGCGTGGAATATATGTAGCACTTCACAAAATTGTATCTAATTTGTATATCAAGTGTATGTATCGCTTAACAGGCTTCGCATTTTTAAGAAATTTGCCTCAGCCATTTCAATCCGAGCTCTGATTTCCAAATCAGGACTCAAATCTTCGCCGATCCAACTGCCCAAGTACTTAAACTTAGAGACCTTGGTTATATGTGTCCCGCATAGGTTTATATGTATTGGTTGATTTGGATTCCGGTTTACCGCCAATAGCTTTGTTTTTGCGGTGTTGATTTTTAAGCCTAATAGATCTCCTTCGGCTGATATCTTGTTAAGTAGCCGCTGCAAGCCCTCGGGACTGTCTGCGATTATAACTGTATCATCGGCATATTGTAGATTATTTATCAAGGTTCCATTCACCTTTATGCCATCTTTTGCACCTTCAAGTGCGTTTTGGAATACAATTTCGGAGTACATGTTAAAAAGCATAGGGCTCAGTACACAGCCTTGTCTGACTCCACATTTATTTGGTACAGTTTTTGTTTGGGCGTTTTCAATCTGCACTGTCGCCACCTGGTGTTCATAGAAGTATTGAATGATTTTTAGATCTTGGGAGTCTAAATATTTACTTTCTTCTATGTTCAGCAGCGTGCTATGTTTGATACAATCAAATGCTTTAGCATAATCTATGAAACACCGGTATACTTCCTTTCGCTGATCTCGACACTTCTGCAGCAGGACCCATAGCGCGAACAAAGCCTCTCTAGGTAAAAACAAGCGCAAACTAGACTGGTTTTAAGCTTTAGAAGTAAAAAATTCTTTTTCCTAGTTAAATACATCGAACAAAATACGTCTAGATATTTTTCAAAAAAGTTGTAATAGTGTTGCGAGTTGATGTGTGTCGATATTTTCATCGTATAGAGCCTGCTTCATTATTGTTTTGTAGTTTTATTGGTGTAATTATTGTTGTAGTTATTTATGTTATAGGTTGACCTTATTTTTAAGTTAAATATTGACATACATCACGTAGACATTATGAAGACGTCATCCATCGTTTTATTTTATTTTAATCTTTTAAAGAAATTTTTGAGCATCGTAACGTAGCAACAGACTTTTATTTTTAGTTGTAATGAATTCGTATAAATTAATTTAATTTTCTTCTGTCTGAGGATGCTATGAAGCAGCGAAACCGGTTACAGAAAGGAAAACGAACATTTGTAAAGTGAGAGAAAGAGTTCCCATCTCTCTATTCTTTATCACGTAGCGTAAAATAAAATTTTGCACGTCCATTGTGGCGCCTTGGGTTGTCAATCTAAACCCAAAGGTTGCTAGTGTGAACCTCTGTAGGAAGTCATTAATATATATATATATATATATATATATATATATATATATATATATATATATATATATATATATATATGTATATTCGTAAAAAAATAAAGCAATACATATTACAAAATTTTACGAAAGATTAGAAATATTAATACATAATTTTTGAAAAAACTATGGTACATAAAGACAGCTTATAATTGTTGTTACGAATGAATAGCAATAGAGGAGTGCTGTATACGTGGGTGGCAAGTGTGGGCGCAGCGTTAGTGTGTGAGTATGTCGGGTATGTGTGAGTGTATGCTTGTGACTTATTGGTGGTGGGCGAAGGCGGGAGCTAGTGAGTGTCTGTGGGTAAGTATAAATGCCTGTATAACCGGTGTGCGAGGGCAGGAGCTAGTGAGTGTCTGTGGGTAAGTATAAATGTGTGTATAACCAGTGTGCGAGGGCAGGAGCTAGTGAGTGTCTGTGGGTAAGTATAAATGCGTGTATAACCGGTGTGCGAAGGCAGGAGCTAGTGAGTGTCTGTGGTTAAGTATAAATGTGTGTATAAGCGAGAGTGGTTGCTTTTGACTGTGTATTGATTAGAGACAGGGTTGTCTTCTACTTGTGCCTGGTGTAGATTGGGTGGAAGACAGGGCGGGTTCGAACAGAGAGACGTTAGAGGGATAGAATGCTTTGAGCGATTGTTGTTGACGAATATACCACATTTTTTCAAATTGGAATAGAGGTGAGAGTGTGTGTGCAGTGGGTGGTGGGATGCTTGAGCATTTAAATAGTGAAGGACGGTCAGATGTCTAATGTAGGATTGTTGTAGTGTATGCTTTGATTGGATAACTAATTATAAGGCGAAGCACGCACAAGTATGAGTATACTTATGTGCTTTAACATTTTTGTTGTAAAGTTTAAATATATATTTGTATTAATTGTTGTTGGAAAATAAATAAAATAATATATATATATATATATATATATATATATATATATATATATATATATATATATATATATATATATATATATATATATATTCAATTCAAGTACCCCATCAGATTATCTGACTATCCAGCGAATTACTGAAGAAAAATATTTAAATATGTTAATTAACTTTGATATAAACGAAGTAGAAAATCATTAATTTAATAGAATTATTTATATATTAATTTTTGTAATTTATAAGTAACGGAGAAATTGTTTTCACAAATGTCAAATTAAATTTAAGTGAGGGACTTGAATAACCTTCTTCTTCCTGACAACTTGTGATATTAAAATTTTAGTATTTTTTGCTTATATTTCTCTTTACTTTCACGGGTTCAGATTTCCGTGAAAAGTATTTTTTGATTAGAGTTTTGACTTTGAGAACTGGCTCATTCAGTCACTGTCAATCTTCAAAATGAACAAGGATGCATCTGACCTTGCTTTTCACAATGGCAAAACCTGTCTTAAGAATGTTAATCTAACGAGCTCTTTAACTTTTTTTTCCTTTATCTTTTTTATCTCCCTATGTTGCTGTTTACTAAAAATATATATTGAAATTAAAACTTACGTACATATCCACCCACACACATACGCCAGCGCATATACACTCATGTATACGCACTCACGTCAATAGGATTTATACGTCCAGTACTTAACAGTAGATGCAGGACAGAAAATGCACATTATTTCTTCATGTGCACATACACACACATACATATGCATGCACACATCTACGCTACAGGTTCTGGCAGGAGAAACGCTGGGACACTTTTCACACCAATGGAGCCTGTGATGGTGAGTTTTTAACATACTGTGGAGGCTGCGGTCAAAAGAGGTTAACACAAGGAAAGACACAAAGGAACTTACTTTTATCTCTCTGACTATTATGCTAAGTTTATTTAGTATCCCTTAAGACTATATAGTATATTGCCACTAGTACAACATTTATTGGAACAGTCCAATTTTCAGAATATCATCTTTTTACTAAGAGCTATATAACCCTAGCTAACTTAGAGTTTTTAACAAAACACATGAAAGCTACCATGACACTTTTATTACAAACAGCTTAATACATAAGTGATGTCACATCAAGTGGAAAGGAAACATTGTATTCTATCAAATTACAAAGTAATATTCTTCTTTGTTCGTGATGCATAATACAGGAAAAAACCAAATGATTTAAATCAGCTGGGCCACTATTGTCGCATGAGCAAATGGATTGTCTTCAACTTTTATTTTGTACAAATGAGACTTAAAAGCACCATGGCCTATGATAATTCTGTTTAGTGTCGTAGACAAGTACCTAGGAAGCAACAGTTCTTTGTAAATGGGCTGTTTTCTTAGATTACGAATGATACTACTGAAGTGCTTGTTACAGCTACTTTTAAACTTATTCCAATAATCCTGCCATCTTATATTACACACATGTTTTACTTGCGGAAGTAGATCTCTGTTACTGTAAAAATCATGTTTACAACCTGTTATCGTTGCTTTTTTAGCAAAATAGACGGCCTTTTCATTACCCTCAAGCTTTGAGTGCCCTTTTACTCATATGAAAGTAACTCTTTTGTGCTGTTGTTCCAAGACCTCTAGTTGATGAGCAATATCACATATTACCCAATATATAACATTTTGAAGATTCGTTCGAGTTCTTAACAGTGGAAGGGAATAGGTCAAAACAACAAAGCTACTCATATTTTGGTTACAGGCTAGTACTAACGCTTTTTGTATGGCAACACCTTCAGCAGTGTAAATTGAAGTGAACTTTGGCAGACTGAATAGCTCAACATAATCTAATTGTTCAATGTACACTGCGCATCCCATTAAATCTTAAATTTTTGATCCATCAGTATAAATTTTGAGCGCTTCTTTATATGATTTTAACGCGTGTTTCAATATACAAGTATTTATATCTGGTATGTTAGTACATATGGGTATAATAATGTGAGGTTTTATTAGTTGTATGTTGTAAGAGAAATCAAATCTAAAATTAAGGTTTTCTTTCGTATACCATTGAGAATTTTCGATTTCCAAAGAAGCGCCAAATAATGGTGGTGAAGTTTTGTTTCTCTAATAGTTGTGCGTAAGATGGATCACAGCTAGCTGTTGAATTTTCATGAACGTGTCCTGAGAGTCTGAGCTAAAGTTTTTTATAAGAAATTTACAGGATAACAAAAATCTTCAAACAAAAATGGTTGTTCGTTTGTTATAACTAAAAGAGATTGTATAGGAGAAGGTTTGATTGCTCCTGTTATGATTCTAAGAGCTTTATATTGGATTCTTTCCATTTTTGTTAATAGCGTGTTAGAAGCAGATCCATAAAATATGGAGCCGTAGTCTAAAATAGACCTAGTGTATGCTTGATAAAATGTCATTGCAGTTGACATGTCTGCACCATGCGTGTAGTCTATTTTAAAATATTTAAGCTTTTCTCTGCTCTATCTTTTAATGAATCTATATGATTTTTCCATCCCAGTCTCTGGTCAAGAGTGATTCCTAAGTATTTGACAGAGGACCGTGAAAAGTAAATTAACGAAATTGTATTTTTTTTTTCAAATTTAGCAACCTATAATTTGAATTTGTTGTATTTTATCAGCACATCTCCCTCTAAAAACTATTTGGTCTTTTTTCGCAGAAAGCATCAGTAACAAATTTTGTGCAATTTTATGGTCTTATGTGATCAATCTCCTATGTTTCGAAATCAGCCATAGAGCCCAATAAACGTTAGAGTAAACGTTCTTGTAAGTTGCTTTAAATAAAATAAATTAAATTTTGATTTATTTCGTCGGCAATCAATAGAATATAATAACCAAAAATCTCCACAGAAACGCAAATAAAGTCTTATAATTATATTTTCCATAATTAATATATTTAAGAAATACAGACGTGGAGAGTTTTTCTCTGGCTTTACTAATGTTGGTTTTCTTTTTTTTTAATGAAGAACGTAGCCAGCGCGTAAGCTAACTAGATCCAGTGGACCTTCTGTATTCTAGTGTTCTGAATGTTGTTCAACGTTTCTGTGACCGGTTTCGCTGCTTAACAGGATCATCAGACAGAAGAAAATGAAACTAATACAAAATCATGACAACTACAAATAAAATCTGCTGCTATGTTATAAAGCTTTTATCAAAAGATTGTTTAAAAAATGAAAATAAGATAAAATAAAAAAGACGGATGACGTCTTCAAAATGTCTACGTGATGCACGTCAATATTTAACATAAAGATTGAATTAATCTGTAATGGTAATAACTATAATAACAATCACAACAATAAAATAACAGTAATAAAGCAGACTCTATACAATGCAAATATCGATAAACATCAACTCATTATCTTATTACAACTTTTTTGGAAAAATAGCTAGATTTATTTTGTTTGATTTATTTAATCAGAAAGAAGAATATAATAAAGAGTTTATGTGTGTCGATATTTTTATTCTATAGAGTCTGCTTTATTACTATATTTTCTTTTATTGTTATTTTCAAATAATTTTTTGATCAAGCAGCGAAATCAGTCTCAGAAACGCTGAAGAAGATCCATAAGATCTATAATTTAGAACATCGACTTGCTCCAGTTAGCTTACGCGCTGGCTACGTCCTTCATTTACAGAAACGAAAGCAAATATAAGTGAAGCCAGAGAAATAGTCTCCACGTCTGTATTTAGCAGTTTATTAGTAAGGACATTAACAATTAATGAATTTAAGATGTTTACCCAAAAAGGTTCTAATAATTGAAACTTTTATTAAAATAAATTTAGCCAATTAAAATGTAAAACTAGCCTCTTACCTTTCCCTAGTAGTATATATTAAATACCGGTTTGTGCATTTTAACTCAATTTATAGATGCCAGAATTTCCGGTTGCGTAAGATTTCTAACCTCAGAGATCGTTAACCGAATTCAAGTCAATGGTCTCATCTGGGACTTATTCCATTGCAAATAAAGTTAGGAGAGTTAGGAAGGAAGTCCCTTAACCCGCATAATAGCAAACTAATGGATACCGCAAAATATTGAATCTGGACTAACTAAAAATCAATTTTGTAGCAAGCGAGCACAGTTATGCTACGAGGCGTGTTTTTTAAGTAAGTACTCTTCTGGATTTGGCAACTGTTCGCTGTTTTGCATATGAACGCTAATTATATGCAAGCATTACCTAATCAGAGATGCTATTGATGAAACAATCGCTTGCGTTCATGTTTGCTTATGCGTGATTAACACATCAGGCTATTGAAAATCCCGCCAATTATGAAATACGTCAGTCGTTTCTAAAAATTAAGAGATGTGAAAGCGGCCGAAATTTACCAGCAGAATAGTTAAGTTTATGAACAAATTGCTACGACCGATGGAATGGTGAGAACATTAGTTAAACGATTTGAATAAATCTTACACATACGCTGCTTATCCAGCACAAAATCCTATCAGGTCATGTGGCTGAGAATAAACTGAGCACCGCCCGTATAGACCTGACGGTGCGCTCAGTGATTAATTTGTACATGCACTCAAAGAGACACCTTACGGGTCAGCGATACGATGATGGCCATGAGATGGAGTGGGGAGGTTGTCAAACCAGACGGTAGGTTCCTATAATGATGGAATTCAGAATGTACCGCTGCGACAAGATAAGTTCCTTAAAGAGTGGAAATTAAATTAAAACGCAGACTAAGGTTTAGAGTTTTATGTAAAAATAAACGTGTTGAAATAATCCAGTTTTATATCATAATGGCCTGTTTTGTAAGGAATAAAATCGGGTGCGACGGTCACCATTTTGGTGGGTAGCTTTCTGTAAACTTTTGGTAGGGCTAGGCTCATATTATTATTTTTCGCAACTACTTAACTACCGTTCCCACAGGTAAGTAAGTAACTACTTACAGTGAAAATAATTTTCTAACAAAAAAATTAATGAAAGATGATAATAATTTAACTTTTTTTTAATGTTTGTTGTTATTTAATTTTTCAAACTCGCGTTATATCCTTGATAAAGGAATAAATTCGGCAATATAATGCAGTGTTTTCAATTTGTAATTTGCATTTTTAAGAACTAGTAATCCCCTGTGGGTCCGGATGTGAACCACAAGCATAGGCGCAAGGTAACTCCCGCCTGCCGCAAGAGGGGCTAATTGGTGTAAAATTTTGGCGGGGGCCTGGTCAAGACGAGCCTGGATATAGGGTATTTCGAGGATGCGTGGCCCAGATTTTGAGATTTCATGTTAACATTCTTATACGTTGGATTAGATTTGCCGTTTATTTTTATAACGAACCTCTATTGAGTTAGGAGCATGTATTAGGCAACCAAAATTCATTAAAAAAACGGCCTTGAAACTTCCACATAGCTGTGATAATATACTTTCCTCAGAAAGACATTCTCATGAAATGATTTTAGTCCATGGTTTTGTAACATATTTTTTTAACAATACCTGTATTTGTTAAAGAATTAATAATTAGTTTGGGTACTCAGTCGGGGCACAAATATAATATATATTAACGCAGGGCGTGGGCTTCAGCACTTGCAGTCAATGGGTTTTAAGATGCACAAATAAAAGTTAGGAGTTATAAGTAAAATCAGTTTATTAAAAGATTATTGAAGTTATATAATGCAGCTCGATTTAATTAAGCAAATTCAATTAAAGGAAAAATATAAATTGATTACTTTAAATTGGCCTATAGCACTGTCAAAATGAGTTGTGAAGCATACACTACTTTAAAAAGAAAATTACAGATAAATGATGTATTTAACTCGAGGTTTAGACTGCTGCCTCCAGAGTGGTGATCATATTCGTCTAGCCTTGGATGCTGGGGGTGCCTCAGAGACTTCGTGGGGAAACGGCTCCGTTCAGCAAGGTGTCATTTAGCAAGATAATATTGATAGAGCAGCTACTCATAGGGCTGTTCCTTAGCGAGGTGGCCTTTAGGAAGGTGTTCTTGAGGGGGCTTCTCCCTAGCGGTTCTGTTCAGCAGGCTTCTCCCTAGCAGTGTACCATTTAGGAAGGTGTTGTTGAGGGGACTCCTACCTAGCAGTTCTGTTCAGCAGGCTTCTCTCTAGCTGGGTGCTATAAAATTCCAGGTGTGTTAGTATTGTTTCAGGGCTTAATGGTCTACATGAGGAGGCTGGTAGCAGGTTGCGTTTACATACAAAATTTATCTGCGTTAATAATTAGAAATAAACTAACGTAAATGAAACAAAATCTTAAATGATCTATTTTAAAATGCAATTAAGACAGCACAATAGGAATTAATTACTGAACTAACGCTACCACAAGCCACCGTTTAACAGTATATAGTTTATAACAAAGAAAGCTGTTATCGAAAGTGGATTTAGCACGGTATACATTAGCAAGCAATCTCATATTAATCTCAATCAAAGAAATGTACGAGCAACCAGAAATAAGCAGGTATCTAAGTATAAAACTTACCCATTTAGGCATGCTGTTTTCCCGATTGAAAATTTAGCTGTACGATAACATTTACGGTTAACTTGAAACAGAAGAGAGCGTGTCACGCATTGCAAGCGTTTATAAAGATTTTCTTATCTAGACACGTCACGGAGCTGTCGCGTCTGCAGGCTAATTCCATTGAGTTGTGATGCGGTAGAGTAACCGACCGCCGATTTTGACGTCACTAGGGTGACTTAGACTCTGACGTCACTAAAGGGACTGATTCAGAAGTTTATTGTAGAAAAATAAAAGGCATTAACGCGTGTGACATGTCACGTTTATGTTAAATACATGCGACTTGTTACAGTTTGACCACAAAGAAAATATTCCAATTCCTGTACCCATAAACTTCTAAAACGTTATATTGCTCAACTTTCAACGAAAAAAATGTCAATTTTTACCAAATCACCCCTTATCTATTCCCTACCCCGCAAAGCGGTCTTACCTAAAATCAATTATAATAATTCCTTTGTCGGGTACTAACTGGATACCAGACTTAAAGATGATATCTCAATTCGTTCGAAAGTTATTGCTCCTACTAACAGACACGCCTACAGGCCACAGACCGGCCGACCGACAGACCGAGAGATTTTAAAATCGTTTCAGAATCAAGTTTTCTGTATCTTCTGAGACTTTTACGCCATTTAAGCAACAAAAAAAAAATCTGTCACCGATATTACACTCTCACACATTCAACCCTTAAATTATTTTCACCACAGAATACCAGATGTTTGTGACATTGAAAGTTTTCTAATAAACAAACCGTAAAATGTTATATTACTCTATTAATAAGGAAAAAATATCAATTTTCGCCAAATCATCCCCCATTCGTCCCCTACCTCCTGCAGCGATTTTACCCAAAAACAATGGGAAGCGTTCGTTTGTCGGGAGCCAACTGTGTACCAAATTTGAAGGAGATATCTCAATTCGTTTCAAAATTATCTTGGTTCCAAGCAGACGGACATACAGACCGACAGACCCACAGATCGGCAGATGGACAGACGTAAAAAATATTCCAAAATCATGTTTTTATAGGTTTTGGAACTTTTTACGACGTTTCAGCAGAAAAAGGTTTTTGAAATTTTTGTCGCCGATGTCATACTTTCGCACGTACTGACGATGTAGAAAAAACAAAACTTACCATTAATAAAGAAATTGTTAACAAAAATCACCTCCCCGCAGTGCTGAGATAGATGGTGCAACTGGAAAAAAAAGTATTTTGGCCAAAATCTCACTTTGTTTTGCATGAAACAATACCACAGTTGTGGAAAAAGTTAGCAAACTTGGAACAGCAATCGTGAAACCATCTAGAGCAACGTAAGCAATATGACCCAATTGTCATATTTTGTGGTTTGGGAATACGTAAGCCTCGTCAAGGTCGTCCATATCATCTGAAGAGTCATCCAATGTCGGTGCTTCTGGATCTTCGTCTCAGGATGAGTCATTTGAAGATTTCTTAGTTTTCTTTTTAGTCTATTTTAATTTCTTAAAAACCGGTTTTATTTTACTGTTGTTTTTTCCGTGTGTGTTGTTTTAGCCGCTTTTTCCCTTTTCTTACCAATTGTTGTCTCTGTGGTTGAAATTTCTACCAGGTGGTTGCTCCTTCTTCCAAGCGAATTAATGTCAGCAGAAACAACTCGAACAGGAGAGATTATATCCAGGATATCTGGGATATCAGAATGGTTAAATGCCACAATTCCCGTAGCCTTAAATCATGAAGTATAACCAAAAGTATGTTCCTCTAACATATGTTTTTAGTATTGAACAGTTTCACCAAAGTAAGGGCGCTACAGCTAATGAAGTAATCACACTAGTAATTCTTTTATTACAATTATTAATGGTTGTCGAATCTTTGGCCAGCAGCACTATCAATTTTAGGAATTTCCAATCTACCAGAGATGATTCAACTTCTCCGGGAAATTGAACCTACGAACTCCTGCTTTGTAGGCTAACACTTAGCCACCTGTACCACCAGAGTTTCTCATGTTATGTCAAAGTCAACTCAACATAAAGAATAATTTTAAAATTCCAACTACGGACGATAACTCTCAAGGTTTTGCGGCATTCTAGATTGTCCAACAAATTTGATTATAAATCATTTACACGGCTACAATGTAGACTAATAGCGCATTACAGAAATGGGACAGTGTGCTGAGTTGTCCAACAATGCTATTCCAAAATTGATGTCGGAACTTATATTTCTTTCAGGATGCGGCATGCACTAGCTCTCTGCAGTTTTACATGTCATAAATCCTTGAAATGGGTAATATAGGTGAGCATACATAGGAACAAAATGTAAAATACAACTTAATCACTTTAAATTGTGGCTCATCTGACACTCTTATAGAGACATGAATCAAACAGTAAAGGTGAGAAAGGTACATAAATTTATTTTAAGTGTAATGGCATATGCGCTAGTGAGACGGAAACTGTAATCAGTTATTATAATGTGTCTCGTAGAACATATTTGAGTAATTGTTAAATGCAATGCCTAACATGGTTGTTCACATGGTTAATTTTTTGATAATAATTGATGATCTACGACCAGCATAAATTGCTAAATTTTCACCTGTGTTTCTCAAAATATTACATATCGTTTATTTCGTGTAAGGGCTTTAGCCATGATGTTTTTGTTTTTAAAAATGAACTGGCGTTTGCAATGTACAATGCTGCACCCACTCGTTAAAAAAGTTACCATTTTTGTCTAGCACTAATTTTACTTAGTTGAAATATGCATAGAATGTACCAGGGAATACATAAAGGTATCAAATATCTTTTATCATTATCAAGAAATGACGAAGAAATTTGTTTGACTCCAGTTTTTTTACTAAGTAGAGACTGGAACCTGTCATGAGTACTAATAACTACACTTGGAAAAAGCAAATCACCGCAACACATTTTAAAGACCTGACGATCGTTTCACTAACAAAATTAGCGCCATCAGAGAATGAAACATGTTAAACTCCTAGCCACTAAAAATTCTAAACGCAAAAGACAAGGCAGCAAAAGACTGTCCTCAAGAAGGAGTGCTATCACCTCTGCTGTGGTGGCTCGTTGTTAATGAACTTATGACTACATTGAGCGGGACAAGATTTATAGTCTAAGGATACGCCGAGGATTTTCTCATAACAGTAAAGGGCAATCACGATGCTGTAATAGTCAGCCTAATACAAATGGATCTAAATATATTAAAGAACCGGTGCGAGACAGAGGGAATTAATGTCAATACTCATTAGTCAGTTCTTGCCACAATTACCACCAGAAGAAAACTAAATTTATAAGCTCCCACTCTGAATGGAACAGAGATACAATTTCATAATAAAGTTAGATACTTATAGATCTTCTCAGATCAAAAACTGAACTGGAACGTACACTTGTAAAACCTATTTCGAACCCACAATGGCCATCTGAACATATCGTAGACTTGCGAGCCAAATCACAGGATGGTATGCTGACTATACCAAACTGTGGTCAAACCCTTGGTCGCATATGCATTTATAGTATGGTGGCCAAAAACCGAACAAGCCTCAACACAAAGCAGATTGAAAAAGTTGCAGAGGCTGATCTGTTTTGAAATAACGCAAGGTATGTCATCATGTCCTACAGAGCCAATGTTGAATCTTGCTGCACTGGACATATCCGTGAAGAGAGGAGCAACGCCAAGTGCCTCAAGGCTATTCCAGGCTAACAAATTCAACCAGGAGCCTTGGTTTGCCACTTGAAAATCCTGGAAAGTATTCCTCACGAGACACTCGACAAACTAGCAGATCAAATTCCACCCAAGCTGGACTTTATATTTCCATTCAACATGGCCATAAGTCAAGCCAAGCATGGGAGATAGAGTGCAAGTCTGACAAGCAACTTATTTGTATGGTATACAGATGGGTTTAGGCAAGTGTAATAGTAATAATAAGGGGGCCTAACTTTAGACTTGCCAAGTCCCTAGAAAAAACTTCACCATTTTTCAAGCTGAAGTGCTTGCTATAATTCTATGTGTACACGAGCGCATACAAAGCAGGCACAGAAATCGAGAAATATACATCCTGTCAGAGAGTCAGGCAGTATTAAAGACTCTGAAATCTTTCAAAACCTATTGTAAACTCACCTGGCACTGCAAAAAAAGCCTTGAAGCAACTGGCTACGACAAAGTAACTGATGTGTTCGGGGAAATTAGGAAGCAGATAGCCTTACAAAAGGGGCACAAAGAACACTACTCTATGGTCCAAAGCCCTATTGTGGACTAACAAAAAACCACAAAGCGAATGCTGTCTGTCCTACTGTAAGAAAACGCCAGACTTAAGGCAGACAAACGTTTCATCATCATATCAACACAAAAGTCTGAACTGTTTCTTGAATTGAAAAGGAACGACTTGAGTATAATCACAGAACGTTTCAAAGGACGTTCCCCAGTAAGGTATCACCTTGTGAACAAGGTAAGGCGGGCAGAACTGCAGATTCTACACTGAAGCAGAAGAAACAATAGAACACCTGCTATGCGACTGCATGGATTAGTTCTGCCAAAGGCGCAAGTACCTCGAAGAGGTGACATTAACTCCACAGGAAATAGGTAAAATCGTTGCCAAAAAAAATTAACTACATAAAAAGTCTAAATATTTTGGGCAACTATTAGGAAAAAAGTCATGCACAAAAGACACAATAGGGTCGCGGGGCTGCGAGGCCAAAGGCCTATACGGCTCATTATACAATCTACAATCTCTACTATACATTTTATTTATATCATGTGTGCTAAAATACCGACAGTGTCGGTCCGACACCCTAGAAAGAGAGAGAGATAAAGAGAGGGAGGGAGAGAGATCACAAACAAGTAAGTTTTTTTTATTATTAATTTCTAAATCGTCGGTACCCTTTAATAAATTTTAATTTAATTTTTAATAAATTTCAATTTAATTTATCCACGAATTAGAAATTAATAATAAACTACCCTTTCAAGATGTACTAGTTATCAAGAATAACGACACTTTAGAATTCGATGTCTATAGAAAAGAAACCACTACCTTAGGCTACATCCCGAACGACTCACAACATACGTACGCACAAAAAATTACCAGTCTGAATTTTTTAGTAAATCGGTTAATTAATTCTCCTTTAAACAAAAGTAGATATACCAAAGAATTTAATTATATTAAGAACGTGCCCGAATATAACGGATTCACTGCTTGTCTAGTGGAAAAATTAATCAACAAACCGAAAACAAAGAAAATGTTACCGGTATCAACGACTCTCAGAAGAGAGAAAGCCGAAAAAACTTTGTTTGCTTACCATTTGAACCTAGAATCATGAGGGGTCTAGACAGCATTTTTAAAAAGGCAACTTACAGCTAACATTTTCAACAACAAATACCTTAAAAAACTTGCTAGGTAACCCAAAAGACAAGGATAGCGCGGACAAAATGTCGGAATTTATGAAATAAGTTGTAAAGATTGTAATCTTAAATACGTCGGACAAACAAAAATATCGATTGGAATTAAATTCAAACAACACATATCCCAATTACGTTACGGTACTGTAGATAAGTCTTCCGTCACCCGACATATTTGGGATGATAATTATCACGTTGATAAAGATAATCTGAAATTAATAAAAAATGTTAGAAAACCAGGACAGCTAAATGGGTTCGAAAGCGTATATATTGCGAAATATAGTTACAACAAAAAATGTATGAACACTTCACCAGCGCCAATTACGAGTCAGCTGATCGATTACTTTATTAAATAAAATTCCCACGTTTTCGGCACGATTATACCGATAACATAAATATACAGTTATTGCCGCCAAAGGAATCGTTGTTAATTTAGCTGTCGTTTAACCTTCTCAAAACTATTACAGATGGACACTTTTTAGATAAAGCAGTAGGGATAGCGCAAAGACCTTGTCCGGCGATAAAAATACAATACACTGTGGAATTTGCCTACGACTAGTGTCCCATCTCAGTTCGATCTCTTTACCTGAGATCCGGTATATAAGTTGATGTTAGTTTTTTAAGTATTTAGAATGTTTCATCCTCTGATGACGCTAACTTGGTTAGTGAAACGATCGTCAGGTCTTTTAAAATGTGTTGTGGTGATTTGGGTTCTCCAAGTGTACTTATCAGTGCTCATCACAGGTTCCAATCTTCACTTAGTGGACAATATTATTTTAAATCATGAAGAAAGCTGGATTAAATAGAAGACATATGCACATTGTTTTAAATCTATATTAGAGTTCATTTCCTTTTATAATATCTACTCTCTTTAGGGTGGCTCCAAAATAGGAGCCGAAACGTCAAATTTTAACAAAATGTAAACGCAGTTCAACAAAAATGTTGACGGTTTCTGAGATACGATATGTTTAAAGTTAAATTTATTTTGACGTTTCTCAATAAATTAAAAATTCAAATTGGAATTCGCAAATAACTGTGAGGTTGCTTAAACAGCGCGCTAGTTATGCTCTACTGTTTTGATAAATCCAGGTATATTTTTTGCCTATAAAATTATCGTCAAAATGAATTGAAAATCTAAAAGACCATTCTTCAATCAACCAACAATGGTGTCAAATAAGGGATGAAAGTTTATATGAGATGTTTTTATGTTTGTTGCTCAATCGCGCATTAACGGCTAGATAAAACTTGGCAAAAGAGCATGGCATAAATTAACACATAGGAAACTCAATTAAGAGAGGAAACTGTGATGAGCACTGATAAGAACATTTGGAAAACCACAATCCCTACAACACATTTTAAATAACCTAAAAATATTACATTTTTGATGACGCTAATTTGCTTAGCGAAAGGATCATCAGGTTTTTTTAATGTGTTGTGGTGATTTAGGTTCTTCAAGTGTACTTAACATGTGATACTGTTTATCCAGAAATTGCACTTTTGAGGGGGGCGAAATAGCGACTGGAAGGTTGTATGAAAGTCCCATGTTTTTAATGTTAGAGACGTAAAAGTCGGTATTTAGGATAAGAATTCTAAATAGTGAAATACCTATATCAACATTGATATTAAACCAACCCTTAAGGGGGAGAAATAAAATAAGGGACATAAGTTTGTATGAGTATATATATATATATATATATATATATATATATATATATATATATATACAGAATCAAAAAAATTAGTAATGGGGTATTTTCGACAACACTTAAGGGGAGATTCGAGGGGGTGCTGATGTTTGTGTAGGAAAATAGATACTCTAATCTTTTGTAAATTTTAAACTATTAACTTCAATACCGATATATAGACGTTTCCTGTCTAGTAGAGGATTGAGATTGTTAATACCAGGACAACGCCGGGTAATGAGATAGTCTTACATATGTGGAAGGCAACGAAAAACCACCGCATTGTGTCCTATCGCAAAAGAGCGATTATGAGAAACAAAGTCATAGTTTCGACGATTATGCAAAGTAATAAATACAGATTTCTGTCGCGCAAGAGGTGCTTTTTAAATGTTTTTTTTTTTACATTTTCACCGAAACTAGAAGCCTTGGAAGAAATCTATTATTAAAACGTTATAAATGGTTATCGAAAACTCGTCGATACTGTTTAACAATTTTTAGTGAGTGTCACAATAGTGTGTAATTCCTCTATATATCGCTTAACCTGGGAGCTAGCCGAAAAAACTTACACCAAATTTTTTTTTGTGATTATCTAAGCTATATCGGGAAAATATATTCAGCTTTATGTAACTTCCGGTTGCACCGGAAGTAGCTATCAACTTCGGTATTTTAAACGCAATGCTATACTTTTTAATGTATTTTTGGATATAGATTAAAAAATAAGTATAACTTTGTGTAGCATTCCCTATAGAGATCTTTGATATTTTTGAAAATATTAGGACTTTCTTTTTTTTAGCTCTGACTTATGTGTTATTTGAAACGTCTGCTGTGAGCTGAGTTTTGAGTTTTGCTACCTTAAATTCTAAATATCAATAGATGACATTTAAAATTTTAAAATGGTTAGAGAATAATTTATCATCATTGTACAGGGTGTATTATTTTGGGGTTACAGCATATCTAACTTTAAAGCAGCATAACTTGTGTTTTTCAAATAGAACACCCTATTTTTTATGGATGAATCAGGTGGATCATTAAATTTTGCATCGACGTAATATAGGTCTTCCTATAGCTATAGTTGATAGTTTTTGAGTTATGGTGGTTTATTTTAGTTTCGCTTGTAAAAATAATGGTACTTTCAGATACAGGGAGCGCAGAGAATGAAACAACTAATATTTATTGTCAGATGACAGATAAACGTCACCTAACCAAAACTATAACTATTTTCAGTTCTCAGGTATTTGAGCCAAGTCTTATGTTCTAACTTTTGTGTTATTTAATTTAAAATTAATTATAATACTGAAGAATTAGTTGATATGATACTTATTATAGGCGAATGTCAGCGAAATTGTTTTTAGCTTCTCGTGTATACGCACAAACATATCCAAACCAAAGACATCCTCAGGAAAAATGTTTCGTCAAATTGTTGTACCGTTTTTTTTCGAACTGCCAATTATGAAATGACCACACGCAAAGCGAGAGTAAGCGGCAATGAAAAAAACGAATTTTCCATTGTTGCATCGGCATTAGATAATCCGCACGCAAGCGTGAGGAAAGTTGCCGAGGGATTAGGAATACCAAAATCTTCAGTGAACAGAATATTAAGAAAATACAAGTTTCATCCATATAAAATGAAGCTGCAGCAGGCATTGACGAATGCAGATTTTCAAAGTCGCCTCAGTTTTTGTGAGTGGGCGGGCAGTAGCTAAGTACAATGAAAGTGCGAATTTTTTTAATAACCTGATGTTCAGTCATGAATCTTCATTTTCAAGTTGTGGTAGGGTTAACGGGCACAATTTTTATTATTACGCTTCAGAAAATCCGAACTTTTGCAGATCAGTTGACAACCAGCACCGTTTTACAATAAATGTTTGGGCTGGAATAATTGGGGCAGGGATATCTGCGTATATTGGAGGAAGATGTAGAGACTTTTTTAGAAGATTTGCCTCTAGATAACAATCGAGGTATGTGGTTTATGCAGGACGGGGCACCAGCACATTATGACATAAATGTTGGCCGATTTTTAAATCATTGGTACCCCAATAAATGGATAGGGCGAGGTGGTCCCGTCTCGTGGCCTGCAAGATCTCCTGACCTCACATGTCTAGATTTTTTCCTATGGGGCTATATCAGGAAATTGTATATCAAACACCGTCCAATACCCCACAGGAACTAAGAAATAAAATTACAGTCGCGTGCAGGGCAATAACTTCGCAAATGTTGAGCAATGTTCAAAAATAATTCTTAAGGAGGGTTAGATTGTGTATTCAGGTCAATGGGCAAAATTTCGAATAGTTCTAATGTATCGCTTTTTTTTAGATTATTTTTTTCTGTTAATGACTGTGGATTATTATGATTATTATTATTATTATTATTATTATTATTATTATTATTATTATTATTATTATTATTATTATTATTATTATTATTATTATTATTATTATTATTATTATTATTATTATTATTATTATTATTATTATTATTATTATTATTATTATTATTATTATTATTATTATTATCATTATTATTATAGTTATGTTATTATAGTTTACTTTCCTCTGGTTCTCATAATTATAACTACCTTTATTAAACTGTTTCACTTTTTGTATGGTAAAAATATGAATAAGTCCATAATATAACAATCATTGCATGTAGTTGCATTCGATAAGTTTTTGTGTCGGCACATTATCTAGTTACAAGGATAGTATCAAGTAATTTGCATCGTGAGTAGCTCATTTTATTTGGTAATTCTATTTAAATTATTGTTAAAACAAACATTTATTAGACGGAAGTAAGCTCAAACAATGGAGATATAAAAACTGCTGACTTCCTCGTCAAGGAGACGTTTAGGTGTCACCTGACATTGTTCACATGCTCTGCGACTCACACAATGACAATCTGACAGTATCATTATGTGCCTCATACAGTGACACTCTGACAGTACCATTATTTTTACAAGCGAAACTAAAATAAACCACGATAACTCAAAAAATATCCACTATAGCTATAAGAAGACCTATATTACGTCAATGGAGAATTCAATGATCTACCTGACTAATCCATAAAACACAGGCTGTTCTATTTGAAAAACACAAGTTATGCCGCTTTAAAGTTAGATATGCTGTAACCCCAAAATAATACAATGATGATAAATTATTCTTTAACCATTTTAAAGTATTAAATGTCGTGATACTTAGAATTTAAGGTAGCAAAACTCAAAACTCAGCTCACAGCAGACGTTTAAGATAACACATAAATCGGAGCTAAAAAAAAAGTCGTAATATTTTCAAAAATACCAAGATCACCATAGGGAATGCTACACAAAGTTACACTTATTTTTTAATGTATATCCAAAAATGCAATAAACCGTATAGCATTCTATTTAAAACAACGAAGTTGATAGCTACTTCCGGTGCAACCGAAAGTTCTATAAAGCTGAATATATTTTCTCGATCTAGCTTAGATAATCACAAGAATATTTTGTTAAAAGTTTTTTCGGCTAGCTGTAAGAGTAAGGGATATGTAGAGGAATTACACACTATTGGGAGACCCTGTATATATATATATATATATATATATATATATATATATATATATATATATATATATATATATATATATATATATGCCAGATCATTTCAATGAAAATTCATTACCATGACACACCTGTTGTGTCCAGACTTTTCTCTTAGAACCCTATCAATGCGCGATACTGTAAAACACAGAGTTAAATCTTACTCAATTTGCATACTGACAAACTTTATTAGATAAAGCGAATATGATCGTGGCAAATTTTAATATCAAACCTGACACTTTACTTCGACCATGCTTTTATCAAGCGTTATTTTATTATTTACTATGTCGAATCTAAATTGCTTGAATCTGTGTCAAGAGAAATACAGTATACAATTTAGATCATTCTTTCTTGCACGAAATAAAATTTTACAGCTCTCTTCCAATATGTGAAAATTGCTGAAAGCTCATAATCACGGTCGTATCCAATATAAGCTTCCCATTGTTCGCTTCTGTTTCTTCTCTGCAAAGGCATTTTCACAATAATCTGTTGAAATTTAGTCGCGAAAACAAAGAACGATCCTTGTGCAGGAGCAACCGCAGTACACTCTGATACCTGACTCGAATACAAAGATACGTAATATCTTACGTTGGCATGTGTTGTTGAAAAATACAGCCTTTAGTCCGAAAATTCACTTTGATTATTACCCACAACATTATTCTACTGGGTGCTCAACGGGACGGATATAATAAATATCTCTTTATTGTTAAGAAAGTTGGGAAACTTATAGCATTTGTTCTGGTATACGGCTGCAAGAATATCTTACAATTTGCTGTAGAGTGGAGAGTATCGCAAAGGCGTAGCCCCTTTAATCTAGTTTTAAAGTTTCATCTAACAAGAATAAGTGACCGATGGAAGGTTCTGACGTACCCATCAATATTAATCCAAACAAGTGTCCTTCGAACTAAGTTAACATCTAATATAAAAAGGTGCTATAATAAAATATCACTAGGATTGGTTGACTTTTTTTAGAAAGTGAGTACCAGTCAAGTCATTATTTAGGGTTGGCCTTACTTAATAGAACTTTTATATTAAACATAAAAGTTTTGAAGCAACATATGCATTCATTATCATCACAATATTAGGGCGATATCGGCTTCTCGTCGCCGCCATGATCCATTGTCCTCAATGTTTATTTTATTTTTTATTGCAGCTTCCGCACTTCAGTCAATTGGGACAGATTTTTTAGTAGATGTTATTTTGTTATACTTATTCTCCCTTTTACAAGTATCTGTTTTTCAAATGTTGTCAGAAAGTTATTATGCAGTAGCGGCTCGTGCCTTAATGCATTTGGCGTGCGCAAGAAAAAAAAAGTTCAGGACACAGCAGGTGCGTTATGGTAGTAAATTTTTATTAAATGTTTCAAATTTAAATAACTTAAGTTTTTACGAACATAGAAAGTTGAATTGTAGTGACGAGTAGTGTCTTACCCAGGACAACATATCCACCAAATTTCATCAAAATAACTTTATAATTTTCGGAGAAACAATTTTTTTTTTCAAAAGACAATTCAAAATTTGAATAACTCAGTTTTCTAAAAATGTAGAAATTTGAGTCTTAGTGTATAGTAAGGCCTTTTACAAGGCAACATATCCAGGAAATTTCATTAAAATACATTTGTAATTTTCGAAGAAAAAAAATTTTTGGAGACAAAACTTAAAATTTTCCCCGAAAACGTTATCCGATTTTCCTGACTAACGAACTTATCGAGGCCATTAATAAAAGAAAGGCGCTTGCCGAGTTCTATCAAAATCAGTTGCTAATTTTTTGAGTTATCGGTTGGATATATATATATATATATATATATATATATATATATATATATATATATATATATATATATATATATATATATTGTCACGAAGTGACGTAATTGCCATTATATAATCTAATTAGTTAACAGGGGAATAGATCCGTACCATCTGTATTTAATTTAATTTATTTTTGTTATTAAAACATTCGTAAATGTTTGATAAAACATAGTTTCGAGAGCGCGTCGTGAAATCGGTGGAGGGGCAGGCATGGTACCGGTGTGTTATCGCCCAAGCGGATCCTTCGGTATGCGAAGCGATGAAAACAGGGACAGATGGGCTGGTCCACTGCATCGACCTACGCGCACCTCGCGGCGCAGAAACTGTGAACCGTGCGAGAGCCGGCAGGTCGGCTGTGACCCGTTGAACAATTTAGTTCTTTTTCAGCAGTCGCAGGGGCCGTCACGGAGAATAACCAGCCACCGTCCAGGTCTCGTCTACAATTTGTGTGTTTCTTTTAGCTTTGTGTGCGTCGCGTCGACGACGGAACCAGCAGGCCGGCCGTCAGAGGGTGAGAAGCAGCCACTTGTTGAGTGCACCGGCTGGGAGGAGTTGAGAGCAGTGACCAGCGATGAACGCCGTCTTCAGCGGGCCGCTCGTTGTCCAATTATTCGAGGTAGGTCGTTGTCTCTATAGCTGTACGGTGCAGGGCCTGTATGAAAGGGGTTTTCCACGGATCGACATCTCTCTCTGGCGGCGAACACCTGGGCGCGCTTGGTGGCCTTCGCCAGAGGTGACGTTAAAAGTCCAGGTGTGGAAAAGATATTGAATGTTGTTGTGTTTGTCAGTGGTTTTATTTCAGAGAGACGGCCGCAAAGGAGCTTCGCATAAATAGGTCCATCGTTCGCTTCTGTCTGTATCAGCGGAGCGACCTGGGGGAGCCGGGGCTCGTTTTCCAAAACTGCGGTCTTCCCGGAAGCGTGGAGGCACTAGCAAAACGGCTGACTACAAGTTGATTTGAACCCGGTGGCGGACTAGTCACGATCAAATCACCCAAAGTGGTATCCCGTGGAGCAGCCCTTCGGTTTCGGTGACCGACTGCAATAAGGGTACTTCGGGCTGCCATAGATTCCCAACAGTGTTGGCAATCGAACCAGCCCGGCGAGACTCGACCTCCTGGACGTTCGGAGGGGGTGCCGTTTTTCCGTCTTCGGGGAAGGGCTTTCTTAGTTTCCGTCTGGAGACGCAAAGGGTTGCGTTCCTGGGCTGGAGTCTTCTCGAGAACGCGAGAGCACTAGCAAAGCGGCTGACTGCACGTTGATTTTAACCCGGTCGCGGTCTAGTCACGATCAAATCACCCAAGGCGGTCTCCCGTGGCGCAGCTCTCGTGCTCCTGGATCTGGACGGCAGCTGGGATATTTCGGGCTGCAGTAGGTCTCCACCATTCCTGGCGATCGAAACAGTCTGGCAATACCCGGTGTCCCGACCGTTCGACCGACATTATTGGGAAAACCTTGTCGTTTTCAGTCTTCGTGGGAAAAGCTTTTTTTGTTTCCATCGGGAGGCGCAAAGGGTTGCGTTCCTGGGCTGGAATTTTCCCGAGAACGCGAGAGCACTAGCAAAGCGGCTGACTGCACGTTGATTTGAACCCGGTGGCGGTCTAGTCACGATCAAATCACCCAAGGCGGTCTCCCGTGGCGCAGCTCTCGTGCTCCTGAAGGCACCGTTTGGAGGCTGTTTTCTTTTAACTTGATAGTGAGGACTTCCTTTATTTTGTCGAGGGGAAATTTCCATCTCCTTAGGGAGACACTTCCTCAGGTAGTAGAGAGTCTGTATGACTGCAACGCATGCTTGAGGGTCCGTAATTAATTAAGTGATAGTAGAAAGTAGAACAAGCCGTTAGCTGATCTTGATATTGCACCTAGAGTTGGCTTTCAATTCACATATTGCATGCCTGCTTAAACCGACCACCTGTCCGGTGCTTTGCTTTGGCGATACCGGAACGCTTCTGCCCGCTTACAAGCCGCGAGTTTACCACCCCTATTCGTGATACCGTCCGTATAACTCGCGAATATTTCAGTTTCTGCCTCTGGTCTCTAATAAATTGATTTGTTGTTAAATAAGTTAGTTTAAACGTGGGGTATACCGGGAGAATCCTTTGTGTAAATATTTCTTTGTATATATTTTGTAAATATTTCCCCACCAATACTTTTGTAAATAGATTGTTTGTTTTATACGGTGTATCATTTAACGCTTCCCAACCAATCCACCCCAACCTAATACGCAACATTCTGATCTCTAATATACAGGCCATAATTAAGGAGTCCTGTGGGACTTTGCCTGAGGACTTAGGCGAACCCTGTCTCCACTGGAGTTTACCCTGGGTCCGTGTATCTGTAAATAACAACCGAGGACAGAGATATAGTCCTGAGGGAGCGCAGCGTCTTCCTTTAAACCCACGCTGCTGGCGCCTTAGCAAATCCCGTAATAAAGCCGTATTGATAAGGTTATCCCGTGGAAACCTCCCCATATTAGGGAAAGATAACCTTATCCCGATTTGACCCCTCGCAATATATATATATATATATATATATATATATATATATATATATATATATATATATATATATATATATATATATATATATATATATATATATATATTTATTTATTTATACATATAAAACTTGAAACTGACCCCGGATATGGGTTCTAGGGGCCCTAGTTCGCGCTTATTTGAAAAAAAATTTGCAATTTTTTCCCCCGAAAATGTATTATAAAGAAACCTACTTACTCAACTTAATAATTATCAACTGCTTACCAAGTTTTCCTCTAGTTAGTTATACGTTATAGTAGTTAAAAAGTCCCTTAAAAGTTAACCTTTAAATTTAAAATATCCACTAAATTAATCACACTATCACAATTATTTTCTCCACTTATTAAGCAACCCAAAGTAGTAACCATAATAATAATAATAATTGTCTTGTTAGAACATATAAACAACAACGAAATGATCCAATTAAAACTCAATCCGACAGGAAGACAAAAATTACTACGTAGTAGGTACACATGCTCTGCCAAAAGTCCACTACAAACTGAAGTGTGTAATTTTATAGCGCACAACAGATTGCTTATTCGGTCGTTTTTGACGAAGATCATCAAGATTCGGCGATCATTTCGCACTGAAGTATCGAATTTCGTGAGAACGCCGAAAAATACACACCGCTGTCCGAATGCTTTATATGGATATGGATGTATATAACGTCTGCAACGATTAACACTATACTTATTCTGAGTCTGTATTCTGTATTAATGGCTGCCGACTCTCTGCGATCCTCGATATACTAATTTTGTTTATTGAATGCAGGAGGTAAAAAAGTATATAAAAATTTATTAAAATATACCATAGCAAAAATATTATTTTTCCCACGGCAACACAGTCCTGTTAAAATTCACATGACATATCCGTGAGTCAAAAAACCTAATTCAGGAAAATCTGGTCAAATAGGAGAATGCAAATACTTATATTGCCTGGAAACTTCGACACAATACTGTTCAACAACACTAAACAGGCACAAACTCACACAAACTACATTCTATCACGGCTTCAGTAGCTAGTTGAACCCAGCGATTCTCGAACTGGATAGCGCACACCCATGGGGGGGGGGGGGCGTGATAAGACTAAATGGGCGGCCAAGCATATTGAGAAAAACTAGAAAAAATTTTGTAATAAAAAATGTATCTACTTTACCGAAAGACAAGCAATAGAATACACTTCTGTAAGACTTTATTTAATTTACTGAAAGAAAAGCAATAGAATACACTTATATAGGATTGTATCAGTACCTACTTCACAAGGTATTCAATAATTGACTTATAAATATTAAGGTAAAAACAAGATTTATATATATATATATATATATATATATATATATATATATATATATATATATATTAGTGACTTCCCTGGGCCTGTCTTGCAGAGCAAAGTTTTTCGAAAGAAGGTTTAGTATTAAAAAGTGACACATTAAGCTCTCTTTCTATATTAAGCTGAGATATATATTTTGTCTTCAATGCAGCCACCGTAAAAATCTCGTTTAGCAAAGGCAGTATGTTTCAAATGGTAATAGAATCCAAAATGCTTTTGTTTTCAGTGCATAAAACTAATAATACAACCCTGTCCAAAATTCAAAGAGTGATTAACTACTAAATTCTCATTTGACTTGCCGTGAAGTCTATAAAGATTAATTCCCCGGTAGTTAAAAGACCCTCAGGAGTATTTTGAAATGAGTATCTTGTGATAAAGCGTTATTATCTGCTGTACTATTATAAACCGCGTAGCGTCTGATTAAATAATTAATAAAATGTAAAATAACAAAATACAACTATTATAAAATTCTAACCCACGCAGAGATTTTTACCTACTCCCAAAAGTATATAAAAGGCGATACCGCACTAGATAGAAAATCAGTATTAGTTCTGCCAGTAAGCCTACAACAGTGAGCCGTCACCAGTCCGTCTGAGGCCGTACCTCTTCCACACCGATTTCGCTTTCCGTCCGATCACACCAGGTTTGGCTTATTTCGGTGTACATAAATATCCTCATAGGTGACAAATTATCCGTTCCCCCTAATTTATATTTTGTGGCGAATTTTAATATTTTTAATTTTCCGTAGCTCAATCAGATTTTAGCAATCGGGATATTTCAGTATTGTGATATCTATCGCTGTACCTCTATATGTTCCTGTATGTTAAAGTATCTTGTATTATTTTTGTGGGGATGCTGGGGATTCACAGCTCACTTAAATAATCAAGAGCTTCCCATCTTGGACTGATCATGATAGGGACGCTGAGGATTCACAGCCGATATAGGTCACTCTAAGTAACCCGTCCATTATTAGTCCCCCTTGCACTTTATCTAGCTCCGAGCTTTCCTCTCCATACACTAGAAACTCTTGTCTTATTTTGGTGAGGGCGCTGAGGATTCACAGCTCACTAAAGTAATCAAGATGTTTGTGTCCTGGTTTGACCCTAGTGGAGATGCTGAGCTTTCACAGTCCGCAGAGGTCATCCAGGAACTTATTTCCTCTTAAACGTTCCGCCCTGTGCGTTCGTTGTTGTGACATATTTTTAATAACACTTTTGCCTTTATTTGCGCTGTGTAAACCGCCGCTCATACCGTATGTATTTTTGTCGACTGCGTACGCTTCACCAAATGCTAGTCCGTACCGTTTTATATCTGGCGAATGTTACTAACCACACAGATTAACTGTATATACTTTGTAAATATTATTTTACGTATATTTTGTAAATAGTTTCTGGTCTAAAATGTTGGGTTGGTAAATAACGGAATTATTTAATTCATATCTAGCTCTTAACCTCTAACTACAAAATATGCAACATATTTTAATAAGCCAGAAGTGGTCGGATCACCCCGAGTCAGCGATTAAATTCCACTTGGGGGTCACAAATTTATGCGGCATTACCTAAAGGCTACCGACCCCTTCTTCACAGAGTTACCCAGGCAATTTGATTGTTACGGTGATCAAAGTTAAGTGAAGAGGTCGCAGACATCCTCAACAGGAAGTAAACCCTTTAAAATCTGGCGCCTGAGATCCTCCGATAGTAACCGTCAATCCGTGTCACCAAAAAAACGGTCTGCAAGCAAAGACCTCGTCACAACCTAACCCAGTCGTAACTGGCTATCAAATTGAAGTCAGCAAGAAAATGCTTTTTAAAATTCTTTGCCAGCATGGCTAATTAATTTTCAATGGTTATAAAAACAACTTTCACATTTTGTTCTTCAGCCTTGTAAGTTTTAACACGTTCATTTACATTTGAAAACATTTCTAGTTTTTTTGCTTCAAATTTCTGCTCCATAATCCTAGTTTTCTACAAAACGCATTAAGTTTACCACTTGTAGTCAACATATGTATATTTGCTCCTTGGAGTTGAAGATTCGAGGTACTTGATTTCTCAAAGATGTACAGCAAGTACCTCAGTTTAATCACAAATAAATAATCTCAAAACATCTTGGCTTCCGCTTGGTGTTCCTCTTCTAGAGAAATAGCGATTTCATCTCTTAATTCATAACCACGTTGCTAAAATATCCCAAGTTATAACCATCTTAGCACAATATTCAGACCAGCTCATTTCTTTGGAAGCCAGGGCTTCTCTGTGGAACATGCAATGTGTCCAGATACACTGGGGATTTTTGTGTCACAAGTGCTTGTATACTTCAAATTCTTTCAGACATTGTACGAGCATCATCGGTGCATATTCCGACGCAATGTTTACACACTAGGTTTGCCTCGTTCATAAAACCATTTAGGACTGCAAGTAATGCAAGTACAGTAACTTTGAGGTCTAGTGGTTTGGAGAATAGTAGTTCTTCTACTGCTGACATACGATCACAAGATCGAGCATGGGTAATTAGTTGAGCATCTTTGTTACTATCTGCTGCCTCATCAAGTTGAATTTAAAAAAAAATGTCTCACAACTCCCGCAAACCTGATGCTGTGCGTCTTTAGCTATAGCACAAATTCTACGAGCAACAATATCAGTTGACAGAGGTATGGTCTGCAATTTTTTGTCAAAATTATCTTCAAACGTGGTTTCTCCGATCTCAGGTATAGCTGGCAGACACTTTGTGGGACTCGAACTCTTATTATAAAGATTGACTGTAATTAATTAAGTTATCTGATTGTTTTTTATGGTTTATATAGCAGCATAACCAACGAACTGGTTAGAGTTGTAATAGTATTGAGAAATAAAGTTTTAAGTTAATTACGCAGGTTTAATTGCAACCTTCACAACTTTACCAAATGTGTGAGGTTTTTTATATCTGACTATTAGATATGAAATTTTGTAGGAAGCAGGTAACGCTTTTTATTCACAAAGTTTAAAAAATATATTTGTGCTTTTTATATGATTTTAACAATTCAAAAGATTCTCGGGATTTTCTAAGATACTCGCTATAAAGCGTTTCCAAATGTCGTTTAGGTTTACTAGGTTTTATACTGCCTGCTGCCAAAACTTTTAAGCAAATGACACACAGGGGGTTATCTTCTTCATTTACTTCAGTGCTGGTAGACCCAAACTTTAAATATTCTTGAAAATATTTTATTGGTTGAAAAAAATTAATAAGGGGTGGAGGTGAAATAGTGCATGGTAAAAATTACAAGAGAATACTACAAAGTGTAAAACAAAATTTAATTGAGGTATCCGAACGTTTTCCATAAAAAAACACTTCTCTTCGAATTATGAATTTTATTTCATAACTGCGGTCTACACTGCACATATTATATGATACGTTCCTTAAACACTCAATAAAGAGAAAGGAGGGAGACCAAGATAAAAATCGCTGAAAGATATGACACAACTTACAAAGAGTGGAAGTTAAAATAAGGTGAAGAGAGCTGCTGAAGACAAAGATCCTAGTTGCAAGACCAAGGCGATCGTCCTTCGATTGTGATGGTGATGATGAATATAGAGAAAGCGGCAGTCGGAAATAAGTTTTGTAAGCTTTACTTCTATATATTAAAAGAGCAGTGGAAAACAGGGGGATCCACTCGGTAATTTGCTGATGGATCTCGAACATGTTAGAACACAGGGACATATACGACACAATCAACGAAGAAACCACTAGAGTGCAGTACGGGGGTGTGCCCCCGGAAGGGTGTACTTTCTTCTTCCGTTGTGGTGTCTAGTGGTGGACGAACTCCCGCGGGATCTAAACGAGGCAGGTTACATGGCTGTAAGCTATGCAGATGACATAACCATTATAACATCTGGATAGTTTAGAGGAACCGTGTCAGAGACAATGCAAAAAGCTCTAAAACTTATAGAAAAATGGTGCGGTAAATCCGATGAAAACCTATGTTATGCCATTCACAAAGAAAATAAACCAGGGATGGCTCAAACAGGTTTACCTATATGACGCCTTCATCGCAGGCGTCACAATGGTCCGGTATCTAGGGATAACGCTAGATAGCACATTGACATTAATACCGTACTTGGAGAGGATAACTGATAAAGAATAAATCCAAAGAGGTCCTCTCATTAGGCAATAAATCGACAAACCATATATTCGGTAGTGAGAGTTAGAACGTAGTAAGTGCATTATAGTAGCGTATTTTATAAACAACGTTTTAAAACTTAAATGTAGAGCCTCGATCGTTCAGTGGTACGGACATGTACCTCTAAACCGAGGGGTACATGGTTCGATTCCCAGGGTTTCCTTTTTTACTTTTGCAGTATATACTGTACAACTAACATCAACCGAGGTTGTGGCGTAAAGCCGTCGGTCCCTTCTCCATGCGATGTTCGGCACGTTTAAGAGCCTTACTCTCCTTACAGAAAGGCAGAGTTTGGCCATAGTCGCGGAAATAGACCGACGTTAAAGAAAAAAAAATCTATTAAACTTTTTCAAAAATAATAGTGTTAGAAGTAAGTAGCCTTTATAAAGATTTAAGCACGTCCCAAATTTTGAGTTAATTTCTTTATGGAAAATTGGGTTTTTAACATTTAAGAGAAAGTGTATGACTTTTCATCTCCATCACATAGATTAGACTACAACTTTTCCCGTCCGGTGCCTCTTGTTGAAGTTAAACTCAATATTGGTCGGGGATCAGTTAGAAAGAATAGTTTTGTTTTTTTGTTACTGTGAACTATTTTACCTCAACGTGCTAATATGACATTAACTAATACATTGTTTTTTTTTTCAGGTAAGATAATCTCTTAGCCTTTGATAGTTGGTAAGAAATTTATTTTTATTAGAATTCATATTTCAAAATGCAAATTTTGCAAATACTATAAGATTGAGAAAGGTTTGTTTAACCATTTAAAGCCCGAAAATCACAACAAGCTCGCTTATCATCCTTATAGAAAATATAAACCAACCAGTCACACATTCCAACACCCAAACTTACATTTGATATTGTAACGATTGCGTTTCGTTACTACTTTAAATATTCAAAATGAGCCTGTAAGAGACTTAATTAATAGCCGACAATCCAATATCTGTAGAGCAGTTCATGTTTTAATTTCAAAAATTTGTTGATGAAATGTCGCCAACATTTAACTACCCTAAACTCCATGCTGAAGGCTATAAAAGCACGTTAAAAATTCAAACATTTAAAGACGCAATATAGCTTTGTTAGTAAATGACGTGTCGCATTATTTCTGGAAGGGTGTTAGAGTAAACAAATATACGTTAAGAATATAATAGAACAAAAAAAAAATTTATCTTAAAAATCTGTTGACAATGTTAAAAGAACCTTGAAAAAGTACGAGTCCATTTTCAATGTTGGGGGAAGTCAGGACTATATCTGCAGTTCAGTTACTAAATTAACCTTGAAGACCCTGAACTATAGGCGAGGGACGTATGTGCTAAAGGGGGGTTGAAGTCAGACTTCAACGCACAAGACGTTACCTCGAGGAGAGTCGTAGCTGGGCAGTTGCCGACTAAACATCTTTTAATTACAGTGGCTAAAAAATATCTTAGAAAAGGTGATAAAATCATTTTCATTTTCGATACTATCTAACAGCAGTTGTCAGTGATTATTTAAAGTCATTTAAGCGGTTTTTGAATTTGAATAAACTACGTGTTTGGCAGAAAAACGCGAGTTAAATAGTGATCCTTTGTTCACGACTTGGTACATTTCTTACGTTAATCAGAAAGAGTTTCTGATTATTACCGAATTTTGAGTCAATTAGCAATAAATTTCACTTGAGCCAATTTACGCTTTAATTGCTGTAGAAAAATTTTCGTCAAATTAATTCAGAATATCTACATAGGGGACAAATTGTCTCATCCAGTATTAGAGCAACAAAATCCACCTGCCCTATAACCGTTAATGGGAAGTATCACTCATTATCTCCAGCGTTCCCTCTCTTATTGGAGTTTGTGAGCCTGTGTCAGGCACTGATGGTTGACTCCACTTGGAAAGCATCTTCAAACGGTCATCAGGTAACTCTAGATATCAGGACTTGGTGAGTCGATATAAACTTTATTTCTGTGAAGCAGCAGAACTTTTCATGCAGCAATCTAATATTTGAACCTTTACAATTTTAATTTTCAAAAAAAAAACAATTATATTGAACTTCAATAGTGTCAGTGAGGTGTCTGTAAGGACAACTGTAAATTTCCTGTTTAGTCTTTAGAATTTTGTCAATATTGTGAATTTAAATACATAGTTCTTGAAATTGTAATTAGCAGATTTTGTTTGTAAAATATTTAACCAGTACATTTTTCAATATCTTTCATTTTCAATCATTAAAGTAGAAAGGACTGGCCAGTTAGGTCTTTCAAAAATCAACCGAACTGATTAAAAACGTCAAGTAATTTACATAATAATTTGTGTTTGCTTTTGAGCTGTAAAATACAGCATTTGACCTTTAATATATCTCAAGTAGCTAATGTTAATATTTTGGTAACATACAACCATTTTATCTTATTATTTTGTCATGTGCCATGTGAAATGATAATTTCTTTTTCTTGAAATTCTTGCTGTTTATTTGATTTTTATTTGTGTATGAGTTAATGTTTATTTCAGATTTGGCAACCATGTTGATTTAATTTTGTTTGCAATCCCAAATTTTATAGAAAATTGTGTTATCCATGTTTGAAGCATTTCATAAAAATTCACTACCATAACGCACTTACTGCGTCCCTAACTTTTTTCAAAATTAAAATTTCGGATCTCCTCATTAGTGATTTTTTTAAAGAAAATTGACTAAAAATGAACATATAGACTTTGGTAAACTAACCAACGATTCTCGAGTCGTCAGCTCAGTCTCAATCTCTATCTGATACAGGAAATAAAAGTCTGGAGGCAGCAAGTGCGTTATGGTAGTTAATTTTCATAAAAATGTTTTTAATAGCAAATATGTTTTTTTAAGAAAGCAGGCATCAAATTCGGTTTCATCAAAGTAACTTGATTGTTTGAAAATGTAGAAAAAATTTCCGAAAGTGAACTTAAAGTGTTCCCGAAAAACTAGTTTCTTGGTCAACCTTATAGGTTAATAGCAAATTGAGCTATTCAAATTTTGAAGCATTTAATGAAAATTCACTACCATAACGCACTTGCTGTGTCCCTAATTTCTTTTCTTACAAACATGTATTATATTTCGATGAAAAATGCAAAAAGTCAATAACATAAGGCATGTTCGATTTAAAAAAAAGCCTGGACGCAGCAAGTGCGTTATGGTAGTGAATTTTCATAGAAATGATCTAGCACAAAATATTTTATTATAACTTTTTTTTATTGTAACATAGAAATCTAAATTTTGGTGTATAGTTTACTTTTTATATCGTAACCCTACCTACCAAATTTGGTTATCATAGATTTCTTATTTTTTAAGATAAAAATTTTTTTCAAATTAAAACTCAAAATTTTCCCGGAAAACCTCGTCCGATTTTTTTGATTAACGAACTTGTCAAAGTCATTTACAAAAGGAAGGTACATGCCAAATTTTATTGAAATCGGCTTATTACTTTTTGAGATAAGAATTTTTTTCGAATGAAAACTCAAAATTTTCCCGGAAAACCTCGTCGGATTTTCTTGACTAACAAACTTGTCAAAGCCATTTACAAAAGAAAGGTACATGCCAAATTTTATTAAAATCGGCTTATTACTTTTTGAGATAAGAATTTTTTTCGAATGAAACTCAAAATTTTCCCGGAAAACCTCGTCCGATTTTCTTGACTAACAAACTTGTCAAAGACATTTACAAAAGAAAGGTACGTGCCAAATTTTATTAAAATCGGCTTATTACTTTTTGAGATAAGAATTTTTTTCGAATGAAAACTCAAAATTTTCCCGGAAAACCTCGTCCGATTTTCCTGGCTAACGAACTTATCCAACCCATTTACAAAAGAAAGGTACATGCCAAATTTTATCAAAATCGGCCCATTATTTTTTGAGTTATCGGTGTGATACATATATATATATATATATATATATATATATATATATATATATATATATATATATATATATATATATATATATATATATAATATATATATATATATATATATATATATATATATATATATATATATATATATATATATATATATATATATATATATATATATATATATATATATATATATATATATATATATATATATATATATATATATATATATATATACATATAAAAATTGAAACTGACCCCGGATATGGGTTCTAGGGGTCCTAGATCGCGCTCATTTGAAGAAATTTTTTCAAAATTCAAAAGTCGAGATCTCCTCATTAGTGAATTTTTTCTAAGAAAATTCACTAAAAAGAAAATTTGAATCACCAACGACTTATGAGCCAGCCTATAATTGTAGAAATATGTTTTTAAGATGTAGCTCGAGACATCCTATAATAGATATATACAATTTTTTTCGTATCTTGTATATTAATGGATAGATTGAGCTTTATTAATTTTTTACGAAAATTCGACATAAATTATATACCATTAAACGACAAACTCTATAGCCAAGACTACTGCCAAATTATCAGAGAAAGAGTCTATTTGAAATGACTTTTCTGGAAATATTTTAGTAAAATGAAGGACAATGACGATTGAAACTAAGACTTCACGCTTTGTAAAACATTCTTCTTGAGACATTTTCGTTCCAAAGCTCATATTAGTTTCAGGTTCGTTGTCAATTTTGACGTTTTAAATCGCGACTTTGACGTTTTGACGAAAACCCAAATTTATGTTTCTTTAAATGCCTATAACTTTTTTGTCTTTTAACTTACAGAGCTAGCTTCTGGTTGCCCTTGCTTTGTTAGTTCCGGAGATCAAATTTTTTTCCGAAAGAAAACACAAAATTTTTCCGGAAGACCTCGGCGGATTTTCCTGGCTAACGAACTTATTCAAGCCACTTGCGAAAGGAAGGTACTCACCAAATTTTATCAAAATGTGCGCATTATTTTTTGAGTTAGCGGTGTGACACACACACACACACACACACACACAAATATATATATATATATATATATATATATATATATATATATATATATATATATATATATATATATATATACATACATACATATACATACATACATACATATAAAGTCTAGAACCGATCTTGGATTTGGGTTCCAAGGGTCCCAAATAGCGGTCATTGGAAGAAATTTTTTTAGAATTCAAAAGTTGCGATCTCCTCATTAGTCAATTTTTGTAAAGAAAATTCACAAATATTGAAATATATGTATATAAATATATAATATTGTAATAACAACCCTAGAAGGTAGTGATTAAAGTTGGCAGGATGTTAATTTTTTTCTCAGTAAGCCTGTACAGTTTCAATTAAATGTTAAAATTCATTAAGAGTCATTTATACTCAATTCTAAAATTACAATCCATAATTACAACTCACTTTTGATAACTAAATACAAGGTACAGGAAATTTGTAAAAACCATAACGTCTCCATCGACGTTTATCAACTACCTTTTTAAAGGGCCAGGTAAGCTCTCTTTACATTCTAGAATATAGAAAGCTAGCAATTAACACAAAACCCTCTTATTTCTGTTAAACGTAATCTACTTAACCCGTATACAAACAAACATGAAGTTAAAATGCTTTAAGAAACATCACATAAAATAAAGCTTAGTTGATATTTGCCTTTTTGTACGGTTTGCGTCTCATATCTGGAATAGGTTTTTGATGTCTTGTAATATGACAAAGTGCTGGTGAGCATTAAGCTCCTTAAATTCTACATCGAAAGGCTTTGAACTTTCGCTCTTGAATCTTGATATCAGCCAGTGAGAATGAAACAGAGTTCGAGAGCGAATTATTTCCCATCAATGAATTGTCTGTGGAATGCAAACTCTACTTAGTTCTCAAATTTACAGTCTTGTCGCTGAAAAACGCACTTATTAATCTTTATTTTAGTGAATTTTCTCAAAAGAAATTCACTAATGACGAGATCCCTACTTTTGAATCTTAAAAAAATTAAATAAATGAGCGTAATATAGGCCCTCTAGAATCCACATCCGTAGTCAGTTTAAATTTATTATATATATATATATATATATATATATATATATATATATATATATATATATATATATATATATATATATATTACGCTCATTTAATTAATTTTTTTAAGATTCAAAAGTAGGGATCTCGCCTTTAGTGAATTTCCTTTATATATATATATATATATATATATATATATATATATATATATATATATATATATATATATATATATATATATATATATATATATATATATATATATATATATATATATATAGGTCACACCGATAACTCAAAAAACAATAGTCCGATGATGATCAAATTTGGTGAGTGCCTTCCTTTTGCAAATGGCGTAGACGGGTTTGTTAGCCAAAACAATCTGACTAGATTTGCCCGGAAAATTTTGCGTTTTCTTTCGGAAAGTTTTCATATCTCCATAAACTACTGAGTTAGGGCAACCAAATTTGGTACTAGAGTTTATATTATAGAAGGTAAATTGAGTGCCAAGACTTAGATCTGTAGCTTGAATTAAAAACAAGTTATGGGCATTTAAAAAAGAAAAAATGATTTTTCTCTTGAAATGTCAAGAAATGGCAAGAACCTGAAACAAATACGGGTGGAGCAAATCTCGCAAGAAGAGGGTTTAGTAACCCAGGTTCAACCGTCATTGTCCTTCATTTTAAAAAAATATTTCCAGAAAATTCATTTCAAGTAGACCATTTCTCTAATGCTTTGTCAGTAGTTTTAGTTATAGAGTTTATGGCTTAATAGTCTATAAATATATTTAGCTTATTTACGTCAAAAATTCGCTAATAAGGAGTCTGCGACTTTTGATTTTGAAAAAATTTTGTCAAATGAGCGGGAACTAGGCCCCCTAAAACCCATATCCGGGGTTGGTTTCAGTTTTTATCTGTTTACATATATACAAGGTGACGCATTTGTACGGCCAAGCTCAATGTGTCCGTTATTATACAAGATGCGAGAACAAATTTTACACGTTAATTATAGGGTCTTGAGCTGCATGTTATAAAATTATTTTTACGATCCTCTGGTGACTTATAAGTCGTTGGTGATATAAGTTTTCTTTTTCGCAAAACCCTTATATTATTTCATTTTTGCATTTTTCATCGAATTACACTGCATGTCTGTGGAAAAAAATTGCTAGCGTTCATCGTTTTGGGTTATTTGCGTTTTTGCCAATAAATAGGAGAGTGTAATGAAAGTAGCGCATTCAGAGAGGTTTTGGTTTATATTATTTGTCAAAAAAATTGTGATGCTTTATGCAAAGCGCTCTCAAATAGTGACTGAATTTGAAAAAATTGAAACTGTCGAAACTCAATTTTTTCAAATTGAACAACTTGCTATACCTACAGACTTTCGGAAATATTTTTTGCATTTTCTTTTCTTAAATCTTAATTGTAGATTGCGTACCTATACAATTAGAATTTTGTGTACGCTTTAAGCGAATTTTTCGTACAAAGTAGACAATTGTCACATTTTTTTTACGTTTCCATAAAAATCATTGTTCGTAAGATGCTTGTGACATTTTGGTAATTAATAACATAGGTTTCATAAGTTATTGTAAGAAAAATTTTTCGAATTTTCGTAAAAAATTGCTTGCAAATATTCATGCAAACATTTTTTTGGAGTTTTCTCTAAATGCTTTTTGTGAATAATTATATCTTGGCAGGTAAGTAAATAGCTTGAGGAGGTTCCTTGACCAGGAAAATCGGACCAGTTTTTTCGAACACATTCTATTTAAATTTACTTCCGAAAAATTTTTGTACTTTAAATTACTTAAAATAAAGTTATTGTGATGAAATATGATACGTTGTTTCTACTATATAGGTAATATTGGTAACCAAATGTTATTCCTGCTTCCATTAAAAATGCATATTTGCTATTAAAATATTTTTATGAAAATTCACTACTATGACGCACTTGCTGTGTCCAGGCATTGAATTATTAACCAAAAGAATATTTAGTTCAAAAATAAAAAACGTAACATTATCGCTGGAGACGTTTGATAGTAATGAAAACGGATTACTTTGTAGTTTACTGACCAATGTCTAAACACTAGGTTGACCTATCACATTATCAAGCTACATAATTCTGTCAAAAAGCTCAACATAATATATCCACAAATGACCATGTGTTATGGTAGAAATTTAATTTCAAAATACAAGAGAAGCTTTGCTAGTTTGTGCTAATCTTGCAGTTTCCTTAGCTGATTTTGGCGTTTTTAAAACTGCAATTCTTGTCACAGACTTCTGTTATTTTTCAGGATTCAAATCTAAAAGACGTTTTCATAAACGTCTTGATTAACCACGGCTATTTTTGTTAATCTATCTTATTTATATGCTAAATATTTGACGCAAGTGCTTACTTAAGAACTGCAAAAAAATCTTTGAAGCAACTGGTTACCAACAACAAAGTAACTTTGATGTAGGTACTAGAGCATCAAGGCATTGTAGGAATTGAGAAAAGAGATCGCTTTGTAAGAAAAAGGCAAAAAAACAGCATTCTATGGTCCAGAGCCCTATTGTCAATTTAAAAAAATCCACGTAAGGGATGAACTTTATACTTGGGAGAGGGACCAAATGCTGCCATATCGCAAGAAAAAGCCTGGATTAACGTAAGGAAAAGTATAAACGGAAATGACTAGAGGATAATCACATGACTTTTCACAAGACACTCCCCAGTGAGGTATCGCCTTATGATGATAAGCAAAGCGGATAGTGAAAACAGTGCACTTTTAATGCGATTGCTGCATGGCTCAGTTCTGCAAAAGGCTCAAACAGCTTGGAGGGGGGGGGTCACCTTAACACCCCAAGAAATAGGTAAGATAGCGCCCAAAAAGACAGTAGACTACATAAAATGCCTGAACTTTTTGAGCAGCTTTTAAAAAAAGAATCATGCACAAAGAATGGACCTCGCAGCGCTCGAGACCAAAGGCATATAAGACGCTTTAAACAATCTACAATTCACTTAAGTACAACATCGAATACTCAGTAAGTGAGAGGTCTGGGATATTTCTTATTCTGTCTCATATAGAGTTGTGAGTATAGGGCAGGAAAATTGCAAAAGATGTTGAGATTATTAGATAATGTGTTAGGAAAAAAATATAAAGAAACAATATTTAAGCAAGCCGATAAAAATCCAAGACAAATAAAAACTGCTGATGTAGACGAATTAGCAGCGGAACTGTTAAAAATTCTGGTGGCAAAATAAAGGAAAAACTTTACAACTGATTATAAATCGGGAGAACTTTGAAGTTAGTCAATGAAGTGTAAAGATAATACTATTCCAAAAAACACCCTACAGGCTGATATATATTTAGCACAGGCTAATAAGTGTACAAATTCATGTGGCGAAGATGGCAAATCGTCATTGAAAATAGAATTAAAAACAAATTTAGAGTTGTCTGATTGAAGTTCAGTTCGGATTTGGACCTGGGCGAGGAACTAGGCAAGCAACGGTAGCGCTTAAAACAATGGAAGAAGGAAGACTTGTAAAATATATAAATACCATTATGCTTTTGTATAACCGAAAAAGTTATTTTATAGTTTAGCTTAAAAGATATTGGTTCATATAATAAAAAATTATGTACCTGCAAGTGCGTTATGGTAGTGAATTTCCATATAAAAGTTTTTAATAGCAAATATGTCTTTTTGAATGAGAGCAAGGATCAAATTTGGTAACCAGTATAACCTATATAGTAGAAACAATGTACCGTATTTTATCAAAATTATGTATTGTTTGAAAATGTACAAAAAATTTCTGACAATAAACTTTAAATGTTGGTATTGTTCGAAAAAGTACATTTTTTTTTGAAAATGAACTTTAAATGTTCTCGAAAAGACTGGTCCGATTTACCTGGCCAACGAATCGCTTCAAACTATTTACCCACCTACCACTATGTAATTATTCACAGAAAACGCTATTCGACTAAACAAAAACAAAACTTTTCATGAAAATTCGAAAACAATTTTTTCACGAAAATCCAAAAACAGTTTTTTTTAAATAACTTATTAAACGTTTATTATTAGTTACCAAAATTTCACAAAAAAAATTGATAAACAATGATTTCTATCGAAAAAAAATTTATACGTCACTTCGATTTTTTTCACGAATAATATAAACGAAAACCACCCTCAATGTGTCATTTTCATGGGACTCTGCTATGTATTGGTAAAAACGCCATATTTTAATTTTTGATATGTGCCAAAGATGTGAAATAATTGAACCAACTCGACAACAATCAACGCTATCAATTTTTTTTACAAACGTTTATTATAATTTGATGCAAAAATGCATTAATATAGGAGGTGTTTGATTTAAGAGAAGATACTTTGTATCACCAACGACTTATGGGCCACCCCGTCATTTTCTAAGTAATTGTATAAGACGTAGCTCGAGACACCCTATTGAACTATAATGAGGGTGTACAATTTTTTCTAGTATCTTGTATAATAACGTCAATATTGAGCTTTACCGTAGAAATAAGTCACCCTGTATATATGTAAACAGATAAAAACTGAAACTAACACCACATAATTGGCTGTTGGGGTGCTAGTTAGCGCTCATTTAAAGAAATCTTTTCAAAATACAAAATTTGCAATCTCGTCTGTAGCGATTTTTTTCCTACGAAAATTCGCACAAAATTATAGAGTATTAAACCATAAACTATATTACTCAAACTACTGCCAAAGCAAAGAGAGAGGTTCTATTTGAAATGAATTTTACGGAAATATTTTAGTACAATCAAGGACAATGAAAGTTGAAGCTGAAACTTAAGGGTTTGTAAAACACACTTCTTGCGACATTTTTTCCGCAAAACCCGTGTTCGCTTCAGTTCTTTGCCTAAAAATTGCCAATTTTGACATTTCAAATCGCGACGTTTTAAGAGGAGAAACTATAAAATTATAAGTAATTTTTCTGGCATTTCTTGACCTTTCTGCGCCAAAAAAACTTTATCTGTGTCTGTAATATACTATAGACTTTGTTATCCACACAAGAAAATTTGTTTTGTTTTTGTGCGTTTTTCTGGTCATCAGTGGCACCCAATTTTTTTTTCCTTTGAATGTCTATAACTTTTTTTGTTTAAACTTACAGATCTAAATTTTGGTTCGTAGTTGATCTTTTATAGTGTAAACCTGCTCACCGAATTTGGTTGACTTAACTTTGTTATTTCCGGAGATATGAAAATTTCGAAAGAAAACACAACTTTTTTCAGGAAAAACTGGCAGATTTTCCTGGCTAACAAAGCCATTTGGAAAAAGAGGGTACCAAATTTGATCTAAATCGGCCGATTATTTTTTTAGTTATCGGTGTGATATATATATATATATATATATATATATATATATATATATATATATATATATATATATATATATATATATATATATATATATATATATATATATATATATATATAAACAAATAAAACTGAAAATGACCGGAGATATGTGTTCTAGGGGGCCTAATTAGCGTGCATTTGAAGAATTTTTTTCAAAATTCAAAAGTCGAGATCTCTTCATTAGAGATTTTTTTTAAATCACTAAAAAGCTGCATTGGATTGGAGGGATAAACATATCATTTTCAATCTATACACAAAATTAAAGGACCATGATAGATATTAACGGTCATAAACGTGAAACTAAAATAAGAAACAGCTTACGGTAATGATGCTCATTACCGCCATATTTGTTCCATTTATTTATAGAAGATACAATAAATGAGATGAAGATAAAGACAATAAGTGTCGAAATGTACATTGCATAAGGTATGTAGATGACCTGGTACTGGTAGTAGAAACGGAAAAAGAGTTACAAAGAATGCTTTTTGTGCTGGACAGTATGTTAAAAGAAATACAATTAACCACCCATATGACGAAAACAAATCACTGAAGATAGGTAATGAATAGACTGCAAAAATTGCTGTAAAGCTAACCGGCCAACAGCTTGAACAAATAGAAATGTTTACGTACCTTAGGAGTATTACTACAGATAATAGTAAATGTATCAAAGAAACAAAAGGAGTATCAAAGTGAGCAGTCAATAGATAAAGCACTTTTATCACTATTAAACATTTAACCGAGCAAAAAGTTCTTCGAGTCTTGCCTATTGACTCTGGCAGTATATGAGGCGAAAATGTGTACCCTAGTCAAGCAGAAACGCTATCACAATTTCCAGGATAATTGAGCTGATAGCGGACATAACGAAATAGTGTCGTTGTTCAATATTTAGTATCAATTTTTAAAAACATTTAATAAATGTAATTTAGCAAGAATCGGTGGTTTGGGCAAACGAAATTGATAGGTGTGATTTATTGCGTTAAACTGGAATACCTTTTGATACTCTGATGATAAAGCAAATTTTGTTGTAAGGTTTTAAAACCAAAGCAGCTTTGCATCAGTTGTGGCCTAATTTTATTAGCATATTTAGATTTGTTTTTGGTCTAAGTAGAATATTGGTGAATATGAATGAGCTAAAACTTGTTAGATTCAGAAAAAGCGTGGAGAAAGAGAGGTTGTCTAATTTTGGTGGGTGCGTACAAATTTGAAAAAGAAACAAATTGGCATTCAAAAACCTTTCGACGACTTTTCTTTCAATAACCTGCTTTTCGTACTTAAAACCTGACATTAAAAAAAGTGATAAAGTACTTTTTTTACTGCCAGGTTTTACAATTATAGCCATCGACAAAAAAAGCCTCAAGGTCATTTTGTATTACTTATTACTTCCACATAGTTACAACGTGTGCCAGCATGGCATAGCGACAAAAATTTTGAATATTGTTGTTTGCTTAAACGTCTTAGAAAGTGTCAAAACATATAGGAAACATGATTTGGGAAGGAAAATGTTTTCGGTCTGTATGGCTGTCAGCCTCTATAACTTTAAAACGAACTGATATATCGTCTTCAAATTTGGTGTACAGTTAGCACCCGACAAGTGATTTGTTCAGATTGTTTTTGGGTCAAACAGCCCAAGGGGATAGGGGATGAATAGGGAGTGATTTGGTGTAAATTGAAATTTTATCGTAAAAATTTGAGTAATAAAACGTTTTAGCATTTGTTTATTATAAAACTTTTAACTTCATCAAACCTCTGGTATTCTGTGCTGAAATTAATTAAGGGGTTGAATGTGTAGGGTGGAGTATCGGTGACAGGAATTTCGTTATATAATTATTTTTTTTTTTTTTTGGTAAAACGGCGTAACAGTCTCAAAACAACGAAATTTTTAGTAGACGCAATAACTTACTAACGAATTGAGATACAGTTAAATTTTCTATCCAGTTAGCACTCGACAAATCGCTTCGAATTGTTTTCGGGTAAGATTGCTTCAGGGAGTGGGGATATATGGTGGATGATTTAGTTGAAATTGATATTTTTTGTTAAAACACGAGTAATATAACGTTTCAGAAGTTTACACAGGGATACAAATATTTTCTTTGTGGCCAAGACATTAACCCTGAATTCATTTCATGAGGATGTCTTTCTGAGGAGAATAGATTATCACAGCTATGTGGAAGTTATGATTCAATTTGCAACACCAGCTGAACAAGTCATGGACCCTAAATTCATTTCATGAGAATGTCTTTCTGCGGAGACTAGATTATCACAGCTATGTGAAAGTTGTGATTCAATTTGCAGCACTATCTTTGAAGCAAGGACTTGAATGTCCTTTGCATTAGCGCGAACTAAATAATGAAAATGTAGTATGTAATGTAGGGCTAGATGTATTTTCACCATAGTTACAAACGCAGACCGGTTTCGCTCTAATTAGAGCTCGTCAGTGCGCTACACTAATTACAGCGAGATAACACCTAAAGTAACACGGCTAAGGTAGCTAGCCTCCTCCTGTCTCATATGTGTCTCTCTGTGTGTGATAGATATCAAGGTGGATGACCTCGAAATCTGGCGTGCATTGGTCACAAAATTTTATACTCATATGATGCTGACCTTAACGGTGATATTGTTCATTGTGTATATACAATCTAACTGGTGAGACTATTTAGAAACGAATAAACTGGCATCAATAAATATTGTATTGCATTATAGAAAACGTTCTTTGTCTTTGGTCTGTTAAAAAGCAAGAGCAACACAATGTGCTAAAATATGCTTGCGAATGTTACATAAAATCAGCTCATCCAGCTCGAGGGGTTTGTCAGTGATGGTAAGTGCACTGCATACTCCCTAGACGCACCGGAATAAGGACTTAGTAGTTGCATCTAGTTTGAAACTACTAGAAAGTTTTTAAGTTACTGAAGCAACTAGAGTCTGGAGAAGATACTTGTCTAAGATATCACAAGCTTTATTTTAAGCTGCGTACCTCGGTGCTTCATGTGAGTCATGGGTGTTTATAAAAGTAGCGATATGTTTACTATCTAGACTACCTCCATATGACTGGAGCTTGTTGTGTTTTTTTAGTGAATTTTTGTAGAAAAAAACCACTAATGGGGAGATTTCAACTTTTGAATTTTGAAAAATTTTTGGCAAATGAGCGCGACCTAGGACACATAGAACCCACATCCGAAGCCAGTTTTAATTTTAATATGTTTATATATATATATATATATATATATATATATATATATATATATATATATATATTTAGTTATATAACTATCGTGATGTTTGTGAGTTATGTTACCAAGTGTGATCCAATATATTAAAAATTGATTGATTTTGATTAAAAATTACAATACCTGCTGACGGAAATCTAGGAAGCTGGTTTTTTTCTTTGTCACCATCTTTTATCCTATGTTAACTTGTCTTTTCGCAACTGTGCGTAAAAAATAAGCTGGTAACTGCATGACAGTAGTCAATTAGTAACTGCAATTCAGAAACATGGTTGATTTGCAGCAATGCTTAAAATAACAATTCTACAGATGATTAGTTATGGCCATAAAACACAATCTTCGATCATCAAAGTTGTTCGTCTATTTGAAGAAAAATTTCCATATTTTCCGCCTATATCCCAAGGGACAATAATTAGTAAAATAAAAAATCTTTCTTTGTGCGCAAATGATGTAAATGTTAGATAACAATGTAATACAACTGGAACATGTTTTGTTTTCTAACGAGTGATGTTTTACACCTCACGGCCATGCTAATCGTCAAAATTGACGCCACTTGTCCAAAGAAAATTCACAATGGATTAGAGATGAACATAGAGAATACCCTGAAAAGATTAGTGTTTATTCAGCAATAGTGAGAAACAATGTCATTGGATCCTTTGTCATTGACGGCAATTTGAATGGAGATAATTATTTAGCATTGCTCCAAACTAATGTCGTGACAACTTTGGAAACCAACAAGTTTCATCAAATGTGATATGGTTTCAGCAAGATGAAGCACCTGCACATTACAAAGTGAAGGTGCGACAGTACCTTGACTTAAGATTTTAAAATCGGTGGATAGGGAGGCGAGGATAGTTAGAATGGCCAGCACAATCATTCAATCTTACGCTATTGCACTTTTTCTTATGGGGATATGTGAGAAATGTGGTATGCAAAACAAAACCACGCGATTTAACTGACTTAAGAAGAAGAATAGCGATTGCGGTTAGGTCGGTTACGCCTCAGATGTTGAATAACGTTAGAAAATATTTTTGTTTACGATTTGGATATTGTCGAGACGTTCATTTTCAACATCTTCCATCTTAGGGTAGATGGAGGCGTTTTTATTTTAAAGAATAAAACGCGATTAGTTATTTATTTTTTAGTGTGTTTAGACGAAGTTTATTTTGTTTTATGTTAATTTTTGCAATACGTTTTATAACCACAACATTTTTCAATAAAGAATGAAGATATTTTCCAAATGAGGTAGTACAAGACTCAACTTCCTGAAAAATTTGGGATTGCAACTATCACTCGAAGAGGACTGAATGTAGGAATTGAGTTTTCGCATTGTAGTATGCAATTTTTTAATCTAAGGTTGACGCATTTTGATATAGTTTAAAGATATGCTCAATAATTCAGATACTGCACTTAGTCCACTGGCTGTTTTACACCTATATTATAAATACTTGGTTCTTTGGCTTGACCTGACCTGCTTCTAGAATTGACTGAAACTTGACATTTCGGCTCCTGTTTGGGAGGCATTTTCAAGAGGTTGAGGAAATATGAAAGGAAATGAAATCTAAGACCTCGATCTGGATGGATTGGGTTTGGGTTTTGTAACTGAATTACAAGGCTTCAATCTGCCTGCACCCCAAATCTTATTGTGCTCAACTTGAGACCTGAGAGAAATCTGGGTTTAGGGTTGAATAGACTGAGACCTCAGATACACTGCGGCCCTAGATACACTAAAACTTTAGAGATGACCTCCAGTGAGATTTACATAGTAGGCAGATTAAGGACTCATAATCAGGTTACAACAACCCAACCCACCCTTATCCACAGTAGGCAGATTGAGGCTTTAGAGTTAATTTCCTTTCATATATCCTTAATCTCTTAAAAATGGCTACAAAACAAGAGCCAAACCGTTGAGTTTTAATATAGATATATATATATATATATATATATATATATATATATATATATATATATATATATATATATATATATATATATATATATATATATATGTATATATGTGTGTGTGTGTGTGTGAGTGTGTGTGTGTAAATGCCGATTACAAAGGAAGGTTCTTTCTAAAGTTCATTAAAATCGACCTATTATTTTTTAAATTTTAGCAAGCACCCTTCGTTTGTGAGTCGCTTGAATAATCGGACCAGCTTTTCCTGAAAGATTTTTGGGTTATTTCAGAAAATGTTTGTCTCTCCGAAAATAACAAGACTATTGCAACCTGTTTTGGTAGTTCCACTATAAAAAATGTACTGCATACCAAAATACAGATCCATGCCTTAAAAGAACAACATTCTATAGCAGCAAGTGCACTATGGTAGTACCTTTTCTTAGAAATGTTCTACGAAATTTTTGCACGATACTTACTTCCACAACGTCACAACGTGTGAGAGTATCGCATCGGCGACAAAAAGTTCAAAAATGTTTTTCAGCCTAAATGTCGTCAAAATTATCAAAACATATAGAAAACATGGTTTGAGAACGATTTTTTTTTGTCTGTCGGTCTGTATGTCTGCTGTAACCATATCGCCTTCAAGGTTGGTATACAGTTAGCACTCGACAAACGCAGGGTTCAGATTGTTTTTAGGTAAAATTGGTTCAGCGGGTAGGGGATGAGTGGGGAGTGATTTGGTGAAAATTTAATTCATTTATATCATTAACGGTGATATACCTCGGTTTTGGTTTCAATTAATAATAAGGATAATTAAATATCAAATTTTTAGGTCGAAACTAAAGGCAAGTTTTGTTTCTTATTAAAGATAAATTGATAATCAATAATTTTTAAATGCAACTTAAACGTTATAAGTTTAACTATTATCCTAAGTTGTTCAATTTAATGCTCCTTGTTTTCATTCATGGTAAGGTCCAAGAAAAAGAATTAGGATTAGAAAAATAGTAATAGTTGAATAAAGATTTAGCATTGAAATTTTTAAAGTTAAAATTAAAGGGAAGATTAAAGTAATTTCTACATCAAAAATTAAAAAGATTATTGCGATTAAGAAAAAGTGTAATGAGAATGGATTACGAGCAGATGATTTGGGATCAAATCCGCATTCAAATGGAGAATCAGAAAAAGATTTTTTTGAAATAATTGAAGCTAGTATTATTAAAATTACAGTGATACTAAAAATAATTAACATAATAAAAAATATTAATTTAATTATTTAAACTATAATATATATCTTTTAATTGAAAGTTAAAAATAATAGTTATACTATATAAATATCTACCTCATCAGTAATTTGAAATATAAAGGAATAATCATACTACATCTACGAAGTGTCAGTATCAAGCTGCTGCTTCAAATCCAAAATGATGAGAGTTAGAATAATGATTAAAATAATGACGATTTAAACAGATTAATAAAGATGATGAGTCGATAATAACATGAAGGCCGTGAAATCCTGTGGCTATAAAAAATGAAGATCCATAAATAGCATCTGAAATAGAGAAAGAAGCTTCATAATATTCATAAGCTTGAAGTATAGAAAAGTAAATTCCTAAAATTACTGTTAGTAATAGTCCTTGTAATGCTTGATTATCATTATTTTCAATTAAAGAATGATGATCTCAAGTTACAGTTAATCCTGAAGTAAGAAGAATTAAAGTATTAAGTAGTGGAATTTGAATTGGATTGAAAAGTGAAATTCCTATAGGAGGTCATGTTACTCCAATTTCTCTAGTAGGAGATAATCTTCTGTGAAAAAATCCTCAAAAAAATGAAATAAAAAAGAAAATTTCTGAAGTAATAAATAATATTATTCCTCATCGTAATCCTAGAGTAACTTTAAAGGTATGAAGTCCTTGGAAAGTCCCTTCTTGGACAATATCACGTCATCATTGATAAATAATTAAAATTATAATAAAAAATCCTATTAATAGGAAAGAATTATCAAATTGATGAAATCATTTAATTAATCCTATTATTACGGTTATTGCACTAAAAGCTCCTAGTAAAGGTCAAGGTTTATAATCTACTAAATGAAAAGGGTGATTTTTATTTGTCATAAATAACTTCTCTAGAATATAGAGTATTTAAAACTGCAAATACATAAGATTGAATTATAGCTACTGCATATTCTAAAATTAGTAAAAGAATTTGTGTAATAATTATTAAATTAATTATTCATAATGATAGAAGTGTTCCTGTGTTATCCAGTAATGTTATTAGTAAGTGTCCAGCAATTATATTAGCTGATAATCGAATAGCTAATGTAAATTTGTAATGTGTGTAAGCTAATGTAAATAGCTAATTTAAATTTTTTCGTTAAAACTCTAGTAATATAAAGGTTTAGGGTCTATTTATTTAAAAAAAAAGGAGTGGAATATTGTTGACAATTTTTTTTGCTAAAACGGCATAAAAAGTCTCAAAACATATAGAAAACTTAATTCTGGAACGAACGTTTTTTGTCTGTTGATCGGTCGATATGTCAGGATGTCTGTCTGTTAATAAGCGCAATAACTTTTGAACAAATTGAGATACCATATTAAATTTTGTATCCAACTAGCACCCGACAAAGCAACACTTTGAGTTGTTTTTGGGTAAGATCGCTTCAGAGGTAGGGGATAAATAAGGGGTGATTTGGTAAAAATTGAGATTTTTTCAATAAAACTCGAGTAACATAACGTTTTAAAAGTGTATGGGTACAGGAATACAAATATTTCCTTTGTGGTCAAGCCATGGCCTAAAATTCATTTCGTGAGAATGTCTTTCTGTAGAGAATAAATTATCACAGCTATGTGGAAGTTATCATTCAATTTGTAGCACTATTATATTTGCACAAAGAACAGTTTACCTTTGTTTGCAATATGTAATAGATGTTATTTACCACACACGATATTTTGCTTTTGTGTAGTGCTCTAACCACGAGCAGGAACCAATTTGGAAGGCTTATACTTTTAGAAAAAGTCGATTTTCAATCCCTACGCGTTTCGGCCTTCACCAAGCCATCTGCAAAGTATTACTGTGTTCCGTTTGTTACAAGGAGTACACTATGTCATAAATTGGCAGAGTAGGAATTTTGCAAATTCTATTTTTAGCTGTACATAGGCCTATAATAAGCTAGCTGTTTAAAACGCGGGAATTTTATATCCATCTTTTTATGGTATCTGGAGAATCCGGAAATCTTTCAACTTTGTTCGTTGCTGTTGTTGTTGTCTGAAGACAGTTAATGAGATTTCAACTGTAACAATTTCTTATAGAGTGTAGTGTCTACAAAATAGTGCTGCAAACTGAATCATAACTTCCACATGAGTGTGATAATATTTTCTTTTCGGAAAGACATTCTCATAAAACGAATTTCGTAGCGTTCCTTTGTCGGGTGCCAACTGGATACCACATTTGAAGATGATATCTCAATTCGTTCTAAAGTTATTGTGCCTACTAACAGACATCCGTTCAGACCGACAGACCGCCGGCAGACAGACCGGCAGATAAAAAAATGTCCTTCCAAAATCAAGTTTTCTATATGCTTTTTAAGACGTCTTAGCAACAACAAAAGAAGCCGAAATCTCTGCTACCGATGTTCCACCCCCACATATTCAGCCCTTAAATTAATTTCAGGACCGAATACCAGGAGTTTGATACAATCGAAAGTTTTCTAATAAACAAGCCCTAAAACATTATATAATTCGAGTTTTACGGAAAAATATCAATTTTCCCAAATCATCCCCCATTCATACCCTAATCCTTGTACCCGAAGCAACCCAAACCGTTGGTTGGTGGTAACTGTATACCAAATTGGAAGACGATATCTCAATGCATTTTAAAGTTATCGTGGCGACAAACAGACAGGCATACAGAACAACAGACAAACAAATTTCGTTCCTAATCATGTTTTCTATATGTTTTGGCACTTGATGAAGACGTTCAAGGAAAAAAAAATTCTGAATTTTTTTTCGCTGATGCCATACTTCCACACGTATTGACGATGTGGAAGTAACACAGAACGAAGTCAGCCCGTGAACAGGTCTTGGTAGAAGCTTAAATACTCAGGTACTTAAAATAAAAATTCCCTGGAAGGATGATCATTTCTCTTCAACCTTGAAGTATGTCGAAATAACTTTAGGTTCTATTTTGTGCACCCATAACAAACATTTTATTTATTTTTATTTTATATTCAAGTTATACTTGAGGTTCTATTTTGTGCACCCATAACAAACATAAAAATAAATAAAATGTTTGTTATGGGTGCACAAAATAGAACTTTAAATTATGTTAAAAGCTGAGCTATGAAGAAGTCAATTTTGCTCATTAACATTTTTCTAGTACATTTTTCTAGAACACCTGTAACCAAGTGCAGTGTCCGTGGCCACACCCGGGTACTAAAGTTACACTTTTGGTACCTGGCTTGTTGAGGGTTAATTCCTTCATTGTTTCAAAGATTTTTTTACAAATAATTCCTTTTTGCAAATGGGAATTAACGTTAAAGAGATTTGTTTGTGCTGTTAACTTTTAGAAGTTCTCGTTAGCTCAAATTTTAACATTTGTTAAAAGTTTAGCGTAACGTACTGTCGACTTGATATTTACTTTACATCAAAATCCTGGTTTATAAAGTATAATGTATAATGAAACTAAAAAAGCAGAATGCTATTCTCCACTTTGAAAACATTTTCGATTTTAATGATAAAACTTTGATTCAAAGTTTTTCGTTGGAAAACCAATAAGAGGAAAATAGTGGGTATGAGTCACAAAGCCTGTACAATCAAAGCAACGTTAACTTACTTAAAATCTAATTACACAGAGAATGTTCGCAACCCATAACCCTTGCATCGCGTCGCCTACTTTATTTTATACGCTGTAACAAAGCCTAGAATAATTTAATTTAGCCTTTGTCAAAGAAAAGAGGAACTTGTTATCGTTATGTAGTGCATTAGAGGATGGCTCTGCAACGTGACACCTATACTTGAGAGTTGAAGTTTTTATGTAATATCCATCCTTGAAAAACATCCCCGCACTAAATTCCTCTCACAAACAAAATTACGATGGCAGTATGCCACTCTAACAGATTTGCCTGCTACAAAAGAATTACCTTTTAATTTCTTATTTAACGCAAATAATCTCAACAGGTATTTATCTGTGTCATTTCTTTTACGTTTTAGCAAATTTGGTGGAGAAACATTACTAATGAGATTACGATTTTACAACTGACTTTTGAATAAAATCTTGGGATGAGCGCGACTTAGGACGCCTTGGAGTTATATCTAGGGTTAGTTTAACTTTTTTATAGTCTCCCACATCCCACTTTTCTTTGCTTTCAATTGAGTTCGGACATAAAATTAAAATCAGTTCAGCAGTACACATTTTGTTAACTGTTTTTAGTATTTATTGGCTATTGATGTCTTTTTCCAATCAAGGTTTTAGTTTTAACCAATTTTTCGTAGAGCAAAAAATTAACTACTGAGGAGATCTGTGTTTATATATATATATATATATATATATATATATATATATATATATATATATATATATATATATATATATATATATATATATATATATACATGCTTGGTTCTCTGGTTAAACCGCGTCCAGAATTTATGGAAACTTGACGTTTCGGCTCCTGTTTTGGAGCCATTTTCAAGAGGTAAAAGAAATATGTAAGGACACTCTAAGGCCTCAATCTGCCTACTCCTTAGAGTGATGGACAAAGGTGGGTAAAGTAAATATGTGAGGACACACTAAGGCCTCAATCTGCCTACTCCTTAGAGTGGTGGACAAAGGTGGGTAAGGGAAATATGTAAGGACACTCTAAGGCCTCAATCTGCCTACTCCTTAGAGTGGTGGACAAAGGTGGGTAAATGAAATATGTAAGGACACTCTAAGGCCTTAATCTGCCTACTCCTTAGAGTGGTGGACAAAGGTAGGTAAAGGAAATATGTAAGGACACTCTAAGGCCTCAATCTGCCTACTTCTTAGAGCAGTGGATAAAGGTAGGTTGGGCTGTTGTAGCTCGATTACGGGGCCTTAATCTGCCTACTCCACAAATCTCGCCGGAGATCGTCTGTGAGGTCTCAGTGTGTTCAACCCTAGGCCTCAGAGAGATCTGTCAGTTCGTTGCAAGTCTTGTCTTATATATGTCGTTCCGTCTACCTCTTACGTCATCAGTGGAAGTAGTGGGGTCACCGTCAATTAAGTGGGGGGCTTTGGTCACGGTATTTAGAAGAGGATTAAGTGGGTCACCGGTATTTGTTGAGGCAGATAATGATGCAATAAAATTGTCTGTGGGATTTATTTCCTTTTTGTGTGTTTGTAAAGAAGCTATAATAGGTTTCCAAGTAGTCGGAAGGCGAAGACCATCATCTCTCTTATTTAAACAATCGGGACGTTTTTCAATCTCGATTGCTTCGCGGATAATTCTCGTTTTGAAATTGTAAACCGGTGCTATTGTTTTGGCATTATCGAATTCTATTTTGTGCCCTGTATGAATATTATGGGTGGCCAGCGCCGATGAGGGGTCGGATTTTCTAACTGCGAGGGTGTGTTCATATATTCTATTGTGGATGCGTCTGTTTGTTTGTCCTACGTAAGTTCGGGAGCAGTCGGAACAAGAATTTCGTAAACTCTGTGGGATTCGTTTGGAATCGTATCCTTGGGAGTTTTTATAAGATTTGACAGTGTTTGGTCTGTTGTGAATACGGTTTTGATATTATGGGTTCTAAAAATTCGGCTGATTTTGTCGGTGACACCTTTAATGTATTGTAGAAACGCTGTGTGTTGTTGTGTGGACTCTATTTATTCTTGTTATGGTGTAGTGGTTTGTTGTTGTTGTTGTGCCTTTCTAATGTTTCGTAGTATGTGATTGCTGTCGTATCCGTTTTCTAGCAATGTCTGTCTTAAAAAGTTTAATTCTGTCTGTTTGTTGTTGTTGTCCGTTAGTCTAAGGGATTGTATTACTAGTGTTCAAACAAAGGAATTTAGTTGCGATGGGTGATGGTGCTATTGGGCGTTAAGATAACGATTAGTGTGGGTTGGTTTTTGGTAGACAGTGTAGGAAAATCCTCTGACTGGGTTTTTAGTGATGCGTACATCTAAGAAAGGCAAAGAAAAATTATTTTCTATTTCCATGGTGAACTGGATTTGGGGGTTGATGTTATTTAGGTAAGAAAGGAATTCGTCTAGAGATTATTTACCCTGCTGACAGACAGCGAAAATGTCATCAACGTATCTTAACCAACAGGTTGGCTTAAGTTGGGATGAATTGAGGGCTTGTCTCTAAGTTTTCCATGAAAATGTTAGTTTTCATAAATTCTGGTCGAGGTTCAATCCGAGAACCAAGTATGTCTCATATATATATATATATATATATATATATATATATATATATATATATATATATATATATATATATATATATATATATATATATATATATATATATATATATATATATATATCGTCTCGATAACTCAGAAAATACTGAGCCGATTTTGATGAGACTTGGCAGGCAAATCGATCAAGCTTTTCCAAGAAACTTTTGGGTTTTCTTTTGAACAATTTTGGTATCTTCGAAAATAACAAAACTACGGCAGCCAAATTTGGTATTGAAGTTAACACTATTAAGCTCACCCCACACAGCCAAAATTTAGATCTCTAAGTGAAAATAATTATAGGCATTTAAGGAAAAGAAAATTTGGTGTCACTGATGACCGGAGAAACGCACAAAACCAAAATATTTTTGTGGATAACAAAATCTATTGTTTATTACAGACAAAGTTTGTTTTCTTGGCGCAATGAGGTAAGAAATGGTAGAAAAATTACTTTGAAATTTAGGCAAAGAACTTGGAACGAATACGGGTTATGCAGAGAAAATCTAGCAAGAAGAATGTTTTACAAAGCCTTAGGTCACAGCTTCAACCATCATTGTCCTTCATTTTACTTAAATGTTTGCAGCAATATCGTTTAAAATAGACCCTTTGTTGATGCTCTGACAATAGTTTCCGTTCTGGAGTTTGCGATTTATCAGCCTATATTTTTTAACGAACTTTTGTAGAAAAAATTCGTTAGTGAGACGACCGCCACTTTAGAATTTTGAAAATATGTCTTGAAATGAGCGCGAACTAGGGCCCCTAGAAGAATATCAGGGGCCAACTTCAGTTTACATATATACAAGCTGGCGCATTTCTACGGTACAGCTCAATATGTTCGTTTATATACAAGGTAGGGAGAATATTTTATAAGTTAATGATATGGTGTTTTGAGCTACATCTTATAAAATTATGATGACAATCACACGGTTACAGGGTGGCCCATAAGTCTTTTGTGATATAAGTCTCCTTTTTTTAACAGAGCATTTGTTTTATTATCACATTATTGCATTTTTCATCAAATTATAATGCATGCTTGTAAGGGAAAAAATTGATATCGTCCATCGTTTTTGAGTTAGTTCAATTTGTTTTGCAACTTTTCAGATTAGGTGTATAATTTGACTTTTATGTATTTGGTCAGCAAATTTTTGTATAAAAATTATTGTAATAATTTTTGGCGAATTGAGGAATAAAAATGTGTTTAGCAAATTTTCAGCTAAACTTTTTTTTAGTAATTATTTTAAAAAAATGTGTAGGACTACTTAGCCGATTTTTGTAAAAAAAAACTTCTGGCAAAAATCCTGTGAATAGTTATATCTTGGCTGGTGTAATTTTTGTGTATATTGCTTAAAATCTTCGTTGACCAGGAAAGTTAGACCAGTTTTCGTGGGAAAATCTCAAACTTATGTTCGGAAAGTTAGTGGTTTTTTCAAACAAAAAGTTAGGTTTTTGAAATAGGGTACATTGTTTCTACTATAAAGGTTATACTATCTACTCAATTTTATGTGTTTTTTAAAGAAAATTAACATTAAAAACAGTTCCATGAAAATTCATTACCATAACGCACTTGCTGACTTTTGATTTTACACACCTAATAAACGATGGGTCGTTTTCTTGCAGGTCTGGTACAAAATTAGAAGCGAATACCAGGAAAAATCAATTTAATTTTTCGCTGTAGGATACGGCGATTATTATTACATCATTTATAGTCATTGTTAGAAAATATTGGCTATAGAAATACAGCAAAAACCTGAATGAAGACTACCTATTTCATACAACACAACGAGTTAAGATAGAAAACCTGCTTAATGAAGGAACAAATCGTACATCGTGGGGTGTCTCGGGGCAACATGTTGTGATCGATATTGTTTAATATTTACCTAAATGGTGTGTTTTCTGTAGAAACATGTGGTGGCGTGATGGTCGTTGCCGAAGACACTCTTGCGTTTAATGTAAATAAAGATTGTTATAGAAAAAAAGTTAAATTGAGCGCGATTATAAATGTATAAATCAGTTTTTTCAAAACAGATTATTAGCAGGCGTTATTTTCAAAATTTGCTCTTTATTTCACTTAAATCAAACCTATCCTCCTCTTGCAGATACATGTGGGGACTTAAATGTTGATATAGTTGGTAGAACAAATACCAGATGATTTGGCGTCTACGCTAATTCCCATTTAAGACGGGGAAGGAATATTACACATATAACAAATAAAATTGGATTACTATAAAATCGTTTTACATACTTTTTAGAAATCTTGTGAAAACTAGTAGCAGCGAATATTGCAACTTTCTGTTTTACTCTGACTGATTACATTGCAGAACAGCTAAATGGATAAAAGTAAGTATCTCAATTATTATACATATTCATTAAAAATCTCAAAACACGTCAATTTTCGATTAAAAAAATGACACCTTGCAACGTAAAAGCTTCCCTGCTACGTTTAAGACCCTTCGAGTGACAGTTGTGAATACCAAATTTTTAAGTAGGAAATCAGGGCTTGGGATATCTCATTTGCAGAAGCTCTTTATTCTATATTCAAAAATTCTATGGTTATAAAATTTATGCAAAAATTAACAGTAAAAACAAAATGCATGTGATTGACAAACTTTGCTACAACGCGCAATAAAATGAATAACTAATCGTTTTATTCTTGATAATTTGAAAGCAAGGGATAACAATTTCAGTGTCGTTTTTGGACGGTATCAATTAAAAAGAAGACATAAAAATGTATCAACATTTTTCATAGTTGGAAATGTTGTTTTGTTTAAAACACCTTAGCAACTTGCTGTGTGGTTGTAACCGTTAGACAGTAGTTGTATTTTAAAAAAATTTAAAATACTGACTTTGATTTTTTTACATATCGTTTGAATCTGCATGACATCACTATAATTTTTTTCGAGATTTTTTACGCAGACTAACAAAAAGTGACTATTTGGCATCTGTTGACTTTATTTACAGTCATTTATACAGAAAACAAACAATAATTATCTTTTGTTAGTTTTATTTAAATAATATATAAACGTATTTATATAAAGGTCAGAAAACTATTGTAAAAACTAGTACTCATGAAATTTTAGTTTTTATGAAATTCCTTGAAACAGTTATTTTCTTTTGTGATGCACAGACGCATTCTACCAATGCAGTACGTCACCTTAACGTGGCAACAAACTTTTCTTCATAATATGATACAGGCCACCCACATCTGGTAATCTTAATCTTGTTTGAAATTCGCTACTCCCTGAATGACACAGAGCTGATACAGTTATGTTTGTGTGAATTTTTGTATATAAATTGGAAATTTAATGTTTGCAAACCTTTCATTTCTTCAAAGTATAAAATATGTTAGTGCATAAGTTGTTGGAGTTAATTGCTACGTAAATTTGAGTGACTAGTTCCTAATTTAGACCAAAGAAATTAAATGAACAATAAGGTACATTATAATTTGCGGCGTTAAAGATTCTTCGTTCTTCAAGAAAGGGACTGTAAGTTTGGTGGATATTTAAAAAAGGTTATTTCGGCAAGATTGCTTATTCATTTGTCCGAAATTGGTTATGATATTTAACAAATTAAATTAGTACACATTTCTGTGGTATTAAAAGACTACCAACACTAGTTTTTGCAAAATTAGCGTGTTAATTGTGGGGTGACGGCAATAAAATCTGTTACTGGACAGTGCTGCTCTGTTTAGCTATAACCAGTAAATATTTCCGTTGCTATTTTAAATTTTTATGGAATAAATTTAGCAAAATAAACACACTGGACCGAAAGTTTAGCATAAAATCTCCATTGGAACTACTCGTGTGTGTGGATGTGTGTGTGTGTGTGTGCGTGTGTGTGTGTGCGTGTGTGAGTGTGCGTGTTTGTAAACTACATAATTAATATGTAACTATGCCAAACAAGTGTTGTGTGCTTCTTTGCCATATATTACATTTTAGAAATTGCTGTAGGATTTTGAAGATCAATTTTTAGCTGTTTACAATAAAAGGAACTTTTTGGAAAAGCTGATTTTGAAATAGATAGCAAAAGAAGGATATTTAAATTATTTTCGTGGTTGTCAATATCAGAGTGATAAAAAATAGCGAATATTATAGTTAACTCGACGGCCAACACATTAATTAAAAACTACTGTGGGAATATTAATAACAGTCAGTTAAATAAAACATGTAAAAACAAAAAACTAAGTGCCTTAGGAACTTAATAAATTAATCTAAGATTCACATCAATGTGGACCCTCATACATTAGAAGTATACTTATATATTAGTATAGGTGAAACTTGAATTTTTCTCATGTGGTTTTTGCTTTGAAATTTTTCGTTTTACATTAAAAAAAACTGCTTAGTTTATGACTGGAGGTCCCGTTTTTACAGAGCCTTTATTATAGTAATCTTTGAATGCGCGAACGCCAATGTGTATGCGCAGTCGAAAGCTGAACCGAGTGCGATCGCCGTCTTGTTATGTCGTCACACGGCAGAGCTGAGACCTTGTACTATAGGTGGTATTGATTCTACACGTAGAACAATACATTTTCGTATAGGATTTCACACATGGTCTGCACTTCTCATTTCGCTCTATGTGTTCTGATCAGTGGCAATATCCGTCAAATTTAATACCATCAAGAGGTGTGGAATTCACTAGCCTCTTTTTGGTGGTTCATCGCCTAGTTCTGCAGATGACCCAGCTCTCTGACGAAACCTTGTATTTCGCTGCAGCAAAGCATAGGCAATTTCAGCTTGAAAAGTAACAAGCCGGTTGAATAATAAATTTTAAAATTCATAAATAGCATAAATCTCTCAAATGCAGTAACAGAATTCCCTACTTCCTATTAAAAAATACTAGGGTTGCACCTGTTACTCGAAGAGAGGTAATGTGTGTGTGGGAGGGGAGGGGGGATAACGTTGCAGGATGTCATTTTTTATTTAGAATTGACATGCTTCGCATTTTTTTTTTATTTTTTTTTTTTCAACAACACACCACGAGGGCTTACAGCCTAAATACTATCGTACCGTGGGTGTCGACAAGGAGGAAAGAGGCAACTTGTTAATTCTGGACTTGAAGGTTTGGAGGTTCGGGGGAGAAGGAAAAACATGTGCCGGCAAGGAATTCCACAACATGGAAGTCCTCGGGAAAAAAGAGCGGGCATAACAAGAGGTTCTATGTCTGGTGACCTGGACAGTAAACGGGTGCATTTACTCTGTTCCCCTGGTATATCTGTTGGGGGCAGCAGGTGGAGGAACTATAGAAGAAAGCTCCTCTGAGCAGTGGCCGTGCAGATATCTAAAAAAGAGAGAGAGAGAGGTCACCAACGGCACGTCGGTGGGTAAGGGATGGCAGCCTTTGGGTGAGGGTAGGGTCACCGATGAGACGTATAGCTCTCTTCTAAATGAGATCCAATGTAGCGAGTGTAGAAGCGGCAGGAGCACCCCAGATGTGGGAGCAGTATTCTAGGTTTGGTCTTATTTGTGAAGTATATAAGGTATAGAGATTAGCTGGTGAAAAGTATTTGCGAGCCCGCGAAGAGGAAACCTAATTTCTTAGCAGCCGCTACTGCAATGGATGTGACATGTTGGTGTCAATTGAAATTTCGATCCACAGAAATGCCAACAAGTGAAAAGGCCTCATTACTTTGAATAACTTGGTTGTTCATTGTGATGGATCTAGGGCTGGTGTATCTCTTATGAGAAAGAAATCAAGACTGTGATTTGGTGGGGTTGAATTGTACACGATTTCTACTTCCCCAGTCTAATATTTTTTGGAGATCCACGGTGAAAGAACCCTCTATCATTCTGCGTTCCTCATCTAATTGGGCTAAAGAATATTGTATATTTCAGTGAAGGGTGCTGTCATTCGCATAAGTGTGAACTGGGTTGGATGAGCTAAAGAGGAAGTCATTGATGTGGAGAATAAAGAAAGTAAGGGCTAAAGCTGAACCTTAAAGGACTCCTGAATTAATTGGATACAGTTTAGAGGAATGGCCATCCACGACAACAGAAATGCTCCGGTTGGAGAGGAAATTTGCTGTCCATGTACAGAGTTTTGGTGGTAGGCCATAGGTCGGAACTTTATTAAGCAGCGCTGCGTGCCAGACCGGGTCAAATGCTTTGGATATGTCTAGAGCGACAATCTGGGATATACCGTGTAGTTCCATAGACTTGTTCCAAGAATGTGTGACAAAGGAAAGGAGGTGGGCAGTTGATCTGCGCTGACGGAATCCATACTGCCTGTCGTGGATTAGACTGTGTTTTTCAAGAAATTTTTATTCGGTGTTTATATACTTTTCCATCACATTAGATACCACTGAAAGGAGAGAAATAGGCATGTAGTTGCTAGGAAGCTCTTTGGATCCTTTCTTGGGGACGGGTCGTACGTCGTACTCAAGCAGTTTTCCAGTTACTAGGGAATATGCCTCTATTGTAAGATATCTGAAACAGACGAGTCAAGATAGGAGCGAGTTCTGGTGCGCATTTTTTGAGAACAATTGCTGGGATCTCGTCGAGGCTTTCCTGGTATTAAGATAAGAGAGCATCTTTCGTACCTTTTTAGTTTTGAAATTTTTTTGCGCGACGTTGGGGACTGTTGGTGGTTGCACATTTGGAGGTGGGTTGAGAGTAGAATTTTCGGCAAACAACGAGGCAAAAAGTTCAGCCTTGCGCAGGGCGGTAGAAACAATTTCATCCCCTGAGACAAGAGGTGGGAACGTGCTCTTGCAGAAATTATTTCCAATAGATTTAGCAAGAGTCCAGAAGGGCTTGCTGCTGCTGGAGCTTAAGAGGACATTGTTTTTGATGTGGTTATTAAACGAGTTTTTTGCCTCAGAAAGAATGCGGACATAGCGGTTTCTTGCGTCGTTAAATGCTTGACGGTTTTTTTTTGACTGGGATTGTGTAGAAGCGTTTTGTGAGCTTTGACTTTTTCAAGCCTGGCCTTGTCACAGGATTTAGAGAACCAGGGCTTGTGAGTGGCTGCCAAGGTTTTCTGTGTACGCGGGAGAAATAATTCCATGCCAGCTTGGATAACTTGAGTCACGTTTTGTAAGATGTCAGAGGGGTCAGGATTAGAGAAGCAGACACACGCCCATGGAAATAACGAAAAGTTCGTCCCAGTTCGCGGAGTTGTAGTGCCAAACCAAAGTGGGTGTGATGACTGTGTGACCTCGAGTTACATTGCGAAGGAAGCAGTGACCATGCCGTGGTCTGAGCGACCAAGGGGGGCGGTGATTGATATCTTATAGCAGTCAGGATGTGTAGTAAGAAGGAGATCCAAGGGGATTTGAGCTGTGTGTTGGGATGCGAGGAAAGTAAGTAGGTTGCTGAACCATATTGGCTAAAGAATTGCTGACTGCAAAGACCTCCGCTGCTCTTCCTTGTAGATCGGTTTTTGAAGATCCTAGCCATTCCTTATTATGGACATTGAAGTCACCAAGAATCTTGACCTCGGAGGAAGGATATTCAGAAATCAGATGGTCGGTTTTTTTCAGAAATGTAGTCAAAGAGCTGGACAAAGTTGTTGTCAGAAGGTGACCGGTAAATGCAACAGATGAATTTAGTTGCAGCTCTGAGAGAGAGTTTTATTCATAGTATATATTTTCTTTCAGCTTCTAAATTGGGGAGTCTGGTGCATGGTAGATTGCAACGGACGTACGCGCACACGCCTCCATGCAATCTAAAGGAAGTAAGGAGCTCATTCCCCGGGAAATTAAGGTGGTTAGTGGTTGTTTTGTCAGTGATTTGAGTTTCGGTAAGATAGAGGAGTTGGGGATTATTAGCCTGGAAGAAATAATGGACGGAGTTCAGGTTAGAATTTAGGCCACATGTATTCGAGAAGGAGATGTTAAATCCTGATGCTGGAGCCCTCTGTACACCCCTCTCTCGGAGATCCGAATGGAGGGGTATTTGACCTCCGGTATCTTTTGTACAAGGAGGAACCATCATTATTTTTGCTTTTAAGGGTCACCGACTCATACTCCAGAAACGGAAATGTCCGTTGGGACTTCACCAGCCCCTTGATGTAAGGGGTGGTACCTCCTCAGGAGTGAAAAAAATCCTTTACTATCACGTAAAGGGAAAGTCCACTACCACCTACCATATTGCAAGTATTAAATATTAAAGAGCTGACCAGCTAGAGAACTTGCTTACTTGTTCATAAATATGCACAATAATTAAGATACTAAGCAGGCAAATGTCACCTAAATGACACGAGAATGTTGATGAGCAATAAAATAACACAAGAAATCAACATAACAATTAAGGAAATTTGTCCTAAAATAACACAGAAAGGCAAAACAAATATAAACTAAAACACACCAGAACGTTTAAAAGAAAAAAATTTTTTTTAGAAAAAAAAAAGGTGCACAAGGTTTACATTATGCTAACTATATCAATAATATTGCTAAAAAAATTCAAAAAAAGTTTGTCTAGTTGAAGTTTAATTGTGAAAAAACCTCAAACCTATCCAGCATTCGGCAACGTCTAACGCGACTTAAATCTTTATCGTTAGCTTACGGCATATTTTTACCATAATACCAAAAGTATGTGAGTGTATATCATGTTTTTTATAATGTCGGTTTACTTCCGCGACTATGGCAAATCAACGACACCAGTGAACAGTTTTACCTCACTATCCTGGAAATTTTGCCAAACCTCTGCCTTTCTGCAAGGAGGGTAGGGATCTTAAACGTATCCAACATCGCGTGGACACGGGATCGATGAATTTATGCCCCCTTTGAAGCTCGAACGTGCAGACATTCACCTGGTCAAATACAATGCCACGACCTCGGTTTATGTTAATTTTACAGTATGCACTGAAAAAGTGAAAGGGGAACTCTGGGAATCGAACCCAGTAGGCCTTGGTTCAGAGGAACACCTTCTTACTTATGTACCACTCAGGCTCTAACACCAAAAGTACGCGCCTAACTTATACTTTAATACACGCATAAAAACTAGATTAAAAGTTTTACTGTTAATTTGCTTTTTCGCCAAGTTACCAACAATTAAAAGCAATATAATTTATTGTCCTAAAAATTAAGAAAGACCCACAGAAGCATCTGCTGTATTCTGAGTTTAATGAATCTTGGTCGATATTTAAAAGCGTCACACGCTTTTAAGAAAACACTCATAAATATTCAATATTTTACAAAATGTCTACAAGATATACATAAATCACCTCCCATGCAATTTATATACATGAAGTTTTCGAATTTCACATCACAATAATGGAGCATCTTTATCAAATATTTTGGTTCAGGTAATCCATCTTGACATTCCCTCCATGAAATTTGCTTCCATTAGTCACAGAGACATCTACCTCTCATTTTGATGTACTTGATTAAGAAATATCGATATTATGGTGGAGGGATTACCATCCGCCATATGCTCTCCACCAACGCAGAGCAATCGACCAGCTCAATATCCTAAAGAGTCTATTACTTAGTAAAGTCGAAGCTTATAAATCGTTTGCAATTATTTCCTTACCCATTTAATTTATTGTTTCTGAAAATACTGGGAATTTTGCAGTCGACCGTAAATGAATACTCCTTAAATACACGAATTGTTGCCCTTACTTGAGAAACCCGCTCGATACCAAATAGATATGTAGAACTTCTTATATGGCTTAATAAGTGCTTGCTTTCTTCCGTGCAACCAGCTTCGCCTTTGACGATATCGTCAAGCAGGTGAAAATCAGATTTATTTAAACGCACCCATAGAAACTGTACATAAAGATCCGTTGCTAGGTTAATTTTGATTAAAAATTTCCCTAGATGTAAAAAATCCTGGACGCAGCAAGTGCGTTATGGTAGTGAATTTTCATAGAAATGATCTGGCACAAAATATTTTATTATAACTTTTTTTTCTTGTAACATAGATATCTAAATTTTGGTGTATAGTTTACTTTTTATATCGTAAACCTACCTACCAAATTGGGTTATCATATATTTTTTTATTTTTTAAGATAAATTTTTTTTTGAAATGAAATCTCAAAATTTTTCCGGAAAACCTCGTGAGATTTTTCTGACTAACGAACTTATCAAAGCTATTTACAAAAGGAAGGTACGTGCCAAATTATATCAAAATCTGCCCATTATTCTTTGAGAAAAAAATTTTTTTCGAATGAAAACTCAAAATTTTCCCGGAAAACCTTGTCCGATTTTCCTTACTAACAAACTTGTCAAAGCCATTTACAAAAGGAAGGTACATGCCAAATTTTATTAAAATCGGCTTATTACTTTTTGAGATAAGAATTTTTTTCGAATGAAAACTAAAAATTTTCCAGGAAAACCTCATCTGATTTTCCTGCATAACGAACTTGTCAAAGTCATTTACAAAAGAAAGGTATATGCCAAATTATATCAAAATCTGCCAATTATTCTTTGAGATAAAAATTTTTTTCGAATGAAAACTCAACATTTTTCCGGAAAACTTCGTCCGATTTTGCTGACTAACAAACTTGTCAAAGCCAGTTACAAAAGGAAAGTACATGCCAAATTTTATTAAAATCGGCTCATTACTTTTTGAGATAAGAATTTTTTTCGAATAAAAACTCAAAATTTTCCCGGAAAACCTCATCAGATTTTCCTGACTAATGAACTTTTTAAAGTCATTTACAAAAGCAAGGTACATGCCAAATTGTATTTAAATCGGCTTATTACTTTTTGAGATAAGAATTTTTTTCGAATGAAAACTCAAAATTTTCCCGGAAAACCTCATCCGATTTTCCTGACTAACAAACTTATCCAAGCCATTTACAAAAGAAAGGTATATGCCAAATTTTATCAAAATCGGCCTATTATTTTTTGAGTTATCGGTGTGATACCTATATATATATATATATATATATATATATATATATATATATATATATATATATATATATATATATATATATATATATATATATATATATATATATATATATATATATATATATATAAACATATAAAAATTGAAACTGACCCCGGATATGGGTTCTAGGGGTCCTAGATCGCGCTCATTTGCAAAAAATTTTTCAAATTTCAAAAGTCGGGATCTCCCCATTAGTGAATTTTTTTTTACGAAAATTCACTAATAGAAGTGACAATGTCGCCTTTAAAATGTTTATTTTATTTGTGTTACTATTTTGTACAAAATGAATGGAACTTATCATAACACGAAAGAGAAAATATGTTTCTTGACAAAAGCTGCAATTTATAAATTAATTTGTAACGCAGTTTTCATCGGTCAAACTTCTAGGATTTTCAACACCAGATATTCTTCGTCTCGTTCCCTTCGTTTCGAATATTGAAAATCATCATATCCAATATCACCTTATTTTCTGCGCGTCTAGAAAGTTCAATTAAGCTACATCCGCACCATTCGCGTAAATTGCGCAACCACGACGTTTTTCTTTTACCCACGCCCTTCTTACTTTTGATTTTTCCATGCACGATATTTCTAGGTAACGGATACTTTGCTCCTCTCATTTATGACCCAAATACTTGCAGATTTCACTTTTTTATAGTTTTTACTAGTTCTTGCTGTTTGTTTAGTTTTTGCAGTACGCTTGCACGATCTTTTTCACTACGGTTGCACAACCCACCCACGAGATTTTGAGAATTCGCCGGTAGCAATACATTTCAAAAGCTTCTATGTTTTTGATGTTTCTGCTCTTCAATGTCTAAGCTTCTACTCCGTAAAGGAGAGTGGAGAAAAAGTAACATCTCAGCATATAGTTGCGCAACTAATGCTGATGTCCCGGTTGCAGAATAGCTTTCTCATTTTGTTGAATACTGTTCTGGGAATTTCTATGCGGCTTTTGATCTCGTTCGTTTGATCGGTATTGTCTGTGATCCGTGCACCCAAATATTTATAGGACGATATTTTTTCAATTCGTGTATCGTCGATAACAAGATTAGCTCTAATGTTCTGGTTCTTTGTTATTACCATGAATTTGGTTTTCTTGAGATTAATTTTGAAGTCGCAATTATTGCCTTTATATTAAGTATTTGTACTGGATAACGTAGCTCTTCTATTGTGCCTGCTAATACGACGGTGTCATCTATATATTATTGAGAGTTCCTCAATTTATCACCAAGCTTTCGAACATTTCTGATAGTGATGTTTGACTCCATTTCTCATCAAGCCTTCGGACAATTCTGATTGTGATGCTTGACTGATGGTTTCGCCATACACATTGAACAGAAGATGCGAGAGCACACAGCCCCGACGCACTCCTCAACATATTTCAATTTCTGGTGTTAAGTTGCTTTCAACTTTCACTTTGGATAGTTGATTCCAGTACAAATTACAAATTATTCTTATATATTTACTATGTATTTTCTTACTCAGTAGAATTTGTCTTAAGCGAGCTTGCTGTACCCTGTCGAATGCCTTCTCAAAATCAACAAAGCAAGCATACACTTCTTGATTCATCTCAATACATCTTTGCGACAAGACGCTCATTCCAAACAAAGCTGCTCCAGTGCCCATCCCTTCATTAAATCCCATTTGAGTGTCACCAATGCCTTCATCTAATTTAAAAACTCTGTTCTAGATTATCTTAAAAAAAGCTTTAGCGTGTGACCCATCAGGGATATTGTACGATGTTCGCAGCATTCTTTTGCGTGGACTATGTTTTTGTTAGTATTATAATAACTAGAATGAGACTTTACATGTGGCTAGAAATAGTGTAAATAAACCTATGTTGTGAATTTTATGTAATTTGGTTCAAAATATTTAGAGCTTTTCCCAAATTAGAAATAAAATCTGAAAAACAAGCATTAAAACGACTTAGTGGTTAAAGTCCAGTGCCTGACAGACAGGGTAGCTAACTGTCACGCGTGAATTGACTCATTGAACAGGTATAAGCCAAAGATTCAACAAATTTGTGAAATACACTGTGTTTGTAGCTTAATGTGCGGCCACAAATGCAATTTTAGACTAAAACATGTAGCATAATATAGTGTAAATATAAACAAAGTTCAATCAAGTCTCGATAAAAATGATTTAAAAATAATGTCTTATTTGATCTTTAAACTTAAACATAAGACATCATATAAGATAGAAATAGTCGTTGAATATATTTGAAACGACAATTCTCATAATTCTGTAATTAATTGTTACGTATACTTTTAATATAATATATCCCCGGCCTGAATCTGGTGTCAAGTTTGTTAACGTATCCTTAGAAGATAGCTCAGTGGTAGCGTGCTTGTCTTCTGCGCAGAAGATTCCGTGGTCGATTCCCGCTGGATGAATATATGGGTTTTTTGTTTTATTTTGACATTAGGAGAAATAGTAGTGTACAGATTTCATACGTTTTGAACAAGATCTCATTTGTGTTTATAACGTCTGAATACATTTCTAACCTTTGAGCCTGAAATTTGTAAGGACATTCTAAGGCCTCAATCTGCCTACTCCTTAGAGTGGTGGACAAAGATTGGTAAAGGAAATATGTAAGGACACTCTAAGGCCTCAATCTGCCTACTCCTTAGAGTGGTGAAGAAAGGTGGGTATAGGAAATATGTAAGGACACTCTAAGGGCTCAATCTGCCTACTCCTTAGAGTGGTGGACAAAGGTGGGTAAAGGAAATATGTAAGGACACTCTAAGGCCTCATTCTGCCTACTCCTTAGAGTGGTGGACAAAGGTGGGTAAAGGAAATATGTAAGGACACTCTAAGGCCTCAATCTGCCTACTCCTTAGAGCGGTGGACAAAGGTGGGTTGGGTTGTTGTAGCTCGATTACGGGGCCTCAATCTGCCTACTCCCCAAATCTTGCCGGAGATCGTCTGTGAGGTATCAGTGTGTTCAACCCTAGGCCTCAGAGAGATGTGGCAGTTCGTTGCAGGTCTTGTCTTATATATGTCGTTCTTTCTACCTGCTTCGTTATCAGTGAAAGTAGTGGGGTCACCGTCAATTAAGTGGGGGGCTTTGGTCACGGTACTTAGAGGATGAGGAGGATTAAGAGAGTCACCGGCATTTGTTGAGGCAAATAATGGCGTAATAAAATTGTCTGTGGAATTTATTTTCTTTTTGTGTGTTTGTAAAGAAGGTATAATAGGTTTTCAAGTAGTCGGAAGGCATAGACCATCATCGCTCTTATTTATACAATCGGGACGTTTTTCAATATCGATTGCTTCGCGGATAATTCTCGTTTTGAAGTTGTAAACTGGTGCTATTGTTTTGGCATTGCCGAAGTCTATTTTGTGCCCTGTATGAATATGATGCATGACCAGCGCCGATGAGGGATCGGATTTTCTAACTGCGAGGGTGTGTTCATGTATTATATTGTTGATGCGTCTGTTTGTTTGTCCTACGTAAGTTTGGGAACAGTCGGAACAAGGAATTTCGTAAACTCCATGGGATTCGCTTGGAATCGTATCCTTGGGAGTTTTTATAAGATTTGACAGTTTTTGGTCTGTTGTGAATACGGTTTTGATATTATGGGTTCGGAAAATTCGGCTGATTTTGTCGATGACACCTTTAGTGTATGGTAAAAACGCTGTGTGTTGTTGTGTATACTCTGTTTGTTCTTGTTGTGGTGTAGTGGTTTGTTGTTGTGCGTTTCTAATGTTTCGTATTATGTGATTGTTGTCGTATCCATTTTCTAGATGTGTCTGTCTTAAAAAGTTTAATTCTGTCCGTTTGTTGTTCTTGTGCGTTAGCATCCAAGCCATTAACAAGGGAAAATATTTGCCACATTTATAATTGCGTTTTAAACCGCAACTATTGCTATTTTTTAATAATACTGAATTTCAATTGTTACTATGAAAATACGATTTGGGTGTTTTGGAAAAAGTAATATAGCAATTGTATTTTCAATCTAGTAGTTGGTCAAAAAACCATCGTTGTCTTCCACACAATAATACAGTCTGTGATCAAATTCTCCTCTGACATTTTCCAACATCTCTGTGGTTATTCTGTGACATTCAGTAGTAATTATCCGCCTCAGTTTCTGCAGGTCTTGTGGTTGAGTTTAAAAGATCATGCTTTTTAAATATACCAATAGAAAACAGTCTAAGGATCTAGGCCTGGAGATCTAGCTGGCCGTTTAATAAAACATATTCTTACAGTAACCTGAAACAAAAAATTATAAAAATCTGAATTGCAAACTAGCTTTAATCTCAAAATATACTTCGTAACTTTTGAATATTGCATCTTCTTTAAATAGGCTGTTGTGTTAAAATCAAATAACAACCGACCTAGGTAAGGGTTACCCAACAATCCCCTAACTACAGCTGCGTAATACGAAACGGCACCATCCTGCTAAAAATCTAGGTGCTTCATGTTATGATTTTCGTCATTTTCCAGTATTTCGGTTATAGAGACATCTTTTTTATTCTCCAGCCAACTAAGACACATCTCTCCAGTTCAGCTACCCGGACTGAAAATTGGACAAACAATTTAATTTCCTTTAATTCCTGCGCAAACCTCTAACTTATCGGAATTTTACACGTAAGGATTTGTATCATTCCAAAAGCGCCAGTCGTATCTGTTGACAGCTCCGTTTAATGAAAATGTGCGTTCGTCAGAAAAACAAATGTTATAGATCATCTGCAGATTATTTATAATTATTCCATTTACTTATTCATAAAATGGGAGGGTCCTGCCATTATCATCTGCATTAAACTCAAGTAGCAATTTTGCTTTGTAGGGATCGTATGTGCATATGTGCAAAATTTGGTGAATACTGGATGGAGCCATACTCGTTGTTGCAGATAATTGACGAATACTCTGATTTTTATTTTGATCAAGTTTTTCTACAAAGACTTCTGTTGCATCGTCCCTTACATTTCCCGCTCGCTCGTGCGTCTTACTGCAAACCAAACAGTTTGTTCAAATCTCCGTAATACTCTCGAAACGTCAACCTCACTTTAATTTGTTGTCTAAATGGTTTTCATCAAAAATACGAGCAGTTGCTATACTGCACCGATTATTTCCATAATGAATTAAGAAATTTTCAATGCGCTCAGGAATAGTGCAAGTCATTTCGGTATTAAAATGATTTCAAATTAACAACACTTTTAAAACAAATGTAGTAAGCCCCGCTAGTGGTTGGATGCTACAAAATCCATTACGGTTAAAAAAAAATGGCTCTCTCGCAAGCCAAATCGCTGTGTTTCAGGGTCTCTAGGAATTTTCAGTAGTTGTCGAAAAACCCTAATGCAACCTTTATACAACAGGGTTTGCAAACTCTCTTCGTCACCTAGAGAATTCCAGTTTGTTTCATTACATTGGAAAATCCTTCAGTCGTAAGAGTCAAATTTTCTATGAAAAAACTGCAAATTCCCCTGCTAAAGATGTTATACATGTGAAACACGTCAAATTATTTTTACAAAACTCAATTCATATATTGACATTAAGTGCACACACAATGTGCTAAAATTATATGGTTTTAAATAATTGTAGTCTAAGTATTTCTGGAATAAAATGTATCATAATTTTGAAACGGTCATGAATGACATTCGTTATTGTTAAAAAGGACATTACTGTGCAGTATAAAGTTAAACAAAATAAATAAAGACGAATATAATAAATCATTTAGTCCTTATGTGTTTCCGACCTAGGGACTATCCCATGATTTGGGTCATTTTTCATATTAAATTGATAAAAGACATAAGGGTGCTTTGGAGCGTATTATCTATGAAATCAGCTACTTAAATTTAACATAAATAAGTTTAAATAGATCCAATGATATGCTTATGAGATAAAGTGATAGCGTTATGCGTAAAAAACTTTAAAAAATTCGAATGTACCGAACTTGCTACGGTCCGACATTTTATTAGGTTTTCTTTAGGGTTTTCAAAAATAATGTGTCCACTGCATCCAGACTTTTTTAAAATAATTCATTTTCAATAAATTGCTTTTCAGTTGTTATATCTACTTTGTAAGCTGGAATTAGTCATTGTTCAGAAAAAAAGTGTATTTGTGCATCTAAGTTTCATCAATTAAAGACTACATCTAAGTATCGACGTTACACATTAATTCTGAAAGAAGATTAACTAGCCGCAAAGTCTCTTCGTTTAGTATTGCATGTTGTTCCATCTCCAGAGTTAACTCAAACCGCTTCAAGCTTCGTGCTTTCCCGTCTGAATTTAATAGCCGTTCTGTCAGAACTGTCTCAGAACTTTTAGCTCTCATACCTTTCCCTGGTTGATATTTACGTCTTGTTCCTTTAATATGCCTGTTTGTTTTGAGAAGCCACAAGCCCTAATTATCATGAACTTAACAAGTAATTTGAGTTTAGTCAAGTGTAAGCGAGAGTGGCTTGTGAAATAGAATGTGAGTAATGTTTAAGTGTTACATCCTTGCTAGTTCAGATGTTCTGTTCATTTTAAATAAACTTAAGTTTGTACGTGAAAAGCTTTCGGTTTTGATGTGGGTAGTCTCAATGTAGTAAATCTTATACTACGCTTGTAACGGTTAAATATAATTTGCTACATTTATTCAATAAATGAACCAGCTTAATTAATTTTCCGTTAAATAGGGATTAGGACGTCAATTTCAGTTTAATTTTCCGTTTTGCTTAAAAGCCATTTATATCAAGAAACTTCAGGTCTTTCATGTTTTATTGCAAAGCAAGGGATGCCGCCAATTTCTGTCTATTAAATTAATTTATAAAAGTTTGTTAACTGCTGTGTAAATCCTTTGTAAAGGATCTGAACCAAAATGATTTTAAAATAAGGGTGTAATTATTTTGATGTTTGATACTTCAATATGATTACCGCATTAATTTTCTTTCATTTATTTGTTTATGAACGCGGGGCGTCCTTAGAGATCATCGGCGCTCTCAGTCAGCATCTGTCTGGTTGGTATAACGTTATGGCTGACTATCAGCGCTGCGTGACAAATTATCTACAAGCATTGTCGCAAGTTTGATTTATATTTTGAACATCTTGTTTAAAAAAGGAAATCTGAGGCAATTTTCACAAATAAAACAATGATATAAAATCGACAAGAACGTAATAGCCCAACAGAACACCAGCTCGCTTGGGAGGCAGCATAGATAAACTGTTCAGATCTTGTACTACTTGTAGTAAAGAGTGTAAAGTTGCTGTAACTGTAATTCTGATATTCGGTAGGTGAGTTAAAGGGAGCCACAAGCGTAGACGAGCCTATTTATCCTTGTATTAATGATGTATAATATAGGGTTCATGAATAACAAATGACCCTTTCTTAATGTATTATTCATTAAAAATACAAACACTTTAGAATCTGACATCCACCGAAAGAAAACTACGACTGTGAGTTACCTTTTCATTGACTCACACAACCGTTTTTCATAAAAACAGCTCGTTTGAATTTTCTGGTTCATATATTAATACAGTTTTTCTTAAATACAGAAAGATACAACATAAAACTTGATTATATTAAAAATGTAGCTAAGTATAATAGTTACTTTGTCTGATTAGGGGAAAAATTAGCCTATAAACATAAAACAAAGAAAATTATAGCAGAATCTACGAATTTCAGAGAAGATGAACCAGGCAAAACCGTTCTCTGTTTACCATCTGAACCGCGAATTAGGAGAGGTTTTAATAGGATTTATTAAGAAAGCCAATTCGCAGCTAACGTTTTCTAGGAAAAAAATTACTAGGTAATCCAAAGGATAAAGATAAAACCACAGCAATGTCAGGAATCAAAAAGGTAAGTTGTAAGGATTGTGAACTTAAATATGTTGGATAAATTAAAAAAGAATTGAAATTAGATTTGAAGAACATTTGGCGCAACTGAGACATATTTGTGTCACATACCGTTCGAAATTTGAAGACAATACTTCGATGAATATAGTAGGTCCGGTTCTGTGTAGTTCATTGTTCGAACTTAATAACCAGCACGTCCTTCTTAGAAGGAATATTTGATGCAGACTCATAGTATTACAAAGGCAGGTAGGCAATTTTACAGGGATTTCAGACTCAATAGTGGGGGTCTGTCTGTATACCTTCGTAGAGGAGGTCGTTCGCAACTGCTTGGCAACTAACATATAAATAGTGGTTCTAGTCTTTATTCGCTTCATTTATTCGTCCCACCGTTTACAGAGAAGAGGAAAATAATTGCTTACCTCACCAGCTAGCCAATGAGGTTAGGAATTAGGCAAAATTCCCAGGTGGGGTCGTTGATTAGCCTTAGCCGCAAAAATAAACCTACCTTAAACAAGTAAAGAATGACACAACAATGGCAGTCATGAACAAGGGAAGAAACTTTCTACAGCGGCAGTTGACATTTGTGTGATAAGAAAGAGAGGAAACTATAAATTTAAATTGGGATCAGTAACTTGCGAAATAGGCTACTAGGTGGGGACACCTTTTATAATTTTGCCACAAAGTCATTATATAGAGTCTGCCTCACTTAGTTCAGCATGTGGCTAGGTTCAACTATATTCTCATTTTATAATTTCCTAATAGACGTAACAGTAAGCTTAATCTACTAAAATCAACTAAAGAAGTACATTTCTCCCATATATAGTCACATTACCACATTGAGCTGAACAATATTTTATAGTCCAGGGATTCGCAGGTAATAGTATCATAACACTAAAGGGCAAGCATGATGCTGTAATATCCAGCCTAATACAAATAGCCCTAAATATGGTAAGGAACCGATGTGAGAGAGAGGGGCATAATGTCGATCTCCATAAGACAGTTATTGTCCTATTTGCGAACAGAAACTAAATTCACAAGCTCCCACTCCAAATGGAATACAGATATAATCTTCCAGTGAAGCTAAATATTTAGGGATCTTCTTAGATCAGAAACTCAACAGGGACACACACTTGGGAAAAACTCTTAAGAACCGCAATGGCAATCTGTACATGCCATAGACTATTAGAAAAGACATAGGGGCTGATTCCCAGGATAGTATATTGGATATACCAAACTGAGGTCAAACCCATGGTCACATATGCATCTATAGTATGGTCACTAAAAACATTAAAAGCCTCAACACATAACAGATTGCAAAAATTGCTATGGCATTATGTCCCACAGCTACATTAGAGGCAATGCTGAATATTCTAACACCACAGGAATTAGGTAGTAGACTATATGAAAGTCTAAACATTTTGGAGAACTATTCGAAAATAGAGTCATGCAGAAAAGACCCATATGGTCGCAGCGATGAGAAGCCTATATGACCAAATATACAATCTACAATCTACGGATTTTTGTCAGTAGAATCTAAATTATTTGCTCAGAAAAGCATTATTTCAGCCAGCTTTTTTTAATAGAAAATCCTTTATATTTTTAGACTATTAGAAAGAGTGTACTATTTGAGGTAGGCGTTATATATTTTTTTAAGAAAACGCTCGGTGTAGCTTCTCTTGTAACACCCTTACTTAAATTTCCACAGACTTTACGAATTCCATCATGTTTTTTAGGTGTAGTTGGTTCACCTCTCTACACAAACTCCATAAAGTCTTATAACAAATCCAACTAGGTTAGGTCGGGAGATCGAGCTTGGCCAAAGGATTTTTTTGTTCCTACCCATCTGTATGCAATTAGGTTGAGCACTATCTTTGGAAGGAGATATATCTCACTGCCGCCAGTGGAAGATTGCCTAAATAATTTTACTCCAATACATTATTACGAAATTCAAAATACATATCACCACTTAATTGCTCGTCATGAAAATATGGTCTTAAAATGTAAAATAGTATATATATATATATATATATATATATATATATATATATATATATATATATATATATATATATATATATATATATATATATATATGTATATATAGCGAACCTGCTAATTTTAATTATTTTCAAGAAGTTGTTACTTTCTTCATTATAACCCATTCGCAAAATTATATTCTTCGCTACCATTTGCGATAGCCATCATTTAAGTGGTCAGTTAAACAATGTCTACCGGTGCAACCTGTATTTACTAAATATGCGATAAACACTAGTATACAAACATCAAAATACACGGCCATTTCTCGTGTGGATGCCGAAAACGTTGACTACAATTTCCTATTTGTTGTTAGCATTCGCTCATTTTTAGTTGTTTAGCAACCCCTAATGGTTGGTTAATCAGACACTGTCTGACTACCCTTTTAAGTATTGTTCTTGAAGGTGTTCCTCTACTTGGGATTCTCTTGGTGATCTACCAGGGGAACAGAGTAAATGCACATTTTTACTGTCCAGGTCACCAGACATAGAACATCTTGTTATGCCAGCTCTTTTATCCCGAGGACTTCGAAGTTGTGGAATTACTTGCCGGCACATGTTTTCCTTCTCCCCCGAACCTCCAAACCTTCAAGTCCATAATTAACAAGTTGTCTCTTTCCTCCTTGTCGACACCCACGGTACGATAGTATTTAGGCTGTAAGACCTCGTGATGTGTTGTTGAAATAAAAAATTAAAAAAGAACAATTAAAGAAAAAAAAAGTATTTTGCCGAAATTCACCGTAAGTCAATTTTGAATTAAAATTATCTTCAATTGTGTAATCCATTATAATTATAATTCTTTATAATGTATTCCCAATCTCATTAATCTCGCATTTCCGACACTATTTTAGTTATAGTATAAATTAAGTAATTAGGTAACTAGGTACTGTTGGACTCAAAATGATTATAAAAACTCATGACGCAACAAGTGCGTTATAATAGCAAATTTTCATGAGTTTTGTGATAACATTCCATAAGTGAAGAGAAATACTTGCATTACTTGCAAATACTAAGTACACTTGGATAACCCAAATCACCACAACAGATATTTTGAAGACCTGACGATCGTTCCACTAAGTTGGCGTTATCAGAGTATGAGACATTCTAAACTACCTAACTACTACACATTGCACGTATACTACGTGTAAGGTAAAGAACCGATAACGTAGAGAGGGAGGAATCATCGGCAAACCTCCTGCGTCCATATCATAATTGCCGGACGATCTTTTCAAAATCCCATTATAACCGTACCTACTGAGTTTCGGAATATATTTTACATCAAAGAGGCAGAGTGAGCAGCGAACTATTAATCAGTGGCGGAGCACGGTATGGAAAAATTTTGCTGTCTATGGCTTTAGAAATATAAATACTCTCATAGGCCTCTAATTTCATCGGTTGTCTAATATTTTTGGTAAGCTTCAGGTTTTACTTATCTATATGGTGATTATTATCCAAATATGCCACGCATGGGTTGTCTAGACTACCTTATCTTAACCGTGGCTGGTGTTCCTCAAATCTGGTTTCAATGGTTCTTCTAGTCTTTCCAACGTATTTAGGTTTACATTCTTTACAACTCATCTCATAGATACCTGACATTTCAGTGGCTGTATTCTAATCTTTTGTATTACCAAACAAATTTTTTAAATGATTTTTCGTGGAAAAAATTAGCTGCAAATCAGTTTTGGCAAAATGCTCTCAAACCCCTTCTGATTCGCGGTTCAAATGGTAAGCAGACACACTTTTTTTCTACATAATCTTTGCTGAATGTCGTGGATTCCGCTAACATTTTCTTTGTTCTGTGATCATAAATTAATGTCTCCACAGGACAAACCGAGTATTATTTATATTTAGCCACGTTCTTGATGTATTTTAATTATCTGCTATATCTAGTTTAACTTAAGGGAAATTTTTATTAATCTATTTACTAAAAAATGTCAACTAGGAGTTTTTTGTGTAAAAGTTAATGTGAGTCATTTGAAAAGTAATTTAGAGTTGTGATTTCCTTTCTGCAGACATAATTCATTATCGAGTCATTATTTTAAATAACCGGCACAGCTAGAAAATGTAGTTTATTATTAACTTCTAATTCGTAAATAAATTTTATTGAATCTCACTGACTGTTTAGTCCTTGAATAAATACATCTGCTTTGTATATGTTCGTGTTAAACACTGCGAAAATATCGGCCACATAACGAAGTCATACTCTAGGAAAATACTCACTTTTATTTTCTAAATCCGTTTTAAATCTACTCATGAAAAGGTCAGCAATGAACGGTGAGAGAGAGAGAGAGAGAGAGAGAGAGAGAGAGAGAGAGAGAGGGAGGGTTACCCATTGCCGTACCTTGGGTTTGTGGAAAAAAAATAGTTTCTAAATTGAACAATATTTTGTTTTATACAACGGTTTCTTAAAATTAAAATATTCATTGCAAACCTCTTCACTTATGTTGTTCAATTTCACAACTGTTCAAGATACGTTCGTTTTTTTTTGGGACACGCTAGGAAACAAAGGGTTACATCCAATGAGATCAAAACTTCGCATCTGGCCAGTTTAACATCTTTACCTTTATTGCTAACTTCAATTGAATATGACGCTGGAATTTTTTTTCTTTGAGAGTAAAGCCCTTAAACTCATTTGTCAACCACTTCGCTAAATTATATGTCGGAGAGCCTGTAGCCGAACTAATAGGTCTCATCGATTTTCCCGGTTATTGGATTTTTGTGAGATAATATTTTTTGGAAACTTTGCTATTTCTACCTTATAACCTTTTTCTTTTATTATAAACTTGTGAAAACTCTTTAAATTATTTTTAGCATCGGAAATCATTTTTGGTAGAAAATGTTTATTTAGTTTTTTATGCGGTCCGGTCTCTATTACATTATTTACTCTATCTTTATAATATTTTTTCTTCCAAAATCACTACTTTATTACCTTTGTCTGCTTTAATATAAAAATAATACATTTCTCGCAGTCATTTGGCAATATTAATTTCTTTAAAATGTTTGTTTTTAGTGAACTTCTTTTATCTTTTACAATTATATCTGTACATGTTTCCCGAATAAAGTTTTGTGAAGATTCAGTTATTTTTTTATTCTGGTTGTAATACTAGCTATTACGTCTACTAGATCGTCTTTTTGTGATTGCAAACTGAATTTCAGCCCGGTAATTAACAGGCTAATCTCATTTTTGTTAAACTGCTGTAAAGAAAGATTCTCTACGAGGTCAATTTCCGAAGGAGTTCCTCCTTGTTTTTCGTTTGTAATCTGAGACTTGACAAGTTGCTTTAATTTTTTATTATATATATTAATTTTCTTAACTGACTTTGTGCTAATGACTACAAACATGTTCGTCTGAAAATTGTACCATTTTTTATAATCTAGAAATTTCTAATTTAAAGGCTAACATTTTAAACAAACTATATGTCTGTATTTCTAGAATACTACGTTTTTAGTACAGCTATCATATTTCTATATCCAAACATTTTTTAGCAATATTTTTAATTTCCTAACCTACGTTTAACTAACTTGAAGACGAAAAAATCAATTTTATCCAATAAAATTCACTGACGAATTACAGGTTAACAATAAACAAGATGTACCAGTTATTAAAAAAATGACTCTTTAATTCGATGTCTACAGGAAGGAAACCACCACTCTCAGTTACATGCCAAATGACTCACATCATACTTTTAACAACAAACGGCTTGTTTAAATTTTTTAGGAAATATATTAATAAAATTTCTCCTAAATAAAAGTAGATATAGCGGAGATTTAGAGTGCATTAAGCATATGGCTAAATATAACGGACATTTCGTTTGCTTAGTAGAGAAATTAATTACTAGACACAGCTAAAACAAGGAAAATGTTAGCGAAATCCAGGACATTCAGAAATGATAAAGTAGAAAACAAGTTTTCCTGCTTACCATTTGAACCGCGAATCACAAGGGGTCTCTAGAGCATTTTAGGACAGCTGATTTGCAAATAACTTTTCAAAAAAAAATATTTTAAAAATATGTTAGGTAATACAAAAGATTAGGATAAAGCCACTGAAATATTAGGTAGATATCCATGAGATAAGTTGTAAATATTTTAATCCTAAATACGTTGGGCAGGCTAGAAGAACCATTGAAACCGAATTCCGGAAAAAGTAAGATTACGGTTATTTAACAAAACTGGATTTTGGAGGGTTGCACCTGTAGTTTGATGGCAATATATGAGTTAAATTTCGTAAAAAACCCTGACGAACTTCCCGTATTCTCAGGAGAAAATTTGCAATTTTCCAGGAAAAAATTAAACTCTCAAAATGTTTCAATGAACCTACTCTCTGGAAATAGATTTTCTATGTAATAGAAAGACGGTAAGTCACTAGGTGGCGTAGATGCTTTGCAATGCACCACCCTATATATATATATATATATATATATATATATATATATATATATATATATATATATAAACACAACAGAAATGTTTTCTTAATTAAAAATTGGCCAAAAACACACTACTTTGCGACCGCTCAAGTTTGATTGCCTTGCTAATAAATTTTCGTACAGTTATCATTTGCAGAGCTTACTTGAAAACTTGATTTATCCACATTTTAACATTATTCCTCTGCTGCTTGAGACAGGAGTATATCTCAAATTTTATTCATTTTCTGACAGTGTAGAAATATACCATGTTATGCCATGTTATTTTATTTTTCGAGCAGAAATTTTGAATCGACACATATAAGTAGGTAAATACACAAAAAATTATTTTCGAAATTCCGAAAATTAGCGAGATAGTAAAACCTGGACAGGATAGCTGATACAGACTGTACAACTGGGTTGAAAACCTTACAACCTTTGTTTTTTAAGGAAAGATACATAACAAACCATATTTATCTAATCAAACTGAACACGTACACAAGTATTTTTTTCTTTAATTTCAACACTTTTGGAGTCTCTTTATTTAATTGTTTTAAGCTTATTTGATTTTAGCTCACTGTAATGGTAATATCTGGATCCTTTAGTTAGGCAAGTTTTTATTTCCCTTGGATCATTTTTTTTTGGCAGCAAATTCAGCTTATGAAAGAAAAGACGCCTCTAAGTTTAATTGTAAAAACAGTATTTTAACAAAAGATGCTTTATACAGTTCTCTTATGCTAACTAAATGAAACACCATGATGAGCATGGTGGCCTTTCTTTTTCCAATTTTTCCACTATCTCGACACAATCTTTTATGAAATTGTATTCAGTACGACCCCTTGCACATCAGTGTACACAACATTAGCATATTTCATTAAACAGTGTTAGCGGTAGAAGCGCAGGCTAAGTAAAAAAACTAGACATGTATATATTATCTACCTTCTGTGCCTTGTAGTGGTTCTAGGTCTAGGATGATTTAGTAAGCTTCCGCGGCGATGAGGGCAGAATCAATAAGAATATTAACGCGACAACGAATGCAGCACAAAAAGGAGCACAGAAGTTTGAATTATAACCAGAAAAAGAACAAAGAGTTCCTTATACCGATGCAAATTTCTATCATCTCTCTTTTTGTCTGCCACAACCAATAATGAAAGTACTAAATATTAATGATTGATCCAGTGTTCTACAAAGGAAAGAAAGACCACTCTTTTGTAAAGTCGGTTTCATTATTAGGTTTGCTTAACTGTCTAAAATAACAAACGACGTACGCTCTAGCTCTTACCTAATTACTGATTTGGTGTTATGAAACCAAAACGATTAAATACATTTTATTGGAGTAAGAGGTATAGTAAAACGGTTGCACTAAATTATAAAAATATTTATTAACGCAACATTATTGCAAGTTGATATCAATCGTATCAATATGGTGGTTCGTGTAAATGAAAAAAATAACTTGATCACACAAAAACTGGAGATCAGACAAGGTGTCTTACTTAAGGTCACCCACTATTGTAATATCGGAAAATAGAAGAGCTGCAAAGTCGGTTATAAGAGAAAAGGTGGCGTAGTTTTTAAACCTTTTATTTCTTTCCAAAACACTGATACTGGCGTTTGTTCCTAATTTTTGAAAAACCTGATTATTCATACATCTTTGAATGTCCATTTGATGGTTTGTACATGGCGAATTATTTAAATGGTGATATATATATATATATATATATATATATATATATATATATATATATATATATATATATATATATATGTGTATATATGTATGTATCACACCGATAACTCAAGAAATAACAGGCCGATGTCAATCAAATTTGGTGAGTACCTTCCTTTTGTAAATGGATTGCATAATTTCGTTAGTCAGGGAATAGGCCCAGTTTTTCCTGGAAAATGTATTTTCTTTCGGAAAATTTTTATATCTTCGGACATAACAATGGTATGGCACGCGGGCTAATATGATAAAAAATCAACTATATACCAAAATTAAAATCTGTAAGTTATAATATATATTATTATATTATATTATATATATATATATATATATATATATATATATATATATATATATATATATATATATATATATATATATATATATATATTGTGTGTGGATGACAAAAATATGCAAAACGGTCAAGATAAGCCAGACAAATTACTTGGAAATTTTATACTTTTTCTTTTTAAAAAGTCGCGATTTGAAACTTCAAAATTGGCAACATTTAGGCAAAGTACCTGGAAGTATTGATGGTTATGTAGAGAAAATGTCGCAAGAAGTGTGTTTAAGAATCCTTTAAGCTTCAGCTTCAACCGTCATTGTTCTTTATTTTACTAAAATATTTTCAGAAAATTAATTTCAAATAGAACCTCTCTTTGATGCTTTGGCAGTAGTTTTAGTTAGAGTTCATACGGAGAAGGAGTGCAGAGAGATAAAATGTATGTACAATATATGTTATAGATATATTCAACAATGCTTTGTTATAATTATATAGTCGGATTTCCCCGTTTTGGGCTGACCGTTCATTAATACGTGAAATGTGTCACACATAAAACTCTGTGGGCAAACACTCGCACTGAGATTATAGAGGTATGCTCTATGATAAAAGAACATCAATAAGGTTGAAACTGAAAAATTCAACGAATTGCGGTTGAATTTCGACCACTGCATAGATCCACTAGTGTGTTTTGATACTCTATAATTTTTAGCCAATTTTCGCAGAAAAAAATCGCTCCTGGGGAGACCTCGTCTGTTGAATTTTTAAAAATTTCCTCACATGAGCGGGAACTAGGTTCCCTAGAACCCACATGCAGTGTTAGTTTCAGTTTTTATCTGTTTACATATATACAGGCCGACGCATTTCTACGGTAGAGGTCAATATTGCCGTTACTAGAAAAAATTATATACGTTAATTATAGGGTGTCTTGAGCTGCATCTTATAAAATTATTTCGACAATTATAGGATGGTCTATAAGTCGTTTCTGATACAAATATACTTTCTCTAAATCTAACCCCTCTTATACTATTGCATTTATTATAATACATATCAAAAATTATAATAGCGACATCGTTTTTACCAATAAATAGCAGAGTCCTATAAAAATAGCACATTCAGAGCGGTTTTTGTTTATATTATTCGTGATAATTATCGAGGCCCCGTATACATTTTTTTGTGTTTCCGTAGAAATCATTATATCTTGGTAGGTGGGTAAATAGCTTAAAGAAGTTCGTTGGCCAGGAAAATCGGACCAGTTTTTTTGATAATATTTCATCCAGACTTTTCTAGTATTGTTTCTCAGATACTGGACAGATAAGGGGGCATGCTGTTGAGGCGACGTACTTTTCTGAAGGAGTGATGATGATTCATTGATGATTTTTTATTTATAAATGGTCATGTGATGCATCTTTTGAAAGCTCTTTTAAAAAGCTGTGTAATGATATCCAACACTTTAAGCAATTGAATTTTAATATTGTCAAAAGTTTTTAAACTTACAAGAATTACCGTAAATATTCAAATTGGTGACATTCAGTTATCCTATCTATAGTTAGAAAGACAAGCAGTAAGCTCTCCTCCAATTTTATTTATTTAATCATAGCTTCGGTATTTATTTATACCATTTCTAACCAAATGTGTTCTCTTAATCTATAAAAATTGTGTGGTCTATGCTGCTGTAGTTCAGTTTTTAGTCTCCCCATGAAATTATTAAAAGGTTAAATGTCGCGACTAGGGGAGCCATTTGGTGGATACTCATACTTATAGCTTTAAAATGCGTTGTCCAAGTGGTTTCTTACGAATACAGCAATGTGCGGGATTACCATCTGCCTTAAATCACAAACCATTTCTTTTTCATATTATCTATTATTCTCGCACAAACATTTACTTGTTGTTGGTGGTACGTCTGATATTCCTGCAGCCAATGGGGATTATAGTTGCCCTAGACCGAGACGTTTGGCGATCTACATGACGATTAACAAGAAATGTGGCTTTATCACATAAAATACTTACAAACATTGCAGTTTGGTTAAACTTTTTCATTAAAATTTTGCAAAATTCAATTAGTTTATCAAAACCGTCTTCGTAAGTAAGCTTTGTAAGTATCGCATTCTTTCGGCATTCTAAGAACTGTTGGATGATCAGTGTTATTATCTAATGCTACTTGCGTGAACTGATATCAGGATTTTCATGAAATACTAGTAGAATATCTAGTTTTTAGTTTTCCGTTATTTGTATTCTGCCGCCTTTGGAAATGACTTATATTATACGCTTTTCTACACTTCTTCCTTATTTTGCTTTCTCGTTGGGGTATTTATCATTAAGTAGGGCTGGAACTCCTTTCTGAGTCCTTCTGTCTGTACAGAAAACCATTAGTGGAATTTAAATTTTGCAGTTTCAGTACACTTTTAAATGTTTGAAATATACCTTTATCTCTTGACAAATACGTTAGTTATTCAGAATTTAATGTAGCATACTTGATAACTTATCTAATTTTTTTAGGAAAGATACAAAGTTAGATACTCGTATTTTATTCCCAGTGATATTTTTTACATTATGTATGCGATAAGTACCGAAATTTATTTTGCAGGTTATGAAGGAGTCTATTATGTAATAACAAATTATCTAAAATGAACAAAATATTAGACTAACTTTAGAAGATGTGTATTTTAAACGAAACACTTATAATTTATCGAGTATTTTGCTTATCGTTTTTTAGTGACTTTTCTTAAAAAAAATTCACTAATGAGGAGATCCCGACTTTCGAATTTTGAAAAAATTTTCTTCAAATGAGCGCTAATTAGGACCCCTGGAACCCAAATCCGAGGTCGGTTTCAGACTTTATATATATATATATATATATATATATATATATATATATATATATATATATATATATATATATATATATATATATATATATATATATATATATATATATATATATATTTATATATTTATGTGTCACACCTATAACTAAAAAAATAATGGACCGATTTTGATAAAACTTGGTGAGTGCCTTCCTTTCACAAGTGGCTTGGATAAGTTCGTTAGCCAAGAAAATCCGCCGAGGTTTTCCCGGAAAATTTTGTGTTTTCTTTCGAAAAAAATTGAAAAAAATTTATTTCTCCGGAATTAACAAAGTAAGGGCAACCAAATTTCACACGCGGGCTTATATCATTATGGGTAAAATAACTACGAAAATTTAGCTCTCTAGGTTAAAGGACAAAAAGTTACAGGCGTTTAAAGAACAATAAATTTGGGTTTTCCTCAAAACGTCAAAATCGCGATTTTAAACGTCAAAATTGGTGAGTACCTTCCTTTCGCAAGTGGCTTTAATACGTTCGTTAGCCAGGAAAATCCGCCGAGGTTTTCCCGGAAATTTTTATGTTTTCTTTCGAAAAAAATTATATCTCCAAAATTAACAAAGTAAGGGCAACCAAATTTCATACGAGGGTTTATATCATTATAGGTAAGCTACCTACCAAAATTTAGCTCCGTGGGTTAAAGGACAAAAAATTTACAGGCATTCAAAAAAAATACATTTGGCTTTTCCTCAAATCGTCAAAATCGCGATTTTAAACGTCAAAATTGGTAATATTTAGGCAATGAACCTGACACTAATATGAGCTATGGAAGGAAAATGTCTCAAGAATAATGTTTTACAAAGCCTGAAGTCTTAGTTTCAATCGTCATTGTCCTTCATTTTACTAAAATATTTCCAGAAAATTCATTTCAAATAGACCCTTTCTCTAATGTTTTGGCTGTCGGTTTAGTTAAGTTGATGCTTTTGCTGTAGATTTAGTGAAGTTTATGGTTTAACGGTCTATAATTTTTAGCTAATTTTCGTAGAACAAATTCGTTACTGCATTTTAGCATATCTTATCGAAATATGATGCATGTTTGTAAGAAAAAATCTGGACACAGTAAGTGCGTTTTGGTAGCAAATTTTCATTAAATCCTCCAAATTTCAATAACTCATTTGCTATTAACGTAAGTTTTGTTGGTTAGGAAACCAACATTTAACTGTATTTTCGGAATTTTTTTGTTTGAACGCAGCAAGGGCGTTTTGGTTGCGAATTTTCATTAAATGTTTCAACTTTCAATAACTCAATTTGCTATTAACCTAAGGTTCATTGGCTAGGAGACCAGTTTTCTCAGAAAAATTTAGAGTTTATTTTCCGAAAAGTTTTGTACATTTTCAAATAATTATTTTGATAAAATATGATACACTCTTCCTACTATATAGGTTATACCGGTAACCAAATTGATGCCTGCTCGCATTAGAGCGATATATTTGTAATTAAAAACATTTTTCTGAAAATTCACTTCCATAACGCACTTGCTGCGTCCAGAGTTTTTTTTTCTTCAACCCCCCTAGCTCTCCCCATACTTATACCTAAGATGTATTGAAAAAATTTTGCCGAAAATGTACACTTAGGAATAAGTAAACGACTCAAAAACCAAACACCACTGAGCATGTTCAATGCCCCTCGGTAATTCAGAATTAGTGGTCACCATAAGGATTTGGAAATGGACACCCATAACCAGCCCATTAGCGAATTCGCTCGCTGCCATAAACAGCGACTCGTTAAGCGCGTCAATGTCGAGACCGTCGAGCTCCTCCTCCAAACCTTTCGATTTGTTATGTTTGTCAGTCAAAAGTAGATAATATTGCAAGTGAATACTATAAAAAGTTCGGGGCGCAGCAAGTGCGTTATGGTAGTGAATTTTTATAAGAATAATATATAGTGATTTAGCCTTATATTACAAGTTATAAACCGTTACTTTATTTAATTAGGAACAGTAAAAAATTAGGTAAAGTAGGGCACGCAAAAACATGGTCTTCAACGTAAATACTTATACAGTAATTTGGATACAAAACTCAAACAAAGCAATTGATAAACAGCAAATATACACAACAAAAAATACACCAGAAGGCTAAACATAAAAAAATCATGTGGTTCAGGCATTTAGGGTGATTGTATGCATGCAGAAGAGGGAAAACCGCAGGACGAAGAGGGCTTCTGCCCCTCACACACGAACTGGGAAGTTCTCCTTCCCTTTGTGCAAGCATACAACCACCTTCAAAGCATAAAGCACAAGAAACGTTTCTTGGGAGCAACCCCCAAGAGAGTTGCGGAACCTGGGACAAATATAGGTGTTGTGCAGGGCAAACAGGGCTTAAAGGACGTATATAGGGCTAGATGTATTCTCGCCATAATTAGAGCTCGTCAGTGCGATATACCGATCACCAATTGACACACCTATAAAGTAATACGGCTATGGTAGCCAGCCTCCTAAAACATTGTGAAATGTATATTGTGATGACAGCTTCAATTGACAGAAAATGTTATAAAATAGAGGCTGTGCACAACCAACTAACAATTTTGTAAATTGTCAGCCCTGGCTCATTTCTTTCCTAATATAGGGGCAATGTATGTAAAGCTAGATATATTCTTACCACAATTAGAACCGCAGACCGGTTTCGCTCTAATTATAGCTCCTCCGTGCGATATACTAATTACAGCTAGAACACACACATAAAGTAATAGGGCTATGGTAACCAGCCCCTAAAACATTGTTAGATGTACGACATGGTTACGTGGTTCTAATTATGGTGATAATACATCTAGTCTTACATACATTTTCCCTATACTAAGAAAGAAATGGGCCAGGGTTGACAATTCACAAAATTGTTATTTGGTTGGACACAGTCTCTATTTCATAACATATTGTGTTAACTAGAGCTGTCGTGACAACATACTACCTGGTTCTGCACCGAGATGGCGACAGGGTTCTCGTACATCTCACAATCTTCTAAGAGGTATTGCTGCCAAAAGTGAAAAACGCATTTTTTTCAAAGTGTTTTTAGCATGTTCTGCTTATATTTTCTCCCAGTCCAGCACCCCTATTCATTGTTGGTCCCCTAACTTTCTTGAGGTTATTTGCAACAAATTTATTTTGTGACGTCTATGTTCTTTTAACTTGTAAATTTTCGTTTTAATCAATTAAACAATTTGAAAGATATTGCGTTTTAAAAATCTTTAATTTTTTTGTTAAGAAAAATTGGGCGTTAAGATCTAGTGAACAAAGTCATTTAAACAATTTGAAAGATATTGCGTTTTAAAAATCTTTTTTAATTTTTTGTTAAGAAAAATTGGGCGTTAAGATCTGATGCACGAAGTCATCCAAGCCATTAACAAAATAAGGGTGTAATTTCCCTACAGTTGGAAATTGTTAATTGTTAAGTTGATACATTTTAGTATTCCTTTTTGAAGAAAAGCCTTATGCGTTTTCATAACTTTTATTTTTCTACTTTCTTAACATACCAACTGACAACTCTCTCAAAACAATATCAACGTTAACTTATATAATAAAATATATTTAATTAACATTGACTTCCTTGACGACCTGTTTCATCCGCAACATTCTCCCCACCGTCATTAGAACGATCTCTTCACAGTTAAATCGGCATAACTTTGTAACAGGACGTCAAAGGATACCTAAGGAAGTCTGTACGTTAGCAGCTCTTACTACCCCGTCTTTACCAGGGTGTACTGCATCAACATGAGCCATGAGTTTCTCGGAGCGTTTGCGTCAACAATAATAACAATATCGTTGATTTTAAGAGGTTTTACATTAGATAACAATTTTCTTTGACAATTTAAGGAGGGGAGGAATTTTTTCACCCATTTGAACCAAAACAAATCCACCAGCCATTGAGACCTCCTCCAGAACTTTCGTGGTTCAACCTGATCAAATTTACCAGGGCTAGGACTGTTACCAGTAGATCCTAAGAAAAAATGATTTCGGGCGAGCGATGCGGAATCTGATGGATCACTTGATACGTAAGTTAGTGGTCTAGTATATTTTCCACTTCTGCTATGACAGTCAACAATACTTCATCGTATGGGATTTCTTCTTTGAAGACTATACATAAAATCTTTTTAACTGATCCAATTAATCGCTCCCAGCAACCTCCCATATGTGGACTGCCAGGAGGTATGAAATGCCATTTAATCTGACGACCGCTTAACTCTTTACTAATTTTCGATTGAGCTCTTTTAAACTTATTCGCAATTCTTCTGAAGCCCCTTTAAAGTTAGTTCCGTTATATGAATACAAACACCTTGGAGTTCCTCTTCGAGATATCATTCTTCTTAATGCCATAATGCAAGAGTATGTGCCCGAGGAATGTGCAATTTCAAGGTGTACAGCTCTAACTGTCATGCAAGTAAACAATACACCACACATTTTTTCCTTGTGTCTTCCAACAGTTACCTTAAACGGTTCGAAGTAATCCACTCCAGCATATGTAAAGGGGCGCATGTCAGGTGTAATCCGAACGGCTGGCAACTGGCCCATGCTTGGAACTTCTGGTTTCGCTTGACGTCTCTTGCAGAAATTACACTTGGCAAAGGTACTCCTTACAGGTGCTCTTCCTTTAATTATCCAATATGTTTGTCGAAGCTTGTTTAAAACTAACTCTATTCCCGGATGATAGAATTTTTCGTGATAATTTTTAATGAGTAATTTTGTACATACATTTTTGGATCTAAAATAATAGGATTTTTAAAATAGTCATCAAGAGTTTCTGCTAGGTTTAGCCTCCCAATCATTCTAAGTAGACCATTTTCATCTATAAAGGGTGTTAATTTATATATTCGGCTACTTTTGTTTACATATTTATTTTTCTTTAGTTGTTTTATTTCTTCAGGAAAACTTTGTTCCTGACTTTGTTTTATACACAATTCTTCAGCCATGTTTAGTTCTTTTACATTTAATTCTTGAGAGAAATCTATATTGTTGTCTTTTATTTTCCTTAATAACTTATAACAAAATCTCAATACCCGAGCTGTACTTCTAACCAGTCGCTGCCATTTTGAAAATCTATTTGCCTTTAGAATGTGTTCTTTTTCAAATATTATGTTAACAGCAGTTGTTATCTTTAACTCCTCATCTAGCAAATATCCTCGTTTTGAAAAATCTGGCCCTTCAAACCAGTTTTTACTTCCGGAAGAATTCAAATTTCCTTTTAATCTAGTACCTTCATCTGCAGTGTTGAGCATTGTTGGTATATATCTCCAAACACAGCTAGAAGTTAGTTCTTGAATTTCCCCAACTCTATGTGCTACGAATTGTTTGTAGTTTATGCCATCTCCTTTAATCCATTTTAAAACAGTTTGTGAGTCTGTCTATAGATAAATTTTGTCAACATTTAAATTTACTTCTGTCTTTACCATACTCACTAATCTGCTATTCATCAGAGCCGCTTGTAACTCCATTCTTGGTATTGATATTGGTCAAAGTGGAGGTACCCTAGCTTTCGCCATCAAAAAGGCTGTCTCGACTTTTAGTCTTGAGACTACTCTCAAGTAGCAGAGACAAAAGTATGCTATTTCACTTGCATCACAAAAGAGATGAACCTCTGATTCTTCTGCTAACAGAAGCTTTTCAGCATATTTTCTTGGAATCTGAATCGTTGTTATCTTTTCAAGACTATCTACACAAGTTTTCCATTCTTCATTTATACTAAGCGGTATATGGTCATCGCAGCCAATACCCATTCTCCAAATATTTTGTAAAATAATTCTGGCACTAATCGTATAATATACTAAGAATCCAAGTGGATCGAAAATTATCCGCACGAATATATAATTTATCCACACCGTATAATGAATTTTCGACAAAAATTAATTTCTGGAGATCATTCCAACCGGTAACTTCGGCTATCTCCTCAAACTCTTCGATCCATATTTCTATTGTATAGTCGTCTTTTCCCCGGAACTAGCGAAATGAATCCTCTACATCTCGGAAAGTGCAGATTCTCGTCACGATTTCATCTACATTTCCTGTATAATCTATGCTTAAAATGTAGAACACTGCTACTATGTCGACTAATTCCAGCTTAGATTTTACGTCTTCTATCTTTTCGCAAAATTCTGCTGAAGAAACATCAGAGGAAAATCCACTGAACTGCTTTAAGTCTCTTCCTATACGGCGGCCCTGACCTTCTTCTCCATGAGTCACCACATGAAGTGCCTTAACCGTCCTGAGACTACCATTAGCAACATTATACCCCAATTTGGGAATTACTTCTAAAGTCGTCATCTTTCCTTATCAAAAACCCTCGCGAACACAAAGGTGTTATTTTTGAAATAAAGCTTAATTAAAACTGTTACTTCGAAACTTCAAATGAATCTAAATCAGATTATTTACTACGTCTTCCGTCTCAAAACTCGTCTAAAGAAATTAAAGTTCAATTGATTGTTTAATCAATATCGTCTTAATAAAAACAAAATATCAATCCAGAACTCGTCTAGTACCCTACAATCCGTATGCTTCAATTTACAAAAGAAAATAAACATATATAAAATCCTGAAAAAAAGTTATACGTTCAGAAAATAATTATTTAAATGCACACGATAAAATATTGAATCAATTACTTCTACAATTAAAAATAAATGATCACATTAAATAAAGGAAATTATAGAAAATCAAAACATCCCTTAAAAACACTTCTCCAATTATATTGTTCAGGAAAAAGTCAGTTTTCTAAATTTATAGAACAGGACGAATAAAGATTCTTTCAAATTGGCAAAGCTGGGCGTCTACTACAGTTCATGCAACAGGAAGGAAGGTGCTAGTCAAGAATCGTCGGCTGGAATTCTTAGGAATTTAACATCCGTAAATTTGTAAAGTCCATCGGCTATTCGGCTACCTATCTAAATTACAGATACAGAAGTGCACTCTCTGTCTTCTATTGTGCCGTTTTGGAATATCTGTTGTAACTTCAGGGCGCCAAACAAACAAGCGTCCCTAGTAACGGTATTTTATGGTCTTGAAAATTCAATCAATGCTTCACCAAACGTAAATTCACGTACGCCAAATTTCTTGACTGAGAATCGTTTAAATTTTAAAGCGTATTTACAATCTTTGTCGGCCTGACTTTGCTGTCTAGTTCATCCCGGACGAGCCCCCAAAAAATATGTAGGGTTGGCTCAAATAACAAACACTGAGTGGTTTTAACTCTAACACTACTTATATTCACTAATTATTTTCACCTATTTGTTAACTTAACTATGATAAGCGATTATTATATTTATATATAAAAGATCTTCTTAAATAGCAATACATTTTCTATCGTTATTGACGCCAGCAGATAATACTTTCGTCTTTCGGCTCTGTTTCGCGTCTCACCATGCTACTCTCGAGCTTTCCTCTTTACCAACCTCAGCTTACAGTGGAGGAACTATGGAAGAAAGCTGCTCTGAGCAGTGCCCGTGCAGATATCTATAAAATAGAGAGAGTTCATCAACGGTACGTCCTTGGGCAAGGGATTGCAGCCTTTGGGTGATGGTAGGGTCACCGATGAGACGTATAGCTCTCTTCTGAATGGAGTCTAGGATAGCGAGTGTAGAAGCGGCAGCGGCACCCCAGATGTGGGAGCACTATTCGAGGTTTGGCCTTATTTGTGAAGTATACAGGGTATAGAGATTAGCTGGTGAAAAGTATTTGCGAGCCCGGAAGAGGAAACCTAATTTCTTAGCAGCCGCTTCTGCAATTGATGTGATATGTTGGTGCCAATTGAGATTTCGATTTACAGAAATGCCAACAAGTGAAAAGGACTCATTACTTTGAATAACTTGGTTGTTCATTGTGATGGGTCTAAGGCTGGTGTATCTCTTATGAGATAGAAAGCAAGACTGAGATTTGGTGGGGTTGAATTGTACAAGATTTCTACTTCCCCAGTCTAATATTTTTTGGAGATCCACGGAGACAGAACCCCCCATGAGTCTGCGATTGGTGAGCGCTGTTGCCATATATTAGAAACTAATGATAGCAATAAAATTAAAAATTAAAATCTAATTGTTGCCAATGGTAAATCCCGTATATATATATATATATATATATATATATATATATATATATATATATATATATATATATATATATATATATATATGGTAATTAAAGACAATGCTTAAAGTATTAGGAAAAGAGAATGAGCAAAGCAAAAAGTATCCATGATTTGGTATGACAAAGTTTGAGAAATCTGAATTTGGTGTAGAAGTGTCAACTCAGTTTGGATGTAACGTTATAAGTTATGTAATGATACAGTACAAGTCTAAGGCGTATTGTATTAACATACTGTGTGATTTTTGTCAATAAACTATATATATATATATATATATATATATATATATATATATATATATATATATATATATATATATATATATATATATATATATATATATATATGTATATATATATATATATATATATATATATATATATATATATAAACTGACTCTTGGTATGCGTTTCAGAGGTCCCAGATCGCGCTCATTTGAATAAATTCAATCGATACCTCTCTATAAGTGCATTTTCTTAACGAAAATTCACTAGTTAGTGGTGTTAAGTGTTTAGCTAGAATGTAAGAGATACTAGTGAGTAATTCCTTAGACTAAGTACTGTAGTAGCAATTTGAGCTTACACAATATTACTAATTAATCATTTTCTAATTCTCAATTTCAGATTGCGATTTCAAAATCCTAAGTAGTGATCTACAAATTGTTTCCTTCTGACGCTTTGGACACAAGATCTGTCACTAAACTTAAGCACTTTAATAAGAAATATCGTGGTTTTTAATAAAATTGTTTAAATAAACAAAATTATATTTAATTATGTCTATTAAAATATTAATATTATATATTGGTCAACTAAAATTGTCAAAACTGCTTGATTATAATATTTTGATCCTAAACTTTTTGCCATGTAAGTTCATTTTGTAATAAATTTTTTCCCGAAGTTACAACTTTGAGCCAATTTATGATATTTTTATCACGGATAACTCTAGACTTTTTATTTAACAATTCTCATTTCAAAGTGTTAATGTTAATAATATTAACCTGACTCAAACTATTATTTCAATACTGTGATTACGTAATGAAAATTCTTAAAGGTAATCTAAAATTTCAAACGTTAGTGTTAATATTCTTAAGCCGGCTTGAACTATTATTTGAATACTAAGACGACGTAGAAAAATTTGTTTTAAAATATCTCAAAGCTAAGTACTCAAGAAGATCGGTAGCAGTTTACAAGAGCGTACAGATGTCATACTTGAAACGATTCTACAATTAAGCTTACCATTAATTAAAAAAATTAAAAAATTAAATTAATAAAACCAAACCAAAGTGAAGTGTTGTGAATAAAATAACTATTAACCAAGAGTGCTGCAAAGATTAATTAAGAAAAACAGCGGAGGAACGATTATAATGCCTGACAATGAAACCCATGAATTTTGTTTTTATGGCGTTTTTAGTAGTGATTTCGTGAGAAATGTTTTTGTTTCAATTTTCATCACGGTAATAGCTGCAATAATGGTTCAAGTCCTTTTGCGATAAAACGATTGTGTGCAGTACGACACCATAAAAATTTCTGAGCATTATACCTAAATTTAAGTGTACTCAATAAACATTTATGCTATTTTCCGTTTATAATATTGACACCGGTTGTTGGAAAACCTACAACATTTTGACGTTTATTGACTGAAAACTTAAGCTAGTCTTTTAGCAGACATCAAACTTTACCTTAACTTTTTTTTTCATTTTCCTAAATTATTGATAAATAGGTGTTATTTTTTATCGAATTTGATCAACAAATCAGACAAACAATTATTAAGAATCGCTCACTCAACGTAGGTTTTTGATATATATATATATATATATATATATATATATATATATATATATATATATATATATATATATATATATATATATATATATATATATATATATATATATATATATATATATACAGAGTGATTCACGCAACCCGTTAGCTAAAAACTTTTGAACTCATAATAGGAATTTCGATCTGAAATTTTCAACATTGGCCTAGTCAATGTATATCTTTCAAACGACAATACTTTCAAGATGGCGGCATTGTCAGTTTATTTTAAGTAGCACCGCCTATGTATTATTGTAGATTTGGATTTGTCGTTAAATTTCAAGTCAATTTGTCTGAAAGATCATGTTCTAATTTTTATCCATTTCTGAGCTGTTTGTGTATTTCCGTTATTTTTGACATATCAACAGCTCCATAGAGACCACGGTATCTACCAATTGATAGTTGCTAGAAATTTAAAACTTGCTGACATTATAAAAAGATCAAGGTGTCTACCCTAGTGGCAATTTTTTAGGAATGTATACAGGGTATTTATAAATTGACTTAGAATTTGATATTAGAAAATTTCAAAAATTTTACCATTCTCAAGGGAGCACCCTGTATTTTATAACATTGTTTGATGATAAAATGAAATGTCTATTGCACTGTATTAATTTTCTCTTTACCTATCTAGAATAGTTTTTGAATAAAATATGCATTTATAAATTTCACCGAATTAATAAAGTACTTCTCTTAAGTTCGCAAAGAGTTTCTATAAATAAAGCTTTTGTAAATTTCACTACTTACTACTTTACTACGCGAGTTTCCCACAGATAGCAAATTAATGGGCGAACCTTTGTTAAATAAGATTTCCTACTACCTATACCTACCTAATTTAGTTTTTGAATAAATAACTTTATCATCTTCAATAAAAACTTCCAACAAGATTACTGTGCAAGGCAAAGTGTCAAATAATGACATTTTTGAATTAAATTCTGATTGTGAAGCTCATTTTTGTCACTTTATATAAACAATGGTAAAAACTTTTTAAATTTCCGCTCAGTAATTTGCGTTTACTTACTTATAATTTTTCACAAGCGACACTTGTATTTTTAATTGGTAACTTATGACCAAAAAGGTTCGTTAATTTATTTTCAACCAACTCTTTTAATCTTCCATTGCTGTTCAAAAGCTTGTCTTTAACCTGACAGTCAACTTTTGCGGTCTGACATTAAACTTTCCCAACTTAACATATTTTAGTGTCAAAATCTGGCAAATGACGTTTATTTTTAATATCATTCAGACACTATCCGAACGTGGATATTGCCTAAGATATTATGCCGAATTTTTTTGTGTGTGGCAGTTTGGCTATTTATAAGGCCCGGCCTACAATCATTTGCTTGGCCAATCGATCATAGGATACACTTAATTTTCTTACAAAATTTACATTCTAACATTTTGACAACTATTCTGCTTTTGTCAAGGAGCCGCTGTTATTAATTTGTTAACAGCCAATTATGTTTAGAAAGATTTCCGCGGTCTTTAATGTGAGACAGGCTTGGTTCTCGGGTTAAAGATTATAGATCTCTCTGAGGCCTAGGGTTGAACACACTGAGACCTCACAGACGATCTCGGGCGAGATTTGGGGAGTAGGCAGATTGAGGCCCCGTAATCGAGCTACAACAACCCAACCTACCTTTATCCACCGCTCTAAGGAGTAGGCAGATTGAGGCCTTAGAGTGTCCTTACATATTTCCTTTACCCACCTTTGTCCGCCACTCTTAGGAGTAGGCAGATTGAGGTCTTAGAGTGTCCTTACATATTTACTTTACCCACCTTTGTCCATCACTCCAAGGAGTAGGCAGATTGAGGCCTTAGAGTGACCTTACATAATTCCTTTACCTTTTGAAAATAACTCCACAACAGGAGCCGAAACGTCGAGCTTTCATAAATGCTGGACGCGGTTTAACCCGAGAACCAAGTATATCTCATATATATATATATATATATATATATATATATATATATATATATATATATATATATATATATATATATATATATATATATATATATATATATAGTTATATCCCTGTATATTCTCATACAAAATACGACGAATCCTGAAACCATGCATCATCAGTTTAGTGACCTGTGTAAGAGTGATGATGCAGACGTTTGCATTTATGTTAGTTCTGTAGAACATTATTTCATTTAATCGCTGTAACTCTAGTTGTTCACATGTTGTTTTGAATCACATATTTTATAATAAATTTTAAGACTGTAATAAGTGTATCACTTGAATAAATAAATTACTTTTTTCGGACAATCGCTACGAAAAAACCTAATTGGCTCTGCATAGAACAGTATTGCACATCGAAACCTGATTTTGGCAAGCTTTAAATCTTCGTAAAATTAGTTTCGGTCTTTTTTCTAAAAGTTTATGTGCAACATCGAACATCCACACCGGTGCAAGTCAGTCCACACTGCCAGAGGGAAATCAGAGAGAAACCAATAGCAGAAGTACCAATGAGCTTCCTGTAAGTTTCCTCCAATATTTTTATCTGTGCATTCATATCGTATCTATTTTACATTTATACCTTATATAATTTTGTTCAATAATTCCTATTCGCGCTCTATTTTTCAATTCACCCTGTAATACTTAACAACCATTACTTGTTCATGTATGTTGTGTAATGATAAGAGATAGATCGCCTATTAGGAAAAGAAAACCTATATTAGAATTAGAGGAAGACAATTTTAATCAATTAAGTTTAAATAATTTAGAAATGGCAAATAATCACATTGCCGAATTTTCACAAGCTGCTATCATGATCCCCGAATATTCCGGTGGACAGAAACATCTTGCTTATTTTATTAAACAATGCGAACTTTATATTATTAGTTACAGAAAGCCAGAAGCCGAAACACACGCAAATCGAATGTTACTAGAATTTATAAAAGCTAAAATCACTGGTAACGCTCGTGACGTGTTAATTAGTTTAGAAAACCATACATGGGAAAATATAAAATTTGCTTTAAAAAATCAGTTTTCAGACCCTTGTTCAGAAAATCTGGCACTGAATTTTACACCTTTCAAACAAATTTGTGAAAATTATGTATCAGTCCCTGTAAATATAGAAAAAGGCACAGTAGTTTTACCACGTATTGAAGAAACAAATGTTTTAATTTACGAGTCAATAGCTGAAGCAAAAGATGGATATTGTAGAGTGCCCATAATAAAGAAAAATCCAAATTCAAAATTTGTAGAAATACATTTTCAGGAACAAATAGATGTCGATCCATTACAAAATTACTCTGACGAACTACCTAAAATTTCAAAACATTTTGATGTAACAAAAGTTTTAAGAACAGATCATTTAAATACAGAAGAATATGAAAAACTTATTAATTTGTGTCGAAAGTATAATGACATTTTTTATCATGAAGACTCAGATCTCTCTTTCACCAATGCAATTAAACATAAAATAAGAACTAAAGACGATGAAGTTGTTCACACCAAATCATACCGGTACCCTTTTCATTTACGTGAAGAAGTCCAAAACCAAATTCAAAAACTCTTAGACAACAAAATAATTAGACCCTCAATATCACCCTACTCAAGTCCGATATGGATTGTCCCGAAGCGTCAAGACGCTTCTGGAAAAAAGAAATGGCGCTTAGTGATCGATTATCGTAAACTTAACGAGAAAACGATCGATGACAAGTACCCATTACCTCGCATCGAAGAAATTTTAGATAATTTAGGACGCTGCTCCTATTTCACGACTCTCGATCTAGCATAAGGATTCCATCAAATTGAAATGGATCCTGGCAGTATCGAAAAAACAGCGTTCTCCGTAAATAATGGCCATTACGAGTTGATCCGAATACCGTTCGGGTTGAAGGGGGCTCCCAGTACATTTTCACGCCTAATGGATAATGTATTAAGGCCATATTTATACAAGTTTTGTTTCGTATATATGGATGATATTGTTATCTTCTCGAAATCCCTCCAAGAACACCTTTGTCACATAAAAAATATATTTGATAAGTTAAAAGAGTGTAATCTAAAAATTCAGTTAGATAAGTCAGAATTTTTGCGTAAAGAGGTCGAATTTTTAGGCCATCTGGTCACTGTCCGTGGGATCAAACCGAACCCATTAAAAATAACTGCCATTCAGAATTATCCAATACCAAAGACAAGTAAGGAAATAAGAGCATTTTTAGGATTAACAGGCTATTATAGACGCTTTATTCCAAATTACGCTAAAGTAGTATTCCCCATCAATAAATATTTAAAAAAGGATACCAAAATAAATATTCACGACCCGGAATATGTTGACGCATTCCAAAAAATAAAAGAATTAATTACAAATTCTCCTATCCTGACCTACCCCGACTTTGCTAAACAATTTCATTTAACCACTGACGCAAGCAATATAGCTATAGGTGGAGTATTGTCACAAAATAATAAACCAATTGCGTTTTACTCAAGAACACTAAATTCAGCCGAGAGAAATTATTCGACCATTGAAAAAGAGTTATTATCCATAGTAGAAAATACAAAACATTTTAGACCTTATCTCTTTGGACAAAAATTTGTTATAGAAACTGACCACAAACCGCTTGTTTGGCTATTTTCAATTAAAGAACCAAACTCACGGCTAGTTAAATGGCGACTAAGACTAGAGGAATTTAATTACGAGATAAAATACAAAAAAGGCAAAGATAACGTAGTGGCTCATGCCTTATCGCGAATCGAAATTAACGCGAGCGAAGACGACTTTGATTTGGAATCAATAATTAATAACGTAGACCCTGACGAAGACAGAGAAAGAGAAATAATTAAGGAACTAGAAAACGACGCAAACAATGCCTCTACTAACACGACTAATAACCTACCTGAAAGCAATGACTCACAGACACAACACTCGTCTGCAGAAAATCCAATTTTCAAAATACCTATATCAGAAAATCCAATCAATTATTTTTCCAGACGAATAATTTTAGATTACGGACCAAAATATGACACACGCAAATTAAATATATTTAAGTTTGAAACATTACATGTAAAGGTTCAACTCAATTACGAATTGAGACAAATAAATGACTTCTTGAAACAATTTATTGATCCAAAATTCACGTACGGAATTTTCTGTAAACATGATAGACTATTCAAATATTTCACTGCTGTTTCTTCAACATTATTTAATAGTTCTGTTAAAATAATAAAATCTAACGAATTTTTACAAGACGTTGAAAAACAAGAAACTCAACAACAAATTATAGACGAATATCACACACGAAACCACAATGGCATTAACGAGACTTATCAACATTTAAAACAAAAATATTTTTGGCCAAATATGAAAAATTATATAAACGCTTTTATTAATTAATGCTCAATTTGCCTTCAGACCAAATACGAAAGAAATCCGTACAAACCACCATTTTCAGGTCCCCTTTTAGTTAAACGCCCTTTTGAAGTTATACACTTTGACACCTTTAGTTTCGATAATTGCAAATTCCTAACCATCATAGATTTATTCTCCAAATATGCGCAAGCATATTATATAACTGATGGATCCGCAATTACCGTGTTAAATAAACTTCGACACTATTTTTCCCATCATAATCATCCCCTAAAAATAGTAGCTGACGCTGGCAAAGAATTTTCGAATACTACCCTTAAAGAATACTGTAATTTATTTAATATTAATCTTCACATAACAACCCCCCAAAATCCTAACTCAAATTCACCAGTAGAGCGACTGCACTCAACTCTTGTAGAAAAATTGCGAATTCTTCAATTACAAAACCCACAAGAGAGGCCTGCAACCCTAATGATAACATATTTACAACCAGTCTATTCATTCGACAACTGGGTATTCACCTTTTACATTACTATACGGCCCCTACGACGACTTACCAACAGTCACACCTGAAACTACCCTTTACGAAGAATACAGTAATAATAGGCTCAAAGAAATAATGCCTTTCTTCGACAGTGTATATCAGAAACAAAAAGTAAGTGGAGACAAAAGAATTTCTAAAGCAAATGCGGACAGACAAACGACACCAGATTTACAAGAAACGACACAACTAGCTATTAGAGTACCAAAAGTAAGAAAAACAAATCCTCTTTATAAATTACGATCACATCCTAAACAAAAAGAAAACATTGTTACATTTTCTAAACCAAAAGCAAAAGCTCACGTTTCTAACATAAAAAGAGTAAGAAAGACTTTTTCGTTACAAGACAAAACTACTACTACTACAAACAACGATGACCCTCAACCTGGTCCATCCACTTCAAATAACACCGATAAAAACTAACGGATATTTTAAAGAGTATTTAGGCATAGCAAAAATACTCAAACATTATCATAAATTTTATTTTTATTTTAATATTACCGATATAGAAATTAATTATAACATATTATTAAAAAATTCTAAATTTTTAAACACTGGACAAATGTCTGCAACTAACGAACGATATTTACTAATTTTAGATGACCATTTGTCACGATTAAGTAATGAACTACAAAAACTATCAATGCACAGAACTAAACGCGGATTAATAAACGGAGCAGGCTCTTTAATTAAAATGATAACAGGAAATCTCGAACAAGAAGACTTAAAAGAAATCAATAAAAATTTAGATAACCTTTTCCAAAATCAAGAAGATATAATTACCCAAATTGATCATTTAAATTCATTTGCTAATATAATCACACAAAGGTACGAAAAGGACCAAAAAATTATTAATCAAAATCTAGTTCATATTTATCAGACTTTTTACAGTTTAGATAGCGAAAGAGAATTGTCGAGTAAAATTAATTTCCAAATTCACGTAGCTGTTAAATTACTCCATAATATAGAGATAATTCAAAGAACTATTTCCTTAAGTTTTAACGAAATTACTAATGTAGAGCTCTTTACCACTAGTGATCTGTTAAATATTATTGATCACTTAAAGTTAAGTCATGACAGAAATGAATTGATCGACTTTGACAAAAATCATGTTTTTAAGGTTGTAGAATTTACCAAATTTCATATATTATCGGTTAAGGACACGATTCTATGCCTTTTAAAAGTTCCTATCCTACATCCCATTCCTGGTTCTTATTTTCGTGTTTATCCTATACCACAAAATTATATTCTCCTGGTACCACCCAGCTCATACTATTTAGAAACACCCTCTTCAAACCCAAGAGAAATGCCCCTCTATAGAAAACGTGGTTATATGCAATAATCGCTCACGAGAAGAACATTGTCAGCTTGACACCTTACAAAATTGCACTTCTGCCAAAGTAATGAACCCCTACGAAATATCAACTCAGCTGCAGAATGGTCAGATCTTAATACCCACTAGCTCAGCAACCACTATTGTCGAAAATTGCGAAACATCGTTAGAACGAAAAATCTTCCAGGGAAACGGTCTTGTAACATCCCTCAATTCCTGCAAAGTCAAGATCAATGAAGAAGTGTGTGAAGACGTTGCTACCAATTTGACGCTACTACCCATAGAAGTCGAAGAATTGCAACCGACACCTCAACATCATATCCATTTTAAGCCAATTCATCTAAAAGAAAACAAAAAGATAAAAGAAGCATTGTCTCAAATACAACAGCATCCATTTCATCTCCGACCGTCCATGCAGTATTCCCACTTAGGCATTACCATTGGTATATCCATCGCTGTTACCATTGTACTTCTGTTTCTTTTAAGAAGAAAAATTCAAAGCATCCTATACAAGTCCAGCAGGCAAACGCAAACAGAAGAAGTGTCCGAACACGAGGACGTGTTAAAGATTTAAGGGTGGAGGAGTTACATCCCTGTATATTCTCAACATCATACAAAATACGACGAATCCTGAAACCATGCATCATCAGTTTAGTGACCTGTGTAAGAGTGATGATGCAGACGTTTGCATTTATGTTAGTTCTGTAGAACATTATTTCATTCAATCGCTGTAACTCTAGTTGTTCATATGTTGTTTTGAATCACATATTTTATAATAAATTACTTTTTTCGGACAATCGCTACGAAAAACCTAATTATATATATCGGGTTAAACCGCGTCCAGAATTTATGAAAGCTTGACGTTTCGGCTCCTGTTTTGGAGCCATTTTCAAGAGGTAAAGAAATTATGTAAGGTCACTCTAAGGCCTCAATCTGCCTACTCCTTAGAGTGGTAGACAAGGTGGGTGAAATTAAATGACGGCTTGAATGTGTGGAGGTAGAATATCAGTAACAGAATGTTCGATATCTTATGTTGTTTTTTTCGAAAACAGCGTAAAAAGTCTCAAAACTCAAAGAAAACTTAATTATGGGACATTTTTTTTCTATCTGTCGGTATGTCGGCTGGTCGGTCTGTCGGCTTCTACATCTGTCTCATAGTAGGCGCAATAACTTTCGAACGAATTGAAATATCATATTCAAATTTGGTATCCAGTTAGGACCCGACAAAGGAACGATTCGGAGTGTTTTTGGGTGACATCGGTTTAGGTGGTAGGGTATAAATGAGGGCCAGTTTGGTGAATTGGTATTTTTTCGTTAAGACTCGAATAATATAACGTGTCAGAAGTTTATGAATACAGGAATGCAAATATTTTTTTTTTTGTCAAATCATGGACCATAACTTCATTTCATGGGAGTTTCTTCCTGAGGCGAGTAGATTATTCAAGCTATGTGGAAGTTATGATTCAATTTGTAGCACTGTTTTAATTTAAGTTTGAAAAGATAATCATTCTACTTCCACATCGTCATAACGTGTGGAACTATCGCATCGGGACAAAAATTTCAAAAATTGTTTTTCGCTTAAACGTTCTAAAAAGTATCAAAACAAATAAAACGTAATTTGGAAACGAAGATTTTTTTTGTCTGTCGGTCCGCCGGTCTGTATGTCTGCCTCTTTGTAGTCACGATAACTTTAGAACCAATTGAATATGATCTTCAAATTTGGTGCACAGTTCACACTCGACAAGCGAACGTTTCTGATTGTTTTTGGGTAAAATCGCTTTAGTGAGTAGTGGATGGGGGGGGGGGGGGTTGATTTTAAGAAAATTGACAATTGTGTGTTAACACTCGAGTAATATAACGTTTTAGGGTTTATTTATTAGAAAACTTTTTATTTTATCAAACATCTGGTATTCTGTGCCGAATTAAAGGGTTGAATGTGTGGGGGTGGAATATTGTTGACAAAAATTGCTGTCGGTCTGTCGTTCTGTTGGTCTGTCGGTCTATCGGTCTGTCGGCATGTACGTCTGTCTGTCAATAGGCACCATAACTTTTGAACTAATTGAGATAGCATTTTCAAATTTGGTTCCCAGTTAGCACCCGACAAAGGAACGCATGGAGTTGTTTTTGAATAAGATCGTTTCAGGGAGTAGAGGATAAATAAGGGGTGATTTGGTGAAAATTGAAATTTTTTCAATAAAACACGAGTAATATAAGGTTTAAAAAGTTTATGGGTACAGGAATATAAATATTTTGGTACGGGAATATAAATATTTTCTTTGTGGTCAAGTCATTGGCCCTAAATTCATTTCATGAAAATATCTTTCTGAAGAGAATCAATTGTCACACCTATGTGCAAGTTAAGATTCAATTTGCAGCACCATTTTAAGTTTGATTGAAGACACATTATGTATAAATTTTATTAAAATTGATCAACTCTTACTGGATGTTTTGATTTTTTTTGAAAGTCAGTATATATACACAAAACTTTCAAAAAAATTGTAGATCATTTCTCTAAAATATATTTTAGTAGGTATGTTAAACAGCTGGTGTAAATTCAGTTGGAATAAATGCAGTGATCTCCAAAATATCCTATTAAGTTAAATCGAAATGATGCTATCCAATCAACTGGTAGATATATATAAACGCGATAGCAATGTATGTTTATTAACGTTTCCGGTTCGTAACCGCCTTGTTTGTGTTCTACCGCTTTGCCATTTAATGATCTAGCTAGATAAATTGAAACTCCCCGGAAATTGAGTGACCACTTATTGCAACTACCTGTTCATTGGCCATTGCTAGATGTAATTTTCCCAGCATCGCCTAAACTAAAGTGACAATTTAATTGAATCAAATGAGCAATCTGAAGTTTCGTAAGTGATTTCGCATGATAAAATATTAGCTGTGGTTTAATAAGCTAATTATGAACGCGAAACAATAATTTGTATTTGCTCTCGAGTACGAATATAAACAGCTAACTATTTGCTTGTTAGTCGTGCATTGTAATCAAAGGCATAAAATATCATTTGCATATAAAGGCTTGAAATTTGTTGTATAATGCCTAAATTTGACAATTATTTAGTAGTCCAGTTAGTGGTAGTAGCTACATTAAAAAAATACAATTCCCATTTATATATAAGATAATTTTAAATAGCCTTTCTTTACAGCATTTATTTGATATACAAAAAGTCAACTTATCGAGAACCCACAAAAGACTGACAAACAACTCATCTGTATATTATACAGACGGGCCTAGACAAATGTATAGAGAAAGACAGAAGAAGAGGACCTAACTTTAGACTCTCTAAATCTCTAGAAAAAGCTTCCACCATCTTCCAAGCAGAAATGCTTGCTATAAATCTGTTTGCACAGGAGTACATACAAAGAAGACTTAAAAATAGAAAGACCTACATCCTCTTAAACAGTCTGGCAATACTAAAGACCTTTGAGATTTTTCAAGACTGAGTCTAAATCGACCTGTGACTGCAAATAGTCCTTGAAGCAACTTGATATGGACAACAAAGTAACCTTGATATGGATACCAAGGCATCAAGACGTTAAAGGAAATGAGAAAGCAGATAGGCTTACAAAATGGCAGCAACAACATTATTGTGTGGTCGGCAGCCCTATTGTGAACTAACAAAAAGCCATGTAAGAAATTAACTCGATATTTGGGAGAAGAACCAAGCGTTGTCATACTAAAGGAAAGCGTCAGGCGTAAGGCAGGCCAATCCGTTCATCATCATATCAACATAGAAGTCTAAACTGTTTCGTGCATTGAACAGGAGGGACTTAAAAATAATCACGGGACTTTTCAGTGGACACTTTCTAGTAAGGTATCATCTTATGAAGATGGGTAAGACGGACAATTAAAACTACAGATACTACACTGAGGTAGCAGAAACAACAGAGCACTTACCACGCTTAAAGGTCAATCCGTTCATCATGATATCAACATAGAAATCTAAACTGTTTTGTGAATTAAACAGGAGGGACTTAAAAATAATCACGGGACTTTTCAGTGGACACTTTCCAGTAAGGTATCACCTTATGAAGATGGGTAAGACGGACAATGAAAACTACAGATACTACACTGAGGTAGCAGAAACAACAGAGCACTTACCACGCGAATGCCTGCCTCAGTTCTGCAAAAGGCTCAAATATTTTGCAGGGGTGACTAACACCACAGGAAATAGGTAAATCTGCCCCCAAAAAATAGTAGGCTATATGAAAAGTGTAAACATTTTAGGCAAGTAATGTAAAGTAGAGACAAAAGACCCATTAAAATTGCATCGCTCAGATGCCAAAGGTCCATACGACTTATTAAATAATCTATAATCTATCAAGAACAAACTGCTAAAATAAGACACTGTTGAAGAAAAAGTTACACCAGCTCTAAAATATGATGTCCTACTTGACGCTCTTTGCCATTTAAGATTTTAGGGGTGGATCATATCATGGCCAAAGAGTTGACATTGCGATGGTTAAAATAAGCCTAATAGTCTTCCCACTTAAAAGCAAAATTTACTACTTTAAGCGATTTCAAGTGGCCACTCTGTATGCATTTAAAGTGCCTCGAGAGGCAGGGGTCACAAAAACAAACCAATTTGTGGTGTAAGAATATAATGCTGTGCACAGCATCCAGACCAAAGACATACTTAATTGAAAATAACTTAAATGTTGACGTTCTTTGTGCTTAATGTTCCACTTTGAATAAGGATTGTCTAAGAAGAAACACTTCTGCATTATATTCAATTTTGTGCCGGTTTTCTGTCTGTTTCAATTTGTTCCCGGCTGGTGTTTGACGAATAAACAACAGAATAAATTGTAGACATCAACGCTGGCTGTTTAATTTGATTTCGAAAGTTGTGAGAACAAATTGGAAGATATGACTACAAGAGTCGGCACAATTACGACCGAATTCGAATGAAAAAAAAAACTATTCTCCCATTTCTCGTTTAGAGTAGTGTAAATTTGTGTTTGTTTCTGTTCTTGCTTTCTTATTTAAACAGTGCATAAGTACGAGACAGAGCACAAGAAGGAGTAGAAGGGTAAAAACATTAGCATCACTTGTCTCATCGTATAGTAATTTAGTGATGTTGGCCTCTAAGTCTTTATCAAGTGAAAAAAAAAACTGATAACCAGAGGATTGTATTAAAAATGTAAACAGTATGAATGGAATCTAGAGAACGTAATTCTATATTTGTTCTATAGTTAGATTTTATATTCCACCATAAAATGTTACTACGAATTCCTTGGATGAACACAAGATTTTTACGTGTTTATTTTAGCAAGCTTATTGGAAGGCGTTAGATAATAAACTTAGCAGACATCGTCAACAACACTACTTGTACATTTTCATATCAAAAATTAACTATTTGCGCTGCTGACTATTTCCACACTTGTTAAAAGCTTATAACATTACAGAGAAAGGTTACAAGCTCTTAAAAATTCTAAGTACTGTAACGAAGTTCCCGTTTCCTTTTGAAGAATGTAATTTTCTTTTGTAAAACAAACTCTAACAATTCTCCTAATTAATGTAAGTAACTAATTAGTATACTAAACACATGTGTATAAAGTGAAAAAGCTGAGCCGCCGGCCAAGAGATTCAGTTTGACTCAGATTCCGAATTCAAGTCTGTAATTACTCGTCTGTAATAACAGATATCGTTTACCGCGTTATTATAATCAGACCTAGCAAAATCTATATTTATTGTTGTGAGAAATAGTTTATTTTATTCTGTTATTAATTTTTAATATTATTTGTTCTCTATGATTTATTTGCAAACCATATATCGCTCTCTCAAAAGTTGCTCAAAATAACCGAATTGATTTTATTTACCAATCTGTCTTTATAATATTTCATAAAATATATGTATATATATATATATATATATATATATATATATATATATATATATATATATATATATATATGTATATATATATATATATATATATATATATATATATATATATATTATTGCATGCACAGACATGGCTATATATATATAAAAAAATGTTTTAAAATAAACACATACCTGGAAGTAAAAATCCAATTTATTGTCCTAGCTATAGTCATACACAAGCTAGTAAATTGCAGCCTTTTATCCTACTGAACCTACAAATTAAAAACAATTAAATATAAATATATTCGTCAATGAATAGATTTTGACATAGTTTAAATTTATTAGGTAAGGCATAAAAAATATTTTTGTATCAGAAAACATTGAACAATTAAACTCACAATGAATGAACTGCTTAACAAAATACAAAGTGATATAAACCCGGTATAGACAGCTACAAACACAAACAAGCTGGTAAAGGACCAAATTTATAAACTGTCTTCGACAGAACAGAGTGAATTTAAATAGGAATCTGATTAGGGATTTTAACAAAATGTGTTAATATGTATAGAAAATAAGTAAAATTTGTTAATTATCAATTAGGGAAACTATGTGTTAGTAATTATTTTAGAAAAATAAGGTTTAATGTGTTAATGAATAATAGGTTATAAATTTTAAAACAAACACAATTTGACTTACATGTATAAAATCGGAATATTGAATTATATGCAGGAAATAACTTTCTTTTGACTAATGTAGTTAAATCATGTTATTGGCTTATCTGAAAACAGAAAATGGTGATTGGTAAATAAACAAGTTTAAATAATAATTGTCAACTGTGATTCGAAGTTACAAAACAAAAGAAAAAAATTAGAACTTCCGGGAGGAAGAACGAGAGATTGGAAAGAAGACGCTGGTAGAAAGAACAAGCTAGTAGATTGCAGCAAGAGAAAATGTTCAAAAAAGTTAATATAAATGATTAAAAACTAGAGTGAAAGTATTTTATAGGTTATACCTACCAGTAAACCGCTATACAACAACTTCAATCAAGAATACCCGTACATAAATTGAGTAAAAACAGTGAATAAGATAGAATATTGACCCACGCCAAGTAAACTCAAAGGTAATACATCAATAAGTGTTAAAAAGTGTATTATATCTACAAAATAAGAAATGAACCTGTAAGTTTTATAAAAGAATAATATGTCAACGTCAATCCAAGAAGTTAAATGTCATTTGCAAAGGCAATCATACCAAAAGAAGAACTAAATATAAAATATTTATGAAGTACTTGTAAGAGTCACCAGAGGGCGATAAGTAAACGTAAGAAATTCAACCTTATTTCCTCCATTTTAATATTTCCGTTGCAAAGCAACAAAATTCACCTGAAACGACGTTACCATGGTGATAAATAATTGCCAATGAAACTATTCAGATCCGTCATAGCAAGTCATAACATTTTTTTAAACAAAGCATTGGAAATAAAATTCTCAATAATAAGTCATAATTGCATTAATAAAGCTGGCATATTTGTATGTTAAAATTAGTAATATACGGGATCCCAAGTAAGAATTTAAATTTATAAAATTAAGTCAATAACCAAACAAAAAGCTTTTTGATAATAATAATAAATATTTTAAAAAAAATTTCAAATTATATATTGCTCATTATTTTATTTTCTGTAAATGTCACACATATCTATCCATTGACCAATTAATCCTCTAGCAGTATATAAAAAGTTCAGCAAATATAATATATATGCACCAAGAGTAAGAATTTTCGACATTGGTGGACCCAACTATTAAACATTCCCTGTAGGTAAGAAGAGTATCAACAAAATAGCTGTGGCATAGTAAGTAGATCAAAAACCAGGTAGATATTTAATTTGATAAAATTTGATAAAATTATATATATATATATATATATATATATATATATATATATATATATATATATATATATATATATATATATATATATTCTTAATAAACTCATAATTTAATTCAGTATAATAATATAAAGAAAGGCGCCCAACAAAAACATAATAAAACAAATAACACAAATATCAACACCTATATTTAAATAAAAATACAGTAAAAATAATAAAACCAACAAAAACTTTAATAACACATTTATTTCAATATTACAATAATCAATTTCAAAATTACAATAAAACACAATACACTATACAAAAATACAATATATAAAATCACCCTTACATTACGTACCCCCCGAAACATTATAATATATATATATATATATATATATATATATATATATATATATATATATATATATATATATATATATATATATATATATATACATATATATATATATATATATATATATATATATATATATATATATATATATATACATATATTTTAATTAATTTATTTATTCAATCCAACAACACACGAGATCATACATAAAAATTAAGAACATAAACACTTACCAAATACCAGAATTTTCCTAATGCAACTAACGCATATTTCCTTGGATACCTAAGTCAACATGATTTGTTTGTATCCTTTAAAGCTAACTCTATATAATTCTCAGTACATTAATTAAACCGGTTAATACCCCTAATATTTACTATTCTCCCTTCTTTTCTGTGCCCCAATCTAACTAGATGTGCCCTGACCCTCAAAAGATGAGAGATGTGACTGTAAACCCAAACAATGTCATAGGGTTAACCTCAGTAGGGGAATCAACAGCATATCCTACACTAAATATAGTCCATTTCCTCAAGTCTTAGTCTCTTTTTTTCATATTTTTCTTCTGAAACAACTGTATATATGATATCCATACAACCGACACATCTATACCACACACAACCAAAATGTTCACTCGGGGGGTCAAAGGCAATGAAGAAGCTGACAGTCTCGCGAAGAGAGGGTCAGCAAAACCATTTATGGGGCCAGAACCGGCTCTGGTCGTGACAAAGAGAACTGCCAGGGAAAGCATTAAGTCCTAGGTCAGAAACCAACATAATGTGTACTGGGCAGACTGTCCAGGGCTCAGAAATAAGAAGTCAATATTTGACGAACCGAGTTCAAAGAGCGCTGTGGAGCAGCTGAATCTTAGCAGAGGACAGCTCAGAAAGATAACAGGTTTCTTGACGGGACACATGGCCGTCAAGAAACACCTGCATAAAATGGGGCGGTTCTAGGGGGACCTCGCATGCAGACTCTGCGGCGAGGAATCACCGCAGCACATCTTGTACGAGTGTAAAGCTCTGGACCGCAAAAGACAACTGATCTACGGTCAGTCTAGATTGGAGACAGAGCATTATAAAACTTCACCCTGCCAATTGCTGTGCAGACTAATTCAAGGCACAGTGATCTTGGAATGGATGGAGTAAAAGACTAAGGGCATGCACAGTAAGCCAAAGGTTGCAGTGCTATCTGAGCGGCAAAGCCGCGGACGAGCCCTGAGGGAGAAAAAAAAATAGTAGTATATATTACTTGTGACATTGATATTTTCTGTCTGTGTCCGTTATTGTCTTTATATATAAAATTGCTTCCTGCAACTTTTAGAATGACAAGGAAACCTTTTAATTTTATTACTGTTGCTTCATGTTGCATTTTCAGTTTATAATGTTTACCAGAAACTATTAAGAAGCTTTTACAAAACTGTTGTATAGTTGACTTATAAAAATAATATAACAAATAGTCAAGTATATTTTATAGCAAAGTCTGAGAACTGTAATAAAACTATTTTAGCCTGTCAGTTTTGGCATTTTTTTAGGGTCGCAGTAAGGTTTATAAAATTGTTTTGTAATGTTTAAAAAAGGCTTATAAATATTTACGGAGACTAAAGTATTTTATAAAATGGTGCCAATTTTGGGTCTATAGCTGTTTTATGAACGTATTATAAACAATTCAGAAAGTGAGATTATTTTATAAACTGTTTGTCGAAAACGTTTTCACAACTATAATATAATATATAATTGCTGGTTGAGCTGTTTTATTAAAGGTGGTAAAGTTACGTACAAGGAAGCTCAGAGTCCTGAAGGCCTTCGAGACAGTAAGCTGGTACTATGCGGTGTACAAAAGACAGCTTGTGATCAAAAACAACACGCAGATCAGTTAAAATCTCAGGCCTCCGAAGCAACACGCCTCCCACAGATTAATTAAATTCAATGGTGATTGACTTAGATCGCACTTGCAAATGTTGATGGTAAGGCAGTTCTTGCAAGGCCATGAATGTATCCTGCTAAATTGTCCTCTAGCTTAACACAGTCTTCCAGATTTTTTGTTCCAAAAAAATTCAGTTTATCAGCATACAGCAGTTGCGATACATCTAACACCACCGACGTACCGTTCACAAACAGATTGAACAATAGAGGTCCCAAAACAGAACCCCATAAAGGAAATACGGTGGAGAAATGAATTTGTTAGATTAACATCCTTATGAGAAGTTTTCAAATCGTGAAGAGCAAAATCAAATGCATTGTTACTTATGTTGTAAAGATTTACACTGAGTGCATTAACTTGTTCTCAAAGTCAAAATTATTTTCATTAAAAAATACGTCGCTGCTGTTTTATGTTAATTGCAGATCTTTTATTACATTTATTTATGAGGGTCCCACTTTTGACAGTTGCAAATATACGAGTTTTTTTGCAAATTGCATACACTATTAAATAAATATTTGTATTTTTTATATTGAAATCAAATACAAATGTGTAATCAGTTTGCAAATATAAAAAACATGATTTCGTTAGTCATATTGTTCGCAGACCGTGTAAACAGATTATTTAATATTCAACACAAGTCTCTTGAGCATTGTGAAAATTATGGGGTATTAACAAATTTCATATTGGAATCTTGTTATTATATAATGGGATTACTAAGATAAATAATATTCCGATAATATACACACAGGATATGGATTTTATTGGAGGCAATTACCTCACACCCGAGCTAAGGATCTACAAAGTGTGTTTGGTTGGGTTGATATATTATTGTTTATGTCGAAAATCCGGTAATGTTAAGGGCTCAGATCCAACTTGAAAAGCTTTCACTGTATAATTTTATGTATGTAATTGATTCAATTTTACTTCCACATTGTCAATATGCGTGGAAGTGTTGTATCGGTGACAGGAATTTAAAAAAAATCGCTTAAACGTCGTAAAAAGTGTCAAAGCATATTGAAAATATGATTTGGGAAAGAAAAATTTTTTGTCACTGACACTGAATGTCTGTTTATTAGTAGCCGCGATAACTTTAGAACCAATTGAGATATCGTTTTCAAATTTGGTATATATTTAGCACCCGACAAACGGAAAGGTTCAAATTATTTTGGGTAAAAGCGGGGGGGGGGTGATGGTGTGGTAGATTTAGTGAAAATTGACATTTTTTCATTAAAACTCCAGTAAAATAACGTTTTAAAGTTTGTTTATTCAAAAACATTCAATTTAATCAAGCATCTGGTGTTTAACTCATTGTATCTTTGGATAGTGTAGCCCTCTTCGAAAACTCACCCTTCTTATGTCTTTTTTGTTTGTCTCAAATCAGTTAAATTGTAAACACCAGTGAGTTTTGGCCTATGTTTGTTAGTTCTGTAAATATTTGTAAATAGTAGTCAATATAATAACTGGTAAACCACCATCCTATGGTAATTTATGCATTTATAATACGCTTCGCTCTATTAAAGATATAAACAGTTAGTCATACGAACCGTATCAATTGCAAATCACAAGTACAATAAGTGAAGAGTGGAATCTGTGATGCGCACTGATAAGTAAACTTGGAGAACTCAAATCACCACAACACATTTTTTAAAAGACCTGACAATTCTTTCACTAATAAAGTTAGCGTCATCAGAGACTATTTTAAAACTAACATCACTTTACATACCGGATCTTCGGTAAAGAACGGAAACGAGAGGGGGACTAGATCGCAGGCAAATTCTGCAGTGTATTGTATTTTTAGCGCCTGACAAGATTTTTGAACTTTCTTTATTACTTTATCTGAAAGGTGTCAGTCTCTAGTAACTTTGGGAAGGTTCAACGGCAACTAAGTTAGCATAGTTTCGTTTGACGGAAATATCTATATTCTCTTGTTATCTCTCGGACGTGTCGAACTGTCGAACTGTCGGAATTTATTTCATAGTGCAATCTATCTGGTGGCTGCTAATCGGTGGTGAAGCAAGGTTTATACATTTTTTGTTTTAACTATATTCAGCTATATATATATATATATATATATATATATATATATATATATATATATATATATATATCGGGTTAAACCGCGTCCAGAATTTATGAAAGCTCGACGTTTCGGCTCCTGTTTTGGAGCCATTTTCAAGAGGTAAAGGAATTATGTAAGGTCACTCTAAGGCCTCAATCTGCCTACTCCTTAGAGTGGTAGACAAGGTGGGTAAAGGAAATATATAAGGACACTCTAAGGCCTCAATCTGCCTACTACTTAGAGTGGTGATATATATATGCTCTCGAACGCGTTTAGCTGTCCTTGTTGTCTAACATTTTTTATTAATTTAAGATTCTTCTCATTAACGTGGTGGTTATTATTCCATATATTGGGCGACCGAAGATCTATAGTACCGTATCGTAACTGGGGTAAGTGTTCTTTCAATCTAATTCCAATAGATCATTTTGTTTGTCCGACGTACCTAAGATCACAATCTTTACAACTCACTTTTTAAATTCTCGTGCTATCCTTGTCTTTTGGGTTACCTAGCAAGTCTCTTAAGGTATGTTTGTCGTAAATGTTAGTTGGAAGTTGGCTTTTTTTTAAATGCTATCTAGACCCCTCGCGATTCGAGGTAAGCAAACAAAGTTTTTTTCGCTTTCTCGCTTCCAAACATTGTTGATTCCGTTAACATTTTCTTTGTTTTCTGTTCGTTCATTAATTTCTCCACTGGGCAAGCAGTGTCTCCGTTATATTCGGCCACGTTCTTAATATAATTTAATTCTCTGGTATATCTACTTTTGCCCAAAGGAAAATTAATTAACCGGTTTACTAAAAAAATCAGACTGGCCATTTTTTGTGCGTACGTATTATGTGAGGCGTTCAGAATGTAGCTTAGAGTGGTGATTTCCTCTCTATGGGCATCGAATTCTAAAGTGCATTTATTCTTGATAACTAGTACATCTAGAAAGAGTAATTTATAAATAATTTCTAATTCGTGGGTAAATTTTATAGAATCAAATTTTTTGTTTAATTTGACAATAAAATCTTCGATTCTGCACATTTTTGTGTTAAACACTGCAAAAATATCATCCAAGTAACGACACCACACTCTAGTGAATTACTAACTTTCACTTTCAAGATCTGTTTCAAATATACTCACAAAAAGATTTTCTGAATTTAATTAATTTCAGTTTAAAAATTTCACACAAAAGTAGGTCAAAAGGTTGAAAATTTTGCTAATCAAAATGGCTAGATCTAGAATGTAATGTCTATATTCAAAACGTAGTTTGTTAGAAATACGGGCATATAGTTTGTTTAGAAAATTTAACTTTAAGGTAGATAGCTTAGGATCTGAAGAATACTCCAATTTTCAGAGGAAAATGTTTGCAGTCACTAACACAAATATGGTTAAGAAACTTAATATGCTAAATAAAAAAAACTAAACAACTAGTAAAATGTCAAATTAAGAATGAAAAACCAGTTCCTCCAAAAATTGACCTCGTAGAAAATCTTTCGTCACAATCGTTTAATAAAAATGAGATCGCCGCCCTAAATAAAGGGTTGGCATTTGGTATATAGTCACAAAAAAACGCTATGGTATAAATTATTGCAAGTACTGAAACAGGATTTAAAAAATTACCCGAATCTTCAAAAAAAATGTATTAGAGAAGCATGTGAAAATACAATTTCAAAAAACTTGAAAGAAAATAAGTCTACTAAAAACCAAAATTTTGATCAAACGAAAATAGTTAAGCGATTGCCAGAGAAAGATGTTTTTATGTTAAATCAGATAAAAGCATCAAGGTTGTGACTTTGGATAAAAACAAGTATAAAGATAAAGTTTGTAACTAAAACTAAATAAAAACCCGCTACCAAAAAATGATTACGGACATTAAAAATCTAAAAAGTTGTCGCAACCACATATCAAAAGACTTAGGAAGAAAGTTACAAGTTTCATATCCTAAAGTCCCTAAGAAGTACGGTCTCCCAAAAATTCGTAAGCCGGTAAAATCAATTAGACCTATTTTTTGGCCATAGATTCCCCGACATATAATTTCCCAAAGTGGTTGACAAATGAGTTTAAAGGCTTGCTCGTCAAACTGAAAAAAAATTCAGTAACAAATTCACTTGAATTTATTAATAAGATTAATGAGATGAAATTGACGGAAGGCGAGGTTTTCATTTCACTCAATGTAACCTCATTGTTTCCTAGCATTCTCACGAAGCAAACGTGAACGTATTTAGAGGATTTGTTAAAATAAATAACATAAATGAAAATGTCTGTAAAGAATATTTAACTTTAACAAACCTTTGTATTAAACAAAATATGTTTCAATTCAACAATGAATTTTTTGAACAAACCCAAGGCACGGAAATTGGCAATCCGCTTTCACCGTTTATTGCAGACCTTTTTCATAAGTAGATTTGAAACAGCTCTTGAAAGTGAAAGTGAGTATTTTGTTTAACACTAACTTTTTCAGAATAGAAGATTTTATTGCCGAATTAAACAATACAATTGATTCTATAAAATTTACCCACGAATTAAAAATTAATAATAAATTACCCATTCTATATGTACTAGTTATCAAGAATAGAGGCACTTTAGAATTCGATGTCCATAGAAAGGAAATTACTAGTCTAAGCTACATTCCGAATGACTCACATCATACGTACGCACAAAAAATGGCCAGCCTGGTTTTTTTAGTATACCGGTTAATTAATTTTCCTTTAAGTAAAAGTAGATATATTAAAAAATATATATATTAATAACGTGGCCGAACATCACAGATATACTGCTTGTCCAGTAGATAAATTAATCAACAAACAAAAAACAACGAAAATCTTAACTAAATCAACGGCGCTTAGAAGATAGAAAGTCGAAAAAAATTTTGTTTTCTTACTATTTGAACCTCGAATCACGAGGGGTCTAGGTAGCATTTTTTTAAAACCAAAGATTAAACTATCATTTTAGTGAAAAAATACTTAAGTACTTAAGTACGTTGGACAAACAAAAAGATCAATTGGAATTAGATTCAAAGCACACTTAGCCCAATTACGATGCGGTACTATAAATAGACCTTTCGTCTCCCGATATTTGGGAGAATAATCATCACGTTATTTGGGAGAATCCAGAATTAATAAAAAATGTTAGACAACCAGGACAGCTAAACGCGATCGAGAGCATATATATTGCTAAATATAGTTACAACAAAAAATGTATGAACCTTACTTCACCACCGATTAGCAGTCATCTGATTGCTTTATAAAATAAATTCCGACAGTTCAACACGTCCGAGAGATAACAAAAGAATACAGATGTTTCCGTCAAACGAAACTATGCTAATTTAGTTGTCGTTGAACCTTCCCAAAATTACAAGAGACCGACATCTTTCAGAGAAAGTAATAAAGAAATTTCTAAAACCTCGTGCTGCGATAAAAATACAATACACTGCAGAATTTGCCTGCAATTAAGTCCCCCTCTCGGGTCCGTTCTTTACCTGAGATCCGGTATATAAGGTGGTGTTATTTTTAAAGTTGTTAGTATTTTTTATCCTCTGATGACGCCAACTTTGCTGGTGAAACGATCGTCAGGTCTTTTTTTTTTCAAAGGTGCTGTGATGATTTAGGTTCTTCAATTGTGCTTATCACAAGTACAAATCAAGACCATTTAACAGTTCAATATGTTAGGCATGTTAAAAATCCCTGCCCTCCTTGCAAAAACCAAGGGACAAGACAACATTTTCAAGATGGTGAGGTGAAACTGCTCGCTCGCGTTGGTGATTGGCCATAGTCGCGGAAATAGACCGACGTTAAAGTAACAAACATAAATAATTTTCTGGTCGATTGATCGATGTATAATCGGTTCATAATATGTTTGAGCTTGACAGACCTTTCGCTTCTATTTACTTATATATTTTTCCGGTTCGTTAGTGATTTTACTGGTATGGCATCCAAATCAAAACATAAAATATATCTCTTTTGTTATATAACTTTTAACTGCTTGAGATATATAAATCAAAATCCCCTGTGATTTGGCTGAGCACAAATAAAATCCAGTTATTCAATAAAGCAATATTCCACGGCTCCTGCGGTTCAATATACACACATATCAACAAATCAAACAAGTAAATCGAACAGCGCTCCCATTTAATAAACTTACAAAGTTATTAAGGAACCTTTCCTTCCACAAACATTATTCCGAATCAGCATGAGGCAAACTTGCTGGCTTTTTAATAAAACCCGCCTCAGACTTTCGTAAATTATTGAATTTAATATTAAACATTCTGACAAGCGATTTTAAAAACCGCCCTTCTCTAATCCCGCCCTGGAGGTATTTGAGATAACAACGTAATATTACAAAATGTATTTAGTAGCACATAATTATATAGTAATGAAGGTTGCTTTTCCTACAAAATTAATATTTACCATCATTTACTTTTTTGTGGGTTTAGTATGCTAAGCTGATTGATCAATAGGGTGTGGTTGAAGTGTATGTGAGTAATCTGGACCAAACGTCATAAGGTTTAAGGTTTATGTAATGCTTGTTAGTTTAGAATCGAACGTTTGAAAAGAAATCGTTTAAAAAAGGGATGTAAGTTACGGTGAAACATATTTACACTGATATTTTTATAATATATTTGTTATGGCAGCCTGTGTCGTTAGAAGTTGTTGAATAGCGCAAAACTAATAGCAAATGGTTTTTTAAAAACATTGTTTTATGTTACACATACCGCGTAACGGCATTGCCATAAAAATTGTCATGCGCAACAGATAAAATTGCTAAAATTTATGAATTATTGGCAACATTTAAAACCCCAGGCAACCTAAATTAAAAATGAAATGAAGATTGGGGGAATCAAGAAACTTTATTGGAAAAACAAATTGAAATTTTATATATATATATATATATATATAGATATATATATATATATATATATATATATATATATATATATATATATATATATATATATATATAAAGATTTTAACTGACCAAGGAAATGGGTTCTAGAGGCCCTAATTAGCGCTCATTTGAAGAATTTTTCCGAAAGTCTCACCTCTCTTTTAGTGAGTTTTCACACCTTGCCCAATCCAAGAGATTTAGCGACCTGTGTGGTAAAATGATCAGTCCTTAAAAAAAATATGTTGTGGTGATTTGGGTTCTCCAAGTGTACTACTCTGGGCTGTCTCTTAAATTAAAATGGCGGCAAAGTTTTCAGTCCAGGGGCAAAGAATTACACAAGTTGATTGCACCATAGGTAATGCTTCTCTTATAGAGTGCTGTTTTGCGTAACCGAAACTGTTACGAAGATTGACCGAACGCACCTCTGCACGTAAAGCAAACTTAGATAAAAGGTATGGACTTGACTTATATAAGGTAAGGCTATGGAAAGAGGTCCCGAAATGCAGTGTCTATTCATCCCTCACTTTCATCCATCCTAGTTGTAACATTTTTACAGAAATGTGGTCGTACACTCTGAGGCTATAAACCAGACCGCAGCAATTATTTTGAACATTCTTAACTTTTACTTGTCTCATCCAAACAGTATCAATAAGCAAAGTAACAGTTATTAAAGTTAAAGGGTACTTAGCTCTTACACAGGTTTTTGCGGATTTTTCGATTAAGGAAATATTTATTAGCATAAAGCATTTCAAGGGACATATACGACTTCTGTAAAAAAAATTGTATGTTGACTAGATCTAAAATTCCAATCCAAAATCACTCCCAAGTTTTTGACAGACTCTGAAATCGCAATAGGAGTCGCCTTTCAGCTTTTCAATCTTAAATTTTGCACCAAAAAAAACATTACACAAAATTTAGAGGCGGTGGGTTTTAAATTTTGTTGTTTTAAGATAGACTACAATCTCGAGATCATGGTTATTCAACGCCTGTACTAAATTTGCGTTTGGTGCTGGAAAACGTAAACACAACTGTGTGTCATCAACGTGTGCCTAAACCTGGCAATAACTTGTTACTTTAAGAAGATCAAAAGTATACGAAGAAGTATCTGAGAGGAAACAGAGGCACAAGCACAAGCCACATTGAGCATCAGAAATTATTTCTTTTAACAAAACTAACTCATTTATTTGCCTCTCTGGCACCTTTTCGAAAACCTCGGACATGACTGGCAGAATACTGCTTACCCTAGGGTCAGTTTTTTTTTGGAATTAGGCTTTTTGGGGAGCAGTGTACCCTTGCTGTTTTCCATGAATCTGGAAAACAGCCCCCTACAATACAACAGTTTATAATTTGATTCACATATCTGTCACCACCAGAGCACTGTATTTAAGCATTGTAGCAGATATATTTTCAAAACCACAGGCATTTAATGATTAAGTCGTGACAATCATGGAAGATATTTTCAAGATATTGGCTAAAATAGACTGTGATTAACAGCTTCTGGGTCGAACAAATTTGCTTTTTGCAATTTAATACTAAAATCAGTCAAGGCAGACCAAAATTTTTTGGACCAGTATTTTTTTGAGCATGTTTTTTCCAAATACGCTCTTTTCTCTCCACGTGTGCATCAAACACTGAAGTTACGGTGTCTTTGATAAGCACTTCAGTTTTCATCCATTTGCTTCGGTTTACTAATTGGGAGATCTGTTTACATATATATATATATATATATATATATATATATATATATATATATATATATATATATATATATATATATATATATATATATATATATATATATATATATATATTTCGTACCGATAACTCAAAAAATAATGGGCCGATTTTGATAAAATTTGGTGGGTGCCTTCCTTTTGTAAGTGGCTTGGACTGGGTTTATTAGCCAGAAAAATCTAACCAGTTTTTCCTGAAAAATAATTTCCAAAAATAACAAAGCTATGGCAACCAAATTTGGTACTCTGGTTAACACTATTAAACTTACCCTACATTACAAAATTCAGATCTCTAAGTTGAAAGGAGAAAAAATTATGGACATTTAAAAAAATGGGTGCCACTGATGAACAGAGAAACGCAAAAAAACAAAATATTTTACATTGATAACAAAACCTATTGTATATTACAGACAAAGGTGAAGTTTTTGGCGTAAAAAGGTCAAGAAACAACAGAAAATTACTTTGAAGTTTTTATAGTTTTTTTTTTAAATGTCAAGGTCGCGATTTAAGACGACAAAATTTGCCATTTTTTGACGGAGAAGCTGAAACAAATACAAGTTATGTAAAAGAAATGTCATAATAAATGTGTTTTACAAAACCTTAAGTTACAGGTTCAACCATCATTGTCCTTCATTTTAGTAAAATGTTTGCAGAAAATTCATTTCAAATAGACCCATTTTCTGAATATTTGGCAGTAGCTTCGATTATAGAGTTTGTGGTTCAATAGTCTATACTTTTTCGCGAATTTTCGTAGAAAAGATTCGTTATTGAGAAGACCGCGACTTTATAATTTTAAAAATATTTCTTTAAAGGAGTGCGAACTAGACGCCCCCGGGGTAATTTCAGTTTTTACATGCTTACATATATGCAGGGTGGTGCATTTTTACTGTAAACCTCAATATATCTGTTATACAAGATTCGGGAAACTGTTATTATGGTTATTTATAGAGTGTTTTGAGCTCCATCTTATAAAATTGTATTGATAATCACAGTTTAGCTCATAAGTCGTTGGTGATAGAAGTTTCCTTTTGTTACCTCTTATATGTAGCATTATTCTATTTTCCATCCAATTTCAATGTATGCTTGTAAGGAGAAAAAATTGACATCGCCCATCGTTTTCGAGTTATTTCAATTGTTTTTCAATTTTTTACATTTTGAAACATATAAAAAATTGTGTTACATCGTTTTTCCCAATGAAAATCGGTGTCTAATAAAATGATGCATTTACTGAGGTTTTCAATTATGTTATTCGTCAAAAAAATCAAATTTAGCCAGTCTTTGTAAAAAATACGAATTTTCATGAAACAGATTGTTGGTGTAGTTTTGTGTAAATTGAGTGGATAGGTTCGTTGGCCAGGAAAGTCAGACTAGTTTTTTGGGAAATTTTTGAATTTTCTTCGGAAAATTATTGTATTTTTTTAAAGAAAAGGTTAGTTTGGTGAAACACGGTACATTGTTTCTACTATAAAGGTTATTCTATTTACTAAATTTTATGTCTTTCTTAAAAAAACATATTTAACATTAAAAACAGTTCTATAAAATTTCGCTACCAAAACGCACTTGCTGCGTCCAGACCTGTGAACTTTACTAAAATATTTCCAGAAAATTTATTTGAAATAGATCCTATATCTGATGCTTTGGCAGTATTTTAGTTAGAGTTTATGATTTAATAGTCTATAATTTTTAGTTAATTATGCTAGAAAAAATCTCAATATATCCGTTAATGTGCAAGACACAAGCAAAAATTGTATATGTTAATTATAGCTGTATCTAATAAAATTAATTCTACAATCACAACGTAGTTCATAAGTTGGTGATGTAAATTTTCTTTTTTTAAATAGAACACCTCTTATGCATTAAATACAGGTTTGTGAGAAAAAAAATTAGGGGCGCGGCAAGTGCGTTTTGGTAGCGAATTTTATTATATACTTTAAATTTCAAGTACTTAATTTGCTATTAGCTTAAGATTGGGTGACTAGGAAACCAGTTTTTCTGGAATATTTTAAGTTTATTTCCCGAAACTTTTTCTACATTTTCAACAATAAAATTATTTTTATGAAATATGGTACATTGTTTCCACTATAATACGGATTTTACTGGTAACCAAATTTGATACCTGCTTTGATTAAAAGAAGACATATTTCCTGTTAAAAACATTTTTATGAAAAGTCACTTCCATAATGCACTTGCTGCGTCCAGACTTTTATCCATTTAATTGGCGCATATACATTAAACATAGACAGGAGAAAATGAGGAAGCAATTGAACTTTCCTGTTGGTTTCAATCTTCCTCAGCAAAGCATACCAGGGCAAATCTTCAATATGTGACCTTCTTCTTCTTCGAGTACCTTTATGAAAGATCGGCAAAAATTTTGGAGAATTCTTCTCTGTCTTGGGCCCTTTTCAGCAAAGTGTTTGAACCCAAGCCTGTCCAATCTCGTATGTTCTTAAGCCAGGAGCACTGCCTGCGTCCCGGTCCACGTCTACCTTCGATCTTACCCTCTATCATGAGTTGTAGAAATTCATATCTATTGTGTCTCATTACATGACCGAGATATGCATTTCTTCGCTTTTTTATAATTTCGATGAGTTAACTTTCTCTGCTCATACGATGCAGAACCTCCAAATTTGTGGTGTGAGCAGTCCAAGGAACGCACAACATTCGTCGATACAACCACATTTCGAATGCCTCGAGTCTGTTTAGACCGCCAGCCCTTAGCGTCCACGCCTTAACCCCATACATAAGCGTCGAATATATGTAGCATTTCACAAAATTGTATCTAATTTGTATATCAAGTGACCTATCGCTTAACAAGCTTCGCATTTTTAAGAAATTTGCCCTAGCCATTTCAATCCGAGCTCTGATTTCCAAATCAGGATTCAGATCTTTGTCCCGCATACGTTTATATGTATTGGTTGATTTGGATTCCGGTTTACCGCCAATATCTTTGTTTTTGCGGTGTTGATTTTTAGGCTTAATAGATCTCCTTCGGCTGATATCTTGTTAAGTAGCCGCTGCGAGCCCTCAGGACTGTCTGCGATTATAACTGTGTCGTCGGCATATCGTAGATTATGCGACCAGAAATGGTTTATATCAAAGTCGTTGAATGAACGGACTTTGGTTATTCTCGTGGAAAGTTCAACATTCCTTAAGTTATCCTCACAGTAGGTTAAGTGATGATCTGTAATGCGATGAACAGTATAACACCAGTTTGGTTCACCCTATCAGAACATGACAAGAATGTTGTATCCAACAACTAACTGGAAACACTAGTAATCCTTGTAGGTTCATTTAGAACTGAAACCAAACCATACGAAAACAACCAAGCAGCGACGGAATTCATCACCTCTAGAAATCAATATTAAAGTCACCAAAACAAACTAGTTTATCAGACTCAATGCAGGTATACGAAAATGCATTGCTGCAGTCATTTATAAAGTTACTTAGATGCCCATTTAGAGGCCCATACATGTACACAGCAGCAATTGCAAGATCCAATTTATTATCCTGGTAGATCGACAATTTCTCATAGGACATTATGACTTTGGGAAGTATAGCAACTATTTTTTGGCAAGTTTTTCCTTCAGATAGTCTAAATTGTTTCGCCAATTGTTTACAACTTTGAGTCTTAGATATCCCCATAATAAAACATCCATAAGGGTGTTATCAGGAGTTCTTGGTGACCAATCTATAAATTTATATTTACGAGTCATTGTTGAAACAATTATTGAAATTTGTTAAGAAAAAGATAATGTTGACTAAAATAGAACGTACCATGATATTATATACGATTAGTTTTGGTGGCTGAACTCTTAAACAGCAAATTTCATTAAAATGTTTCAAATCCTGATAGTTCAATTTTTTATTGCGCTAGAATCTTCAATTTTGATTAATAGTAAAGTCTTTATAAAAATCAAAAAAATCCTGATAGTTCAATTTTTTATTGCGCTATAATCTTCAATTTTGATTAATAGTAAAGTCTTTATAAAAGAAGCAGCGTGGGTACCAAATTGTATAATATACCGTAATAAGCATTAGCGATTCAGACTTGTTTCTTTCAACATTAGAAACACTTTTTTAAGGTACCTAGCTCAATTTACTAGGCTGACCAAAAAAAAATCCTTGCCACGTTCATAATCTGGAAAGTATTTTCTTTTGCTAAATAATTTAAATAACTTCGTTAATAAGCCCAACCGGATTAGTTTCCAAGAAAAAAATTGAGTTTCTTCTGGAAATATATTGTAATTTATATTGATATTTGTAGCACACTTGGAGAACCCAAATCACCACAACACACTTTGAAAAGCCTGACGATTCTTTCGCTAACCAAGGAAGCGTCATCAGAGGATGAATAATTATAAATATCTTATATCTGCAAGTCTATTTATATTCTTCTGCAGGTAGTCGGTCACTAACCATTTAGGGAGGTTCAAAGACACCATAAATTAACATATTACGTTTGGCGGAAATGTTTGTATTCTTTTATTGTCTATAGGACGTGCTTATGCCGGTATTTATTTTCTAAAGTAATCTATAGGGAGACTCATAGGCGGTGGAGCGAAACAGATCTTAAAAATGAAAGTGAGTACACAAACATTTGCAGAATAGAAGATTTTATTGCCAAATTAAACAATGAATTTGATTCTATGAAATTTACCCACGATTTAGAAATGAATAATAAATTACCCTTTCTAGATGTAGGTACTAGCTATCAAAAATAAAGACACTTTATAATTCGATGTCCATAGAAACTAAACCACCACTTTAAGCTACATTCCGAATGACTCACATCATACGTACGCGCAAAAAATTGCCTGTCTGAATTTCTTAGCAAACAGGTTAATTATTATATTAAGAACGTGGGCGAATCTAACGGATACACTTCTTGCCTAGTAGATAAACTAATTAACAAACAGAAACCAAAACAAAAATGTTAGAGCTATCAAGGACTTTTGGAAGAGAGAAAGAAAAAAAAAATTTGGTTGCTTACCATTTGAACCTCGAATCACGAGTTGTCTAGATAGCAAAAAATTCAATTTTCAACTAACATTTTCGACAAAAAAATACTTTAAAAAACTACTAGGTAAACTAAAAAATAATGATAAACGGCCAAAATGTCGGAAATTTATGAAATAGGTTAAAGATTGTGATCTTAAATACGTCGGTCGACCGAAAAGATCTATTCCGATTAAATTCAAAGGACATTTGGCAAAATGAAGATACGGGACTATAGATAGATCTTCCGTCGCCCGACATATTTTGGATAAAAATCACCATTTTAATGAGGAAAATCTAAAATCAATAAATGTTAGACAACCAGCACAGCTAAACGCCTTGTAAAGTATATATATATATATATATATATATATATATATATATATATATATATATATTCATTCATTCATTGTGGTTGCCCTTACTTGGTAAAACCGGTCCATACTATATACAGACTTGGAGACTACTTCTCTGGCTTCACTATTGGGTTAGATGTTCTCGGATGTTGTTTAACGTTTCTGTGACTAGTTTCGCTGCTTGACAGCATTCTCAGACAGAATAAAATTGAATTAGTACGAAATAATGACAACTACAAATAAAGATCTATTGATATGTTATGATATAATGTTTTGAACAAAAAATTGATCAAACTTAAACTAATACAAAGGTAGCTTTTAAATCGTACAACACGACGCGTGATTTGCTATTTAACGCGAAAGAAAAATCCTGTTTCTTAACAAGAGCTGGTGTTTATAAATTGGCTTGTACACATTGTAATGCAATCTACATAGGGCAAACCTCTAGAAATTTTAACACTCGATACAAGGAACATAGTTCTACATTTATAAATAACCACGCTGACAAATCTACATTTGCAAAACATATTATTGATACCGAACATAAACCTACAGTAAATAACCGCATACAACCACAACATTTTTGTATTGACAAACGTAAACTAGACCTTTTTGAAGCTTTGGGAGTCAAAAAGCACACACACGACAATAGGTACCTTGTTTTAAATTAGCAAACTGATTTAATGAATTCCCCTTTCTTGGATATTCATCTTTCTAATTAAATAAGTCAAAGAAAATAAATTGAACTATTCTTTCAAAAAAGTTGTAATAAGATAATGAGTTGATGTATGTCGATACTTTAGTTGTATAGAGACTGCTCTATTACTGTTACTGTTTAGTTATTTTATTGTTATAAGAGACATTTTGAAAGCCTCATCCGTCATCTGTGTTTTATTTTATTTTAGTTTAAATTTAATGCATTTTTTGATCAAAACATCATATCATAACATAGCAACATATCTTTATTTGTGGTTGTCATGATTTCGTACTAATTCAATTTTAATCTGTCTGAGAATGCTGTCAAGCAGCGAAACTAGTCACAGAAACGTTGAACAACATCCGAGAACATCTAACCCAACAGTGAAGCCAGAGAAGTAGTCTCCAAGTCTGTATATATAACATATATATATATATATATATATATATATATATATATATATATATATATATATATATATATATATATATATATATATATATATATATATATATATATATATTCCGCCAAGCGAAATATGTTAATTTTTGGTGTCATTGAACCTCCCTAAATCGTCAGTATCCGACTTCCTGCAGAAGAATAATATATTTAGATTTATTCATTCTCTGATGACGCTAACTTGGTTAGTTGAAGGATCGTCAGGTTTTTTTTATTGTGTTGCGGTGATTTGGGTTCTCCAAGTGTGCTTATCAGTGCTGATCATAGGTTCCAATCTTCACTTAATGATATTTGTAGTAAGGGTTTCTTGTAAAGAGACTACCCACTGCCAAATGTTAAATTTCTAGCTTGATTAAAAATTGGGTTTAAGGTATTTAAGGGTGTTTTTTTTCAGAAAGTGTAATATTGAAAAATTTTGTATGATAAAAATAATTTGTTTCATTTTATTGACAAAAGGAAGGCTTATCTGCGTAAAGGTACTGAACGATATCAACAAAGCAACTTAAGTTTTTTTTTACTAAAAAATAGACGAGAAGTCAAAACCTAATATACTAGTACTAGATAAGCAATGGTTACATTGCTTGTGATAAGTGACAAATGCCAGATTTAATAACCTAAAATTTTCTATAGTATCGTGAAGTGCATGATCTTCTTTATATATTTTGTGTTCACTTTTCACCGCAAACTGTTTTTTATTATTTCTTGCAACCGTTGTTAATTGAATAAAAGAAATTTTTATATGAAAATTCGCTACCATATCGCATCTGCGGCGTCCAGACTGCTTTATTTATATATTTACTAGTAACAAACTTATTATAGCAAATAGAACAAAACTAACTTAGTTAGTAGAGTTATCTCGTGACCAAGTTTAGTCTCCAAAACTTAAATAGTCACAGTTTTCTCCGTCCTTTTGTCTGTTGTCTCGAACTGCAATGTTCGGGCAAACCGCTTGCCATAGCTTTAAGACAATGTAATTTAACCGAACGCAGTTACTTATTACAAGCGAAGTTAATTCTCCATACTCTGCAGCTGACTGTCTGTTCTTCTAGCAGGCAATTTGATAAACAATACATTAATGTTGATTATGAGTTACAAGTTTGTGCTGAAGATCGTTTTTCTTTGATTTATAATTAATTTTCATGTTAAAATAGTAAACGCTATTACAAAGATTTCAATTTGTTTTGGTTTGTTTTTCAAATAACAATAATGCCAATGTTATTGGTTTTAAAGCTTAATGAAGTGCATGTTCCACTGAGCGTGACTTTTGATATTCAACAATATTTGTAATTAGTATTTTGCTCTATTATTAAACTAGTGTATGCATAAATTTTGGACAAATATAGTATTATAACTCATTCTCATTTGCAGGTTGATGTACTCATTTTTGCCAATATAAAAAATGTTTTTAATTATAAGCTCCATAATAAACAAACTTTGAAGCAAATGCAAAGCATTCATTTATTTTATGTATTTACACAGTCTGATCGAGAAGTAAATGACCTCATAGCAGCATTAGATTTTGGCACCAAAATGCTGCGATTTAGCAAAACTTATCTCAGTCCAAAAGTGAGAGCTAAAAGCGATATTGGGTATTAGATTGGGAAATTTTGATTTTTATTGATATCTATTAAAGTATTTGACGCGTTATCTTGAGAATAGATAAAAATGATTTTTTTTACAGTACAAAAAACAATTCGGTCACAATTTGGCTCTAGATGATGGAAGGCATTGCTTGCAGTACTCTTCAAGTTTTAAAAATATTCAAACTTTTTTGTTAATCTAAAAAACTTTTAATGAGAAAATGGTATTCTTTTGTACTTTGTTAAACAAGCGTGGGGCAGGTGGAGTAAATATAACGCCGGCTGTTTTAAGCTCGCCTTTGTTGGGTCACAGCAATTGTGTTTTGTGCTGTGGTTGCATATTGTCTGTGTTTTTGGATAATTCACTCTGGAATCTTCACAAAAGTGTCTTCGCATGCGGCTTCAACAGCTATTTCAGTAAAATCTTACAATGTATGTAAGGCTAGAGGTATTCTCACCATAATTAGAACTGCAGACCGGTTTCGCTCTAATTTTAGCTCGTCAGTACGGTATACTTATTACAGCGAGAACACACTTATAAAGTAATACGGCTATGGTAGCCAGCCACCTAGGACATGGTGAGATGTACAACAGAGTCGCCATCTCTGTGCAGAACCAGATAAAATGTTGTTAGGACAGCTCCAGATGACACAAAATGTTATAAAATAGAGACTTTGTACAACCAACTAACAATTTTGTAAATTGTCAGCCATGGCCCATTTCTTCCCTAATATGGGGACAATGCATCTAAGGCTAGATGTATTCTCAAGGGGCACGCCGAAATATCAGTAAATTAAATAGTAGACACTCTGGAATCTTCACAAAAGTGTCTTCGCATGCGGCTTCAACAGCTATTTCAGTAAAATCTTTCATGGGTTTGGTCCTGTTCCTCTCTAAAATCTCTAGGGGTTAGATTTACCTCACCTCGCCGAAAAAGTTTTAATTTTTTACATTCGATGGTATGTTATATTCAGGTATTCTGCTTGATAAAAATTATGGGTTTAAGTATTTTAAATATGTCTTCTTATGAAAGAGCCAGGTTTTGACTTTACGGGAGGAAGCTGCTGATGTTGGGGCAGATTGACGTCCACAAACGGATTCTGGAGTTGATTGTGTTAGTGAAAATGCCTAACGTTCCGATACAGAACTAGAGGGTGGAGACAGAGGAGAGTGAGCGAATGCAATATTTAAGAAAATATTGAAAGGGGATAACAGATACCCAAAACCATAGATGAACATAGCAAAAAGGCAAAGAGTAAAAATTATTTTGGGAAATATGGCACGATATGGCTAAAATCTGTTCCACGAGAAACTGTTAGATGACGGGCGGAAAATGTAATTTCTCGTTTGACATATAATAAACACACTGCGAAAAATGCTAAAACTATTACTGAATGTTTGATTTTGTTTATGAAATTGCCAATGCTGGACAACATTGTAAAATATATAAATGTTAAAGTGAAACAAACAAGCTCATCATATAAAGATAAAAGCTTTGTACATGAAACTGATATACCAGTGCTGAAAGCTATTATTGTTTTACTGTACATGGCAGGTGTTTATGAATCTAGTCCTTAAAACCTAGAAGACCTTTGGTGAACAGACGAAAGAGGCGTAGATATTTTCCGAACTATAGTGCCTTACAAAAGATTAAGTTTTTACTTGCATCTATCCGATTTGGCAATTATCCATATCGAGCGGAAAAAGGGCGAATCGATAAGTTGGCTCCTGTTAGGGCAATATTTGACAAGTTTGTTAAAAATTGTGTACCTCCCTATTCTCCTGGAATGTATGATACAGAAAAGCTAGAAGCTTTCAAAAGCCTATGTTTGTTCCAGCATTATATGCCAAACAAGCCAGCTAAGTATGGTTTAAAAGTACCAGTAGGTTTAAATGCAATGTCCTTGGGGTGGCAACCAAACCTATTAATAGTCCTTTGGATGTGGTACAGAGGTTCCTTCAGCCAATATCAGGCACCACTAGAAACGTAGCAATCAACAACTAGTGGTATACAAGATGTGCATTAACGAATACTCTTTCGAAAAACCACAAACCTCATGGTTTCTGAACATAAAAAATGGATAAATTAATTAGTTCAAGTTTTATGCATTTAAAGAAGATACCACTCTGATTTCCTACCCTCCAAAAAATTATTAAACTGTTTGGTTACTTTCGATCTTACACTACCACGACTCGATTGATCATCAACAAAATATAATTTCTCGATTTCTCGATTCACAGGCCCTTTAGCTGGTAATCTAACATATATATATATATATATATATATATATATATATATATATATATATATATATATATATATATATATATATATATATATATTATAGAATTATATAGCAATATTTTGATATATGGAAGAAAGTGTAATCTCCAGAGGCTGTCAAATCTGCCAGCTGAGCCCCTATGGGTATAGTTTTGAGTTTTCTTAATGTATTCAGACTTTAAGTTTCCCTATGTGTGTTGTTTAGCATACTTTGTGAATGTGAGTTTTTTATCTTTCTTTGCACATAATAATTTCATGTTTCGAATGACGTTTTACCGATAAATGAGGATCTTCGTTCTTCCAAATATTTGTTTCTAATATTAAATACACCAAGAAGAGTAAAATCAGCTTCTTCTGTACATAGTCATTTATCTATAAACAGCAGATTTTCATAGCAGATTTTCATTCTGATTGTTTCTGAGGAAAGAGCAAAATCGCAGTCTAGATGGAAGGTCAGCTGATAGTAATTTCTGCATGGGTGTAAAGTGATATGAATAAAGACCTTTGTTATGAAGTATCCTTATAATTATCTATCTCGGAAAACATTTTTCTATAAAATTGTTTGTCTGAACGACTTAAATGTTTTGAGTATAAGGCTAGATGTATCCTCAGCATAATTAGAACCGCAGACCATTTTCGCTCTAATTATAGCTCGTCAGTACGGTATAGAAATTACAGCGAGAGCACATCTATAAAGTAATACGGCTGTGGTAGCCAGCCTCCTAAATCATTGTGAGATGTATGACAGGGTCGCCATCTCGGTGCGGGGCCAGGTAGTTTGTTGTCCCGGCAGCTCCAAATGACGCAAAATGCTATAAAATAGAGAGTGTTTGCAAGCAGCTTGTAAATTGTCAGCCCTGGCCCATTTCTTCCCTAATGTGGGGACAATGTATGTAAGGCTAGATGTATTCTCACCATAATTAGAACCGCAGACCGGTTTCGCTCTAATTTGAACTCGTCAGTACGGTATACTAATTACAGCGAGAACACACTTATAAAGTAATACGGCTATGGTAGCCAGCCACCTAGGACATTGTGAGATGTACAACAGAGTCGCCATCTCCGTGCAGAACCAGATAGAATGTTGTCAGGACAGCTCCAGATGACACAAAATGTTATAAAATAGAGACTTTGTACAACCAACTAACAATTTTGTTAATTGTCAGCCATGGCCCATTTCTTCCCTAATATGGGGACAATGCATCTAAGGCTAGATGTATTCTCAAGGGGCACGCCGGAATATCAGGAAATGAAATAGTAGACGATCTAGCCAAGCAAGCAGCATTTTTGGGAAAGCGATCTACAAAACCGAAAAATCCAAAATACAGACTTTCGACCGGAAATTAAACAGCAATTAATTAAATACTGGGATATAGAATGGCACCGTTATGTCAACTCAAGTTCAGACCACTATGCTCTTATACACAAACAATTTCCATTGCATCTGGTCAAAGAAATTTCCAGAAACCGCTCATTCACTACAATATTAACAAGACTAAAGTCTAATCATGGAAGATTTTCTGCACACCTGCATAAGATAGGTGTCACTGAAAGTCCTAATTGTAACTGCAACGAAAACAATATTGCTGACTTAAATCATGTTATATTTTCATGCTCTAAGTATTCTGCACAGCAAACCAACCTCATGCTAACGTTGGAAAAATACACAAACACCCTATGAATTTAACACACCTTCTAAGTAGTCATAAAATTAAAGTCAATATAGCTTTGTATAAACTTTTTAGAAATATAAACTTAGATTTATAAAATCAAACCCTGTAAATAATAGTTATAAATAGTAAATATTTACCAGGCATCGTGTTACATTAGTTGTAGTTATATAGTAATGTATGTTTGTGAATATAGGTGCTCAATGGCCTATATAGAACTATGTAAATTAATTTTAAGTATCCTTCCTAATGTCTGTCCGATTGTATTCCCCACCTGTCCGTGGCTTAGTCTTGTTTGTCTGTTTGCCTTGACGAGCTCATAGGCGCCAGTGTCCTCGTTTTAATCCCCCACAAAAAAAATGCAAAAAATACAAAAAAAATATATACAAAAAAAAATACAATAGTTAATAAAAAAATATGTTTTTTTTTATATTTACATTATATTTATGTACTAACAATTTGTAAAGCTATAGTCAAATAGGAGGCTCACTGAAAAACATTAAAAGACAAATATAAATCCATATGATCAAACAAACAAAAATCTTCAAAAGTCTGTGACCAATGGACTGGAGCTTCCGAGGTCATCCCAAACACGCCCTCATACACACACACACACACGCACACACACACACACGTATTCTCACCCTAATTAGAACCGCACACCGATTTCGCTCTAATTAGGGCTCATCAGTACGGTATACTATGCAGCGAGAACATACTTATAATAATATAAGTAATACGGCTATGGTAGTCAGCCTTCTACGGCATTGTGAGATGGCAACCCTGTCATGTGTGCGCCAGAGGAAATGATCTAGATTTGTATTTAGTATGAAACGATTTCACCGGTCAGATACTCCACAAAGCATATCTGATCCTATGGTTGAGCGATTATTATTTACTAAATATAGATGTAGATACTTTTTTCTGTGTCTTGCCAATAGATTATTTTCTTGTCTGCAACGTATTGTAAAGCCAGGGAAACGCTCTGCATTTATATTTAATGTGCATAGATTTCACCAGTAAGATACTCCAGAAAGCACATCTGATCCAATTTTTGAGCGATTATTATTTACTATATATAGATGCAAATACTTTTCTTCAGCTTCACAAAAGATTATTTTCTTGTCTGTAACCCATTGCGAAGCCATGGGAAATGCACTTCAATTGTATTTAGTATGGAACGATTTCACTAAATAAGAGCAGCAACAGTTAATAAATGTATTATTATTCATTAAATGATATGTTCTTTTAATATAGGTGTTGGTCAAAATACATTTTAAGAAAAATATTGATATTAAACTAAAAGAATTCAGAAGGGTCCTTAAATTTTCATCCCAGTTTGTTTAGTATCTGCTTCGCAAAAGTTTTTGTATTTAAGTTAAAAAAAAACGACTGATACAATTTATTAAAAAATATAAAACACGAAATCCACAGCAATATGGTTTCAGGTTGTGAATGTCAGATGTTTTTAACTAATAAACATAGTATGTTATGGCTGGGAAAGTCCATCGCCCTCACTGTGTATTATTGGATTTAGCAAGGCCTTTAAGAGTTTCAGTAACCCATTTTAAAGTTCCGAAAACGTATGCATAAAGAAGCTATTTCTGGAACTTATTCAAAGCTTCAGAACTCCTAGGTACGGAGTGCCCAAAAGAATACCCTCGGGCCTACAATGTGTATACTCTATGTAATTTGATTATTTGATTTAAAAATAAATACTGTAGGTAATTTGGTTATTTGATTTAAAAATAAATGGAAGCGTTCCAGGTTATATAGCACTGGATTTAGGTGCAAGTAACTAAGGCCAGGAACAAGCTATAGGTGTTTCCAAAATCAGAAAAACTATTAGTTAAGAGTATTGTATGTATCTCAATGACAAGTTATATAATTCGTTACCTGAAGAAATAAATCTGGATTATCAGTTCGTAAAACAGGTGGAAGCTGCTTTTGTTAAATATGTACAGTAAGACATATTCTTACACACGTTAAGTGCGACAGAAGTATTTGCCATAAAAAACTCAAAATAAATAAGAAAATATTCTGTGTGTATATGCGTATGCTGTCGAGCCTCGGTGGGTTAGTACTAAGAACGTGTGCTTCTGAATCGAAGGGTACTGGGTTCGATCCCAGGGTTGTCCTTTCACTTTTTCAGTACATACTGTGCAATCAACCGATTTTGTGGCATTGTATGTGAGCACGTTGAATATTTACACGTGCCGCCCTTCGGAGGGGCATAAAACCGTCGGTGCCGAGTTCGTGCGATGTTGAGCATGTTAGAGATCCCTACCCTCCTTACATAAAGGCAGGGGTTCGGAGAATTTTCCGGGGTAGTGAGGTGAAACTGCTCCCTGGCGTCCGTGACTGGCCATAGTCTCGGAAATAGATCGACGTTAAAAACATGAAATGCGTATGGTAGCGTCATAAATAGAAAACGCAAAATTTTTGTTCTGCGAAAAAATAGCATTATCGTTGATTAGGACGTTGTTATTATAACAAATTGTGCTTGAAATAAGTAGCAGCCTACTTGAAAAAAAGCCAAAAATGTTATTTTGCGAGATAAAAACTGAAGTTGGTAGAAATAAGGGGAAGAGGTTTTTGAATTATAAAAATGTCAAACATTTCTGTCACTCAATGTCTCTCTACATACATAATTATTTACCCTATTTAAAATGTACCTTGAACATTATACAATACCTTTTTTGTCGTGTAGTTTTGTGTAATTGTCAATCTCATTAAATAATAATAATAATAAACTATAATACTTTATTCGTTCCATAAATACCCTATTGGGTGTAGAACATGTCATTTACGAATATAAAATAAATGTAAACATAAATCTAAATATAAACATATATACACACATATATAACACTATAACAAACAATAACAAATGTATACACAAAATCAAAACATAAAATAAAATATCGTCAATGCAGCAGTATTAATTCGATAATATAAAACTTAACAAAGCAGCCACACACCCGCATATACACCCCACAAATATTGTATTAACCCCCTCAGAGAAAGCATGCAGTGGTGAATGTTGCCATGCTAAAGTGACAGCTATTAATCTTGATCTTGGAGTGCTGGTCATATGTCTCCGTCTCTGAAGAATTCATTGCAGGAATAGTAACACTTTCTCAGTAAAATATCCTTTAGTTCTTTTTTCAGTGTTTTTACGTCCATATTTTTCCAACAGAGAGGTAGGTGATTGAATATTTTTATCATCTGGTATTCTGCATTTCTCTGCACTTTTGTTAATGGTGTTTTTGGAAGTAGGAGTTTCTGATTCAATCTGAACCTTGTTCATGTTCAGGCAGGTATTTTGAGAAAAACGACATATTTTACTTGACAAACAGGACGCATTCCAATATGTATACACAATGTAGGGTCAGTATCTTCTTCTCTATGAAATACTGCCTGCAGGACTCTCGAGGTTTCAGCCCATACATGGACCTGACACAAGACTTCTGCAGTATGAATATGCGGTCCACATCCACAGAGTTTCCCCAGAACACTATGCCATACTTAAGTATTGCATACACATACGCATAAATAAATAAATAAATAACTCGAAAACGGGTCTGCCTTTGTAGACAACCTCCTATAACTGAACCCAAAGAGAAAAATCACCTGGCGTCAAATCAGAAAAGTGAGCAGCTCATTCAAGAGCACAATCGCACCGAATCCAAATATCTGGGAAAACTGTCTCGTTAATTGTCGAACATCTCTTCCTAAATGACTTGCAGCCCTATCTTGCTGAAACCAAACTTCATTCACTATGCGCACTGTAGCCACAGTGCATTAATTGAAATTTTTATAGATGTTAGATTTTCCTTAATGAAGGATGGCCAAATAATATTGCGGTCTAGTATATTAATTTTTCGTGGTCGCTGCGTTTGAGCCTCCACCATCGAATCTGGATTTTGCTAAGAACAATAACGATAACTTGATTTATTTGCAAATCCATGCAGTGTAAACGTAGCTTTGTTTAGTAAACGAATGTTACTACCACGGTCCGGATTTTCACTAAATTTGTCTATCATGCAATTACAAAATTTAACACGCCTTTAAAAATTGCCATAGCTTTACTTTGTATGGGTGAAAATTTTCTTTTTTTAGCCTATGTACTACAGATTTTTGTGGAACATTTTGTATGAACTTTATTTGTAGACTAATGAGGCATTTCATGAAAATACACCAATACATCTAATACAAGGCATTGCCAGATACAGCCGTTTTTGGTTTTCCTATTCTTGGTTTATCTTCAGCACTATCGGTTTAGTTTATTTTTTTCAATAATTTAAAAACATACCCCTCATTAATTTGTTGCCCGTTAGAATGCACTTCATAAAACAGCATGCACACTAGGGTGGTGCGAAAAATTTCTAATTCAAATTTTTGATTCACTATTCCGCGGAAAAGTTGGCTTAGGTGTATACTAACCTAACAAAAAACATCAAAATCGAACAACATCTTCCGATCGCGCAAAAAGCCAAAAGTAAAAGAAAATGACGACTTTGATAGGTTTTTTGTTTTTGTTTTCAATTTGGGGTTTGTTTTTTTTGCGCTATTGTGCTGAAACTTTAGTAATAGTATTGAATAGCTTGAAAATATCGTCTAAATACACAACACGAAAACACAATACAGCCACCTGGCTGTACTTCGAGTTTCACCCACACCCTCCATCTAACCATGAATAGTGTGTGCGATTTACAATATTTACATTATGCATCCCCATCTTATTTGTCATTTATGCCGACGCCACTTTGTAGTTTGCCTTATTGGTGAACTCTTTGATTAGATATCTCGATCTGAGTATCCGTCCCTTGATTGTGGTCCGCATACCCTAAATGAAGGTTCTGTTACAGCTACACGCAACACTCTACGGCTTGGGTGTGAGATGGGAACTCTTTCAGATCCAAATCAGGGACCTCACCCGATTGTATGAATATTTTAATTTCTTCATTATTTACCTCACAGAGAAGAGGTGGAGACGATATTTTTGTAACTTTCCAATCTATCGTTTCCCTGTAATCTAACGCATCAAATTTGAGTGAAGGAGTGTAAAAGTTCCTAATGCCTTTCCCAGTCGAAGCAGACTGCCTGGCTTTTAGCACTCGCCTGAGCTATGACTATTCAGATATTTTCAGGATGGGCATAGAAGGAGTTTTATTCGATTACCGGGAAAACCGAGACATTTAATTCACCACTTAGGTATCTAGATGGGACTCTATTTGCACAGCTGAGCCGTCTGACGTGTGAGATTGGGCAAGGATAACAATTTAGAAAGTCGTTTGGAAAATCCCAGATTTTAATGCTTAGGATACGTCAAATACACATATTTTATCTTTGCTCATTGGTTTCTTATCAATGTCCGGGATCTCACAGTCAATCGGTTCAAATTCTACCACTTCTCGTTTTTCACAGCCGCTGACACTCTACTTTTCCTTTGTATGTAAACAGTGATATATAAATATGACTTGCGCGATTGAAAAGCATTTTTTAAGGAACAAAATTATTGTTCCTCTTATATGCAAACACGTACTTTCAGCACTAGGTACTATAGCATTAAAAAAAACAATATCTTGGAAAAATACAAAAAATCGAAAAATTTGCAATTTTTGCAAATATTTTGACGTTTTGCGCGATCGTAATATATGCTTTAAAAACAATGCTTTTTTTACAATCTATTTGATACTAGTACTAACGTTTTATCACTAGAGCGCTAAAAAAAATATAAACCGCAAATAAGAAAATACTAAAAAAAACTGTCATGTTTGTTTGTTTTTTTCGTCGTTTTTCACGATCGGCAGATATTGCCCGATTTTGATAATGTTTTTTTGTTAGACTAGTATACACCTAAGGCAACTATTCCATGGTATAGCCAATCGAAAAGTTAAATTTAGAATTTTTCGCCCCACCTTAACACCCACTTCTTTTTTTTTTCATCATAGACGAACATGATTAACATTTCACCCATAGCTTCTAGATCAATTCTGCCATAATAATAATTATTCTTAATCTGTATAAGTACTTAATTCTCTCGTGTGAAGCTCTCCAGAGTATTACAAACTGCAAATAACTGACAACAACAATTGAAAAGTACTATCACATTTTTTAACAGGTGACCTAATAAGAAATTGATTAATGACGTCCACAAGAAGGAGGTAATTTTTAAGAAAAATAAGTTTTGCTTACTTTCAGTGAATTTTTAATTGAAAAAATTCACTAATAGAAAGGTATCGATGGTGAGACTTTGCAAAAAAATTCAAATGAGCGCGAATTTGCGCCCCTAGAACCCATATCCGGGGTCAGTTTCGGTTTTTATATGTTTATATATATATATATATATATATATATATATATATATATATATATATATATATATATATATATATATATAGAGGTATCTAACCAATAACTCAAAAAATAATTCACCGATTTTGATATAACTCGGCAAGTGCCCTTCTTTTATTAATAGCTTAGATGAGTTCGTTAGCTAGGAAAATCGGACAAGGTTTTCCGAGAAAATTTTGAGTTTTATTTCGAAAAAAAAAATTTTATCCTAAAATTACAAAGCTATTTCAATGAAATTTTGTGTGCATGCTGCTTTGGGAAAGACCTAAATATGTACCAAAATTCAGTTTTCTCGGTTTACAGAAAATTGAGCTATTAAAATTTGAAGCATTTATTTTTAATATCACCGCGTTTCATTGACAATGGCAGACCTGGCTTGGTATATGAGATCTAGTATGTCTGAGTCGTTGCCTGGTAACGGATCATTTGATATTATTGCGCAGGTCTGTTACACGCTGTAACTGACGTTTATCGTATGGTATTATATTGTTTATCACAAATTATTTTTGTAATTTGGGAATTTTTATATACAAGTGCAAATTATTCCTTTACGATTTTATTAATGTTAGTGGGTGTACTAAATAGTGTTTGTTATGTTTTGTCAACACATATAAAGGATCGAAGTTTTACAAAAGGGCTGATATGCAACAGGTTGGTTATTTTCTCTCTGATGCTTTGGCGGTAGTTAAGTTTATGGTTTAACGCTCCATAATTTTTAGCTAATTTTCGTACAAAATATTCGTCAATGAGGAGACCGCGACTTTAGAATTTAAAAAAGATTTCTTCAAATGACAGAAAACTAGGCCCCCTAGAATCCATATACGGGTTTACGTTCAGTTTTTATCTGTTTACATATATACAGGGTGACGCTTTTCTACGGTGAACCTAAATATAATTATTATTATACATGAGACGAGAAAAAATTGTATAGGTTAATTATAGGGTGTCTGGAACTGCATCTTATAAAATTATTTTACAATCACAGGCTGGCCCATAAGTCGTTGGTGATCCCTACAATTGTTTTCGAACACCCTTATTTTATTGCATTTTTTATCGAAATATGTTTGTAAGAAAAAAAAATCGAGACGCAAATTGGTAGCAAATTTTCATTAAATGCTTCTAATTTCAATAACTCAATTTGCTCTTAACCTAAGGTTTCTTGGCTAGGAAACCAACATTTAAAGTTTAATGTCGGAAATTTTTTGTACATTTTCAAACAATAAGTTATTTTGATAAAATATGGCACATTGTTTCTAATATATAGGTTATACCGGTAACCAAATTGATGACTGCTTGCATTAAAAAGACATATTTGCTATTCAAAACATTTTTATAAAAATTCACTTCCATAACGCACTTGCTGCCTCCAGACTTTTTTTCTTACTGAACCAGATTAATTTTTTATAGCCTCATATTAGGCAAGAGACGTTTTATTCGAAAATGTAAAAATCATATCGTACTATCAAACAAGATATTTAGTTGGCATCTCAAGAAAATTGTTTACGCTAGGAAAAATTGAATATCGCCAGTTTGTAGCGAAACCCTTTTGTTAAATTTTTTTTTTGAATAACCAACCCTCAGGAAATAAAAGTGCCTTTCCCTACTTCTTGCTAACCCTGTATATTGTTTTACTGTAAAGTTACTGTTAAACCAAAAGAAAACACAAGTGAAGAACCTCGGTGGTTCAGGGGTAAGAACGTGTGCCTCTGAACCGAAGGGTACTAGGTTCGATCCCAGGGTACTCCTTTCACTTTTTCAGTACAAACTGTAAAATTAACATCAACCGAGGTTCTGGCATTGTATTTGAACAAGTTGAAAGTCTGCACGTTCCGCCCTTCGGAGGGGGCGTAAAGCCGTCGGTCCCGTGTCCATGCGATGTTGGGCACGTTAAAGATCCCTACCCTTCTTACAGAAAGGCAGGGGTTCGGCAAAATTTCCAGGATAGTGAGGTAAAACTGCTCCCTGGCGTCGATGATTGGCCATAGTCGCGGAAATAGGCCGACGTTAAAGAAACAAAACACACACAGACACAAATGGCACGACTGCTTAATTTTAATATTACTTGCACACAATTCTCATTCAAAAAATACTTTAACGTTGGACTTTGTTTGCTACTCATTACCCACTATTTTGAATAAAATTATACATTTTTTTTAAACTAGCGGTTCTGTGTTGTGTGTTTTTGTTTCTTTAACGTCGGCCTATTTCCGCGACTACGGACAATCACCGACGCCAGGGAGCAGTTTCACCTCACAATCCTGGGTATTCTGCCGAACCTCTGCCTTTCTGTAAGGAGGGTAGGGATCTTTAACGTGCCCAACATCTCATGGACATGGTACCGACGGCTTTACGCCCCCTCCGAAGGGCGGAACGTGCAGACATTCAACTTGCTCAAATACAATGCCAGAACCTCGGTTGATGTTAATGTTACAGTTTGTACTGAAAAAGTGAAAGGAGTACGCTGGGATTGAACCCAGTACCCTTCGGTTCAGAGGCACACGTTCTTACCCCTGAACCACCGAGGTTCTTAACTAGCGGTTCTAAATTTATATGAAACTTTATTTCCAATTTCATTTGGTATGTTTTATACATTTGACGTGAACCTATGTTATACACACGCGTTAGAAAGTAACATTAATACATTACAGTCATAAATGAAATTTGCTCATTTGTTGTAAGAGCTTAACCATTTGTATAAAGTAGAGAATCATGTTACTCTCAGCATTAAATCTATAACAGCAAGAAAGACATGCTGAGCACACATTGCCCAATCATATGTAGTTAACTGTTTCCAGCATAAAGCAAGAAATTTGCTATTTAATCTGCACCTCCCGAAGTGATGCAAAACATTTCAGTCTAGCTTCCTAACTGTGAAAACGAGGTATATGAAATTTGATTTTACTGTAACAACAAAACTGTTGATATGTGTTATCGTCCAGCCCAAGGTTTGTAATTAACGGGCTTATTAACACTATTATACAGGGTTTACCAACAAAAACGACAGAAGCTTAAAACCAAGAACTATTTGAGATGCCAGTGTTTATAGATGCCATATTATATGAAAGCATGGCGGATGTAAATAATAAAGCGTTTTAATAGCCGAGCTCAATAATCTCAGAAAAAAAACGAGTTAATTGATGTAATAATAAAACATGCTTTGCCTGAAACTGTAGGTAGTGATGTGCTGGTGCAGTTTATAAAAAGTCATGGTAATAGTGGATCTAATAAATGTGAATTGTATTCAGAAAGATTTGACTCCTCGATTTCGTCGGGTGAAAGTTCGGATGCTGTTGTAGAAGCTGTAGGTAATCGTTCATCTAAATTTGAACTTATTAACAAGTTATGCAACCAAAAAGACATGGTGATCAAGAATCAACAGTTGACAATTGAATGTTAAATTGAACAGAACAAATGTTAAAAAATCTCTGGACGTAGCAAGTGCGTTATGGTAACGAATTTTCTCTAAAATATTTTTAATAGCAAATGGCTTTCTTTGATGAAAGCAGGCATCAAACTTGGTTGCTTATATAGTAGAAACAATGCACCATATTTCATCGAAATAAATTTATTGTTTGAAAATATATAAACATTTTTCAAAAGTCTGGATGCAGCAAATGTGTTATGGAAGTGAATTTCCATAAAAATGTTTTTAATAGCAAATGCGAGCAGGCATCAATCGGATTATCGATATAGTCGATGTAGTGGAAACAATGTACTATATTTTATTAAAATTACTTCTGGTTTGAAAATATACAAAAAAAAAATTCGAAAATAAACTTAAATGTTGGTTTCCTAACCTACAAAGCTTACGTTAATAGCAAATTGAGTTATTAAAATTTGAAGGATTTAATGAAAATTCGGTAAATTTGCAGATTATCTCCGAAACGCTTTTCAAAAAATTGTTTTGGCTACTCCGTCGTGGGGATTTTCCTTCCCCCCTCGCGTGCATACAACCACCCTCGTTGGATAAACCAGAAGAAAAATTTCTTGCTCATACCCGCCAAGGAAGTTACGGCACCTGGTGGAATAGGGGTGCTGTGCGGGGTATGCAGGGTTTAAGGGGGATATGGCTTCAAGATGTGAAAAAGACAGCTTTCAAGCCGTTTTGTTCGCATTTTCTGCTCATATTTCCTTTTTACTATCTACCCCGCCCAGCACCCCTACTCACTCCTGGTCCCGTAACTTCCTTGGGGGGTGTGAACAAGAAATGTTTTTTAGGGTTTGTGGATCCAGTGGGGAGGCCTAGGCAGGTTTCTAAAAACAGTTTTTTGAAAAGCTTTCGGGAACTAAATTGCAAATTTACCGAAAATTCGCTACAAAACGCACTAACTGCCTCCAGATTTTTTTCTTACAACCGCATCATATTTCTATAAAAAATGCAAAAATGCATTAACCAATCTGTTCTACGAAAATTAGCTAAAAAAAATTATAGACCGTTAAACGGTAAATTTCACTAAACCTACAGCGAAAGCATCAACTTAATTAAACCGACAGCCAAAGCATCAGAGAAAGGGTCTATTGAAAATGAATATTTTGTAAATATTTTAGTAAAATGAAGGGCAATGACAGTTGAATCTGAAACTTAAAAGTTTGCAGAACACTCTTCTTGCAACATTTTATTTTCACAATCGGTATCTGTTTCACGTTTGCCTAAACATTGCCAATTTTGACGTTTAAAATTGTGAGTTTGACGTTTTGAGGAAAACTCCAAAATTTGTTTCTTTAAGTGCCCATAACTTCGTTGTCTTTGAAGCTAGAGAGCTAAATTTTGATACAGAGTTCACCCTTTATAATACAAACACGCCTGGTTGTCCTTGCTTTGTTATTTACGGGGATATGATTTTTTTTAGAAAGGAATCACAAAATTTTCCGGGAAAACCTGGTCCGATTTTCCTGACTAACCAACCTATCCAAGCCACTTAAAAGGGAGGTATTCACCAAATTTTTTCAAGATCGGTTAATTATTTTTTGAGTTATATATATATATATATATATATATATATATATATATATATATATATATATATATATATATATATATATATATAACACAGATCTCTTCATTAGTGAATTAAAACAAAATTCGCTAAAAGATAATGCTATTAAAATATAACGGCAATGTTTGTTTCTCGCCGCCATTAACATTAAATAAAATGAACGACGATAGTATTTTACATAATTATGTAGTAAGTAGTGATAATAGCGAAATGCAACAGCATATAGAAATGTTGGACAGAGTTGCTGCTAAACCATCTACACAGGTGCCAGAAAAATACGACAGAGGTATCTGGTTGTTAACAGCAGAAGTAAGCAAGCTTTCAAAGAATATACTGACCTCGAATTAAAAACAGTCGCAAATTTACCTAAGAATGGTTCAGTTATTGATACTCACATGCAAACTAGAAATTGAAGAATAAAGACGCATATTGTAATTGGCACCGGTGCAAATGATTTAAAAACTGAATGCAAGTTAAAGGCGATTCTTACTTTTTCGTATTTCCATGTTTATATATTGCAGCTTGAGACGACTGAACGGAATCTTAAGGACTATTTGGGTACGTTGTTTTCTGAAGTTACATGCTCCCAACTTGACACAAGGTATCCAGATATTTATTCGTGTTTCAAGGTTGTCTTGCTGCCATTACTCTTCATAGTTTACATAAACGATTTATTCGATTTCCACGTCACATATAAAGCAGCTGCGACCCCGATAACTTTAATGTTGAGATGATCTCTACTGAGAAGTTGGCAGAATTTTGAAACAACTTAAAATTAAACACAGAAAAAACCATGAAGGCTATATTTTCTGCACATCCAGAAGTGTCAGCGAAAAATGATAATAACCTTCTCGGCATTACTATCGATGGAACCCTTAAGTTGGATGCTCATATTTCTCTGTTCTCAGGAGGTTGAGGTATTTGGTTGACACAAGTTCATTTATGGCAGCCTATTTATCCCTATTTTGTGGCCACTTGCCGTATGACACTCATTTGTGGGGCAATTAATCAAACTCTATAGAAATATTCAGGCTCCAAAAAAAGTGGTTAGGTTGATTGCGGGAGCTGACTGCTGTGAACACTGTCAGCCGTACTTTATTTATCTGGAAATTGTGCCTCTTCCCACCAAACTACTTGAAAACACCAGAGAAAAGTGTCAATAAATTTTTAAATGCCATGTCTACTTCCTTAATTTCACTTAAACAGAAATCGTATGTGCTCGCCAAAAGAGTTTTAAGTCCGTCAATTGTCATTTCATTAAAAGGTCGAAAGACAATTTTTCTTTTGGCCTCGATGGAAGGATGACCAATTCCGTGCGCTAGGGGAACATGTTCTAACATCTTAATCCCGCATGTTTCTGTAAACATTTGCTTATTAAGATTGTTTTAAAAGCAAAATTTGCTACGCTCGCCTTTTTAAGTCGGCTTGCATTTGGTTAATCTTACCAACTGTTAGAAAATTTTCAATGGCCACTCATTTTTTTAATAGGAAGTAAGCGAACAAATTATCGTCACAAAGAATTATCAAAATTCTCGTCTTGGTAAGGCACCGTCTCTCTTCGTGTTAAAGATTTTTAAGAGGAACATTATTAAGCGATCGCAAAAAAAAAATTATCTGCTAACGTGTTTCATACTAAGGAACATTGATGGTGAAATAGAAAATCCTTTTAGCTCCTCAAAAAATAAAATAAGAGACGCAATTGGATTTCTTTGTAACGGATTTTAGTACACAGAACTGGTTCATTTAGAAATATCGAAATATTAAACGCACTTTGGTCGCCAACAAAAACAGTTTTTTATGTTTACTTCAAAATATAAGTCCGACGTGGTATGAAAAATTCCTATAAAACGAGAAATACGTCTCTTTTGTACAGCCTGGGATTTTTCCACTGTTGCGTGATTCTCAAGGCAAAGCTGTTTTAGCCAATCAGATGCAAGAAATTTGGATGCTGCAAAAAGTTTGACAGGGACAGGCGCGAGATTAGGTATTAAATAAAGGCAAGAACACGGTCGAAGGTAGATTTTTCCGTGGAGCATTAAGTAGTATCATTCTCTCTCTCTCTTTCTCTGGACACAGATATTCAACCACTGTCTGTTTAAGTGGAAACAGTCATTACTTTTTTATTAGTGTTTCAAATAACAGTCGATGAATTTGGGTTTGTCAACTTTGTAGTAAGCCTAGTCAAATGTAGATGAGGCCTCGGGCAAATGCTGAAACGTAATTCTCCGGAAAATGATAAAAAGTAATTCTCGGGCACATGCCAAAAGTAATTCTTGGCCTGGTGCCGAAAAATATAATTCTTGTACAATTGCTGGAAAATAATCGTCGGGCAGGTGTTACCATATCGTATCACTAACCAATCGTTATCCATTTTAAATAAACTTTGGGATTTTGAGCTCTAATTTTTGGTTTTGGTTTAATAATTCCCGTAAAATTGTATTGGATTTGGAATATTGATGTAAGCTTCATTCTTAATGACAAATAGGTGATCAAACAAAAGGAAACAAGTGAGTCTTTTGAACAGAATGAATTTACTAAAATATTTCTCATCGAAAATTTTTCAGACCAGAAGGGAGTCAAGTAAAAGGTCATTTCAGAACCATTCATTTTTTTTAATAATTCATTCGAGTGACATTGCTAAAATTGTTACATAATAATAATCTAACAGTATTTTACTCAAGTTATAATCGTAGATTATGTGCCAAAATTTCTGTAACTAAATTAATAGTTTTAAACCAACATTGATACATTAAGAAGTGCTGCCTATCTAAATTAAAATCCGTCATTTTGATATATTTTTTTTGAAAATTTCCTTATAAATGTATAGACACTTTTTGTCAGGGTAAAATCAATAAAATTTATATCCTTTGGTTCTTCCAAATTTAAATCACATAATAAGAATAAAACAAGTAGCATTAAGCTCCGATTTATTTTATTTTGGAGAGGCAGGCTGGGCATACAACTGCGATGAATAAACTAACCTACCTCGCCAGATTAATTATTTATATATGGTTATTTTAGGAACTTTTACATATAAGACATTTTGAAGCTCATTATTTAGTAATTGAATTATTTTCAACTTGACAAATCTACATCTATTTCGCAGTTTATTTCCTAAATAATTAATAAAAGCTATAATTGTTGTATTTTACTTTTGTTCATTATTGAAATAAATTTCCTAACTAAGTTTTCTCAAGTTCAAAAACTTCACAAACGTAGTGATATCGAGATAACGTATCAATAACTGTCGATTTAAAGTGTCAGAATTTTGTACTGAAGGTCCGAAACATATATGCTTTAGTCAAAATCAACCCAGAACAAGTAAGTATACACTCTAATTCACTTTTTATTTTCTCAATTGTAACATCATTGCCCTTAACTAGTTGAGTAACCATAAAAATTTCAGAAAAAGCCTCTACAAAATCTTTGTTTAAAACTACACTCTGAGTTCTGTACAAGTCTTATGGACTTATTTTAATAGACGCCAGCAGCTATTTCGCAACCTATTGCAAGGTTCTGGATGACACTAGTATTTAAGAGGGTAGTTATGATGACTCGGTGACTTGAGACTACTATCACAACGAACGCACAAAGTGCCCAATGTATCAATCACAACACTGCAAAACCGGAGGGTTATCTGTACTAAACTGATTCTATAGTCAACAAGATATGAATTCAAGAAAAGTCATTACTTCTATAGTAATTCTATAACTTAATAAGTCAATGGTACGGCCAACAAAAACAAATCAATTAAACAGCAGCAGCATAAGTATTATGCTTTAATACAAACAATGCGCTGTAGTAATAGCATGGACCTACATAAATACAATTAATCCTGCATAATGCATGGGCAATCAAGGTGGCTAATAACATCAGCCGTTAAATGACCTTTCCGTGAGCTCACCAAAAAGCGCACATAACAATTTAAATAGGGTAAAAATTCTCTGCTGGAAGAGCCTGAACAATGATTATAATGTTGCCTACCTAACAAGTAACCTAGAACTCAACTACTAAATTGGAAAGCCCGTAAAGCGCCCTTGCAAACGAAAATAATAACAAAATTTACTGGCTCTTCTATATTACTTAGCTAGACAGTCGGCAGTGGAGCCCGCTTCTGGATTAGCGTCCTTATGGCCAATGAAATATCAACATAAACGACCCTGTAGGTCAGCAGATTTGAAATAATAACGTATCTATTTTTGAGGTTATATCTCCGGCAACAAGTGACAGATTAATACATCAGTTAACTTGAACAACACTATGAAGATGTCAACCGGGTTCAACTGACATTAAATGTAGGTTATAGCTGATGATGAGATTACAAGTCACTGTACGTCAAAGTATCTTATCTGACTTGACAAAATATATCGCACAAAAAAAAGATATGTCATAGGCAATTAACAGCACTTTAATTTCACTGACAACTGAAAATAAAAGACATGTGGTAGTTGTTGTATACTCATCTAGTCTCCAGATACGGGTCCTCAACACTCCAGATGGACTCTTTCAGCTCACCCGAATTAGTCAAGATGACCCTGGCCGTGAAAGAAGCGCGCACGTCTAATACGACCCTCTGGGCAGCATCTAGTTTGCAGTGGCTCCGTGTTCTACCGTCTCATCAACGTTTAGTTATAATTATACTGATATGGCAGTGACCTTAAAAACGTTCTAATATGCTGGCTGTAAGCACCAGGCTGCCTATAAACATGATTCCATAAGCAGATGCAGTGACACACAAAATGGCTTCCACGCTACGGCTACAATGGCACGTCCCAATACAGCGACCAGAAACAGAAGAAGGCAGAAGCAGAAGTTCTTACAACCGACGTTCTCCGACATGCTCTAAACTCAGTCATCCCTACCTAAAGGCACTGAATCGTACCATCTCCCAGAGAATAACCTTAGAATGTAACTATCTGTGAGCCAGAAGTAAAAATAGACAACGGTAAGAACCTCAACGCCCCTGTGTATTTACCATAGACATAATAAAATTATATGAGCAGGAGTACTGAAGGAATCACCTGCTCAAGGATTACGGACGAACACAGACACGGTCTGTGTCGACCTAAAAAGCCTTTAAAATAATAGACATATTAACAATAAAACAAGTTGCAACATCTGGGTCGTAACAACACATGTAAAAATGTCCTGGCACTATTCTACCAAAAGTTGCTCATCTGTGCAACCAGCCAAAAATAAACATGAGTTTCTAAAACTAACTATTATGCAGAAAATAAAGCAGGAAACTATTTACCTATATGTTCCGCAACAATTATTAAAAAAACCTCGTTGGTTCAGTTGTAAGAACGTGTGCCTCTGAACCAACGCGTACTGGGTTCGTCTTATGTTTGGCCTTTCACTTCACGTACATACTGTAACATTAACATCAATCGAGGTTGTGGCATTGTATGTGAGCAAGTTAAATGTCTGCACGCACTCTCACGAAACCCGTAGAAGAAAAAATATTTTAGGTCTAATATAAGCATCTAATTAACTAGTATCTATTATTTCCAGAATTTTAGAAACAGCGCACAGAACACCAGTGGGTCTAAAATCTGTCTCTATCTTGGGGTGGTTTGTTTTTGGCAGAGGAACCATACTCGCGCCCTTCCAACACCCTCTTCCTTAGACTTAAATTAATGGTAAATGTAATATACATCAGTAACTCTGGAAACACCAATGAAACCAATCGAATGTTTATACCATCTATACCAAAAGCGTACGTCTTGATCTCAAATTTTTTTAAAAACTTCATCCTCTGTTACCTCCACAAAATTGAATTCCCATCACAACCTTTAAAACGTCCCGAATACTTAGTTAAAATATCATTAACATTGACACTCGGTTTCCGTAAATTGTCTAAAAGATAATCATTAATTTTGTTGAGTTCAATGTCATATATAGAGGATTGTTTATTTTTGGCAAAATAAAATACTTTGCCATCCTTCAAACATTTGTAGGGTCGTACTTAAATTTAGATAACAAAAAATCCCTTTCCTCCGCTCTAATAAATATTTCTAGAAAGTTGCAAATATCTCTGTATTCCTGATTATCACCGCCAGATCTCCAAGTCTTATATGTTCTAACCGCATCCTTTTAGTGAATTTTTATATGTTATATATATATATATATATATATATATATATATATATATATATATATATATATATATATATATATATAGATATTTATATATATATATATATATAAGATTTCTCAGATTATAGAAAAGTTAGTTAATCAAATTTTTATAGCTCACTGCAGTGTTAAAATCAATGGTATTTTCCTCACTATGTATTTTAAACACGTGGGTCTGGGACTGGCAGAATTTATTCCCAGTTGCTATTGATCTACTCGTATTCTCTGAATATGTTAGAAACGTGGTATCTACTTCATTCCAACTCACTATTAATCGACTATTTATGAAATCAAATAAGTAAATTAACTGGATTGTCATAAAATATGTAGTTTATTAAGACTAAGGGAAAAAGAAATTAAACATATATAACTGTGCACATTTTGATTATATTTTAGGGTGTGCGGCGCACATCTAGCTCACTAGGAGAAATCGCCACTGCTTGAGAGAGGTATTGTCACAGCATAATATCTTATTAAAGTTCATTTGTAAATAGGTTTAATTTTTATATGTTTATATATATATATATATATATATATATATATATATATATATATATATATATATATATATATATATATATATATATATATATGTATCCGTCTCATAACTCAAATAAAAATAATTAACCGATTTCGATGAAACTTGACAAGTGCCTTTCTTTTATTAATGGCTTGGATGAGTTCGTTATCCAGAAAAATCGGACGGGGTTTCCCGGAAAAATTTTGAGTTTTCTCCGAAAGTAACAAGCTGTTTTAATGAAATTTACTATTTATGTTGCCTCAGGAGAGATCTTACTACGTACCAAAATTCAACTTTCTAAGTTTAAATAAAATTGAGTTATACAAATTTTAAATTTTCTTTCGAAAAAAATTTTTTTCTCCGAAAATTACAAAGTTATTTTAATGAAATCTTGTGGATATCTTGCATTAGGAAGTACCTTACTACGTATTAAAATTAAACTCTCTAAGTTTATAGAAAATTGAGTTATTTAAATTTGAAGCATTTAATAAAAATTCACTACCATAACGCACTTGCTGCGTCCCGAGTTTTTTTTTATTTTGCTATTTAAGGAATATTTGGTGTCAGCCAGGAAGCACGACTCTTAGAGATCCTAGGAGTTTCCAAGCGAGCATGAGCTGCAAATAAAAAAATACGATTGCTGTTCCAAAACGATACCGTTTCATCTACCTCCTCCATTATAAATATTAAATCCCAATCAAACATATGAACATCCTGCGTTAAATTAGCATAACCAGAATTACTAAGACCACGCTAAGTTACTAATTTGGGTGTCTTTTTTCTTCTTTAATACTTTCAAGTCACAACTAACCATGAAATTGTCAGATATGCCCCACACCTAATAAACAGAGCAGCCACTTATCATAGAATGAAATGGTTTGACTAAGGTACACAGAAGTTTAAGTGTAATACAGACCTCTCAAACATACTATACTAAATAATGAATTGGCTTGTCTCCACGGATTATATCTTTAGGGTCGTATATTTCCACCGCAAGGTATAATGAAAGATTTTATGTCCGCCCCCATTGACGGAATTGTATTAGTATGTGTATGGGTGTGTGATATTGTACAATGTGGCGACGAGTGATGTCTATAAAGTATACTAACACCTTTATTATGTTTCACTGTTATGGAGCTAGTTTATTGCGAATATCGAAGTTCTGGTAACGTATTTTGTTTTCGAGGATATGGCAGGGGGCGCTACTCGACGTATAACTTATGTGTTTCTAATATCATGTTTAATGTGTTATTTTACGACCCAGAATACTAACAGAACGGAATAACATAAAACTGAACGTTATTTAGACAGGCAATCACCATATGTTGGGACTTCTGTGGAAAGCGTAATTAATTTAGGAATTCGAATCGGTAAGGGCTCCACTTCGATATTGCTCCTGGTTTATCTATTTTTCCCTTGGTGTGCATTGCGGAATTTTATTACTCGTATAAAGCAAACATTTTTATACTTGCATCTTGTAATAGTGTCATAAACTCAGAATGTAAATTTACTTTTGCACCATATACAAGTATGACACATGTGTCAAACCAAACTAATGATCTACGATGTTATACAATTTTTAAAATTTTGTTTCGAAGAGCAGTAATGAGTATTGATTATATATATATATATATATATATATATATATATATATATATATATATATATATATATATATATATATCCAATATAAACACACAACACATTTTTAAGTAGTGAGTAATATTGACCACCAAGCATATAAAATGCTGTATGTGCAGAAAAACATATATAATTCATTTCAAATCTGCAATACATTTCAAAAATCGTGTTAAAAATAGAAAAACTATCAACTTACACCACACATACCAACAAACACACACCAAAGAAAAAACAACAAGGCAACATATCTCCCAGCAAATATAGTGACAAAAGACAAAACCTGCAGAAAGAAACACAGACAGCCTTGAAACACATGCCGGAACATCAGTCAGCGTTTTTACATTATGTAAACCGAAATTACAAGGTCCGCTGAACTCTTGCTATATATATTGGGAATAATTCCTGTAAGAGCACGTTTTCACCTCTTGTCTCAGGGGATGAAATTGTGTCTACCGCCCTGGGCAAGGCTGAACTTTTTGCCTCGTTGTTCGCCGACAATTCTACTCTCAACCCACCTCCAAATGTTCAATCACCAACAGTCCCCAATGTCGCGCATAAAATGACTCATAACATTTTCAAAACTAAAAAAGTACGAAAGATGCTCTCTTCTCTTAATACCAGAAAAGCCTCTGGCCTTAACGAGATCCCAGCAATTGTTCTCAAAAAATACGCACCAAAACTTGCTCCTGTCCAGACTCGTCTGTTTCAGGTATCTTACAATAGAGGCATATTCCCTAGTAACTGGGAAACTGCTCGAGTACAACCCGTCCCCAATAAAGCATCCAAAGCGCTTCCTAGCAACTTCAGGCCTATTTCTCTCATTTCAGTCGTCTCTAAAGCGATGCGAAAGTATATAAACATCGAATTACTAAAATTTCTTAAAAAACACAGTCTAATCCACGACAGGCAGTATGGATTCCGTCAGCTCAGATCGACTGCCGGCCTCCTTTCCTTTGTCACCCATTCTTGGGACAAGTCTATGGAACTACACGGTAAATTCCAGATTGTCGCTCTAGACATATCCAAAGCATTCGACCAGGTCTGTCACGCAGTGCTGCTTAATAAACTTCAGGCCTATGGCCTACCACCAACACTCTGTACCTGGACAAAAAATTTCCTCTCCAACCGGAGCATTTCTGTTGTCGTGGATGGCCATTCCTCTAAACTGTATCCAATTAATGCAGGAGTTCCTCAAGGTTCAGCTTTAGCCCCTACTTTGTTTCTTCTCCACATCAACGACCTCCTCTCTAGCACATCCAACCCAGTTCACAGGTACGCGGACGACAGCACCCTCCACTCAAATATACAATATACTAAGCCTGTCTCTTTAACCCAATTAGATGAGGATCGCAGACTCATGGAAGGTTCTGTCTCCGTGGATCTCCAAAAAATATTAGACTGGGGAAGTAGAAATTGTTTACAATTCAACCCAACCAAATCTGTCTTGCTTTCTTTCTCAAAAGAGATACACCAGCCCTAGACGCATCACAATGAATAACCAAGTTATTAAAAATAATGAGTTCTTTTCACTTGTTGGCATTTGTGTGGACCAAAATCTCAATTGGCGCCAACATGTCACATCAATTGCAGAAGCGGCTGCTAATAAATTAGGTTTCCTCTTCCGGGCTCACAAATACTTTTCACCAGCTAATCTATATACCTTATGTACTTCACAAATAAGGCCAAACCTCGAATACTGCTTCTACATCTGGGGTGCAGCAGCCGCCTATACACTCGCTATCCTGGACTCCATTCTAAATAGAGCTATACATCTCATCGGTGACCCTACCCTCACCCAAAGGCTGCCATTCCTTGCCCACCGACGTGCCGTTGATGACCTATCTCTATTTTATAGATATCTGCACGGGCACTGCTCAGAGAAGCTTTCTTCCATAGTTCCTCCACCTGCTGCCCCCAACAGATTTACCAGCGGAACAGAGCGAATGCACCCTTTTACTGTCCAGGTCACCAGACATAGAACATCCTGTTATGCCAGCTCTTTTGTCCCGAGGACTTCCAAGTTGTGCAACCCCTTGCCGGCACATGTTTTTCCTTCTCCTCCAAACCTTCAAGTTCATAATTAACAAGTTGCCTCTTTCCTCCTTATCGACACCCACGGTACGATAGTATTTAGGCTGTAAGCCCTCGTGGTCTGTTGTTCAATTATATATATATATATATATATATATATATATATATATATATATATATATATATATATATATATATATATATATATATATATATATATACATATATATATATATATATATATATATATATATATATATATATATATATATATATATAGCCAATCAGTGCAATGGATAGATACCCTTCAATCAAGAGTACAACTTTCTGTGAAGTTTTATACCATATTTAAGGAAAAGACCCAAGAAACAATTTGCGTCCTGTCATCGAAGACCCTATTATGGAAAACGCGTACCTGTCGCCCTTTAGACGGGTGTATAGCGAACCGTCTTGCTTCTAAAATAAAAGCACACCTCAAAAACCCCAGAATTTTTCACTGGGAAGAACACCCCAAACACCTTTACCTGATGACAACTTGATTTTGCGGTTGGCTATAGCCCTATGTTAAATTTTCTCGCTTTACAGTGAAAATGGTTTCGTAATACGAATGCTGGCAAGACTTAAGCAATTCTGTCTGGTGTTAAGGTTCAGTTCAGTCCGAAATATGTAGATCTAAACCGTGCGTAGCTTGTTTCTTTTTGTTGTAAAGGGTAGTTTACTACTTAAGCATGCATTTTTGTATCAGTGGAGAAATGAATCCTCAGATGCATCGTCACTCAACATGGCCTAATCAGTACTATCACAACAAATTACACGTTCTTCATCGACTTTTTTTTTATTTTTAAGAAGCTTAGCGCAACTATTACACAACTATTATTGTGTGATACTGCATCACGCCGTACACACTTTTCGCTGGTTAATTGAACATTGTTACCCTGTCCTCGCACTTTAGCAACAACGGCATCGTCACATATGTCTCACTCGGTATTATCGTCTTGCTTCTATAATTGATTAATAAATTTTCAAGACAATATGCCAACGGGATTCATAAGCAAATATAAATTGAATTTCTCACTTTAACATCTTGTATCTTGCTTAATTTTGACTTTTGGATCCTGGGTGGTTATATAGCATTGTACTATACTCACAAATCATTTATAATTTAAAAGTAGTTTAGGGAAATAAAATAATATGTAAATCTAGATTTTCAAGCATTAAAAAAGATTGATATATCTCATATTCCCCTACCTATTTACCTTCTAAATGATCATATAAAATGAAATGTTCCTATTTTTAATGAGTCAGTCTGGCAGCAAATATGTCATCTCAAGGTTGTCTACTCCACGTAGGTTAATTTGAGGTGGATGAGGTAATAACCGTTTTGCAAGTGTAGTGGAGTGACAATTTTCTCCAGGTTCAATTAGAGCCACAAAGTAGAGATCAGTTAAGCCGGTTACTGCGGGAATATGTTAATATGTAGCATCTTGCCCCCACCCACATCTGTGTAGCCTCATCTTGTAGACTCATTTCAGCTCATCAACTCATGTTGCTGACTGTGCGTGCCCTGAATTAAATTGTCATACTCTTGTTCAATCTCACTGGCGTGTTTAAGAGTGGCTTTCGTATTATTTAATATTCCCAGGGGTTCAGAGATATTGCGTAGGAAGGCACTAGATAGAAAGTTAATTTATATTTGTAGGAGACTACGGAGATCCTGAATTTAATTGTTTTGAAATTAGAGACGTTTTTTTTAAATTTTAGCCACGTGGAAGTTTTCAGGTATGAAAAGCTCAAAGTAAATGGTAATTTCGTATGTTATAATACATTCTTGAACAATCAATTCATATTTTACTTAGAAGATTATTTGATTTTACAGACTAAAAAAAAGTCGTGATTCAGCAAGTGCGTTATGGCACCCAATTTTTATAGCATTATTTCATATCATGAAAAATAATAAAATAGTTAGTTTGGGAAATACAATTTTTTTAATTGGATTGGCTCATAAACCCATCCAACCTTTACCAAAAGAAAGATTATAAAATTGACAGATATTTTCCTTTTGCATATTAATAGATGGCTGAAGAATATTTTTTCAGAAACTTTAAAATTTTTCCACAAACCTTCTTGGTTTGAGGGAAATGGTGGCCCACCTTACCTTGTTTTTAAATTGAAGTCTATAGGTAACTCTTAAGACTGTTTCGGCTGCCCTTTGATGCGTTTATTATAATTATCAATGAATTTCACTCTTATGCTATTTTGGATCTTTTCTATATGCGGAAGAAACTTTTTTGTATGTTCAACACCCTGTATCTAGAAAACAAACCGTTTTGGTACGTATGTTTATATGAACTTATGGCCTGGAATTGCATGGGAAATCAAACCCTGTAGTTTTGCTCCGCGTCTAATTATTACACTGTATAATGCATGAATTCTGGTGGGTTTCGCTTCTGCTCATTAGAAAAAGAAATTTAGTTGCTTACAATCGTCAATTTTCCAGAAAATATTTTACAACAATCACAGGTGTTAACACATATTTGGAGCCATTTATATGTTTCAACAAAAGCTGTATGCAACTATCCTATTTTGATAAAAACATCAAGGTAGTCTTGAGGAATTGCTTTTATTTTAAGCCATATATCCACTACTTTTTAAATTTGATCTAATTATTGTATGAAAATACAAAATATATGAAATATAAAATACAATAGCGTCATAAAATTTTCTTTAAAGCTTATATATTTCCTTTATTTCAGGAATAGACCTTTCATCTAAACACTGGTGGATAATAGCTACAGTGCTACTTCTGGCTGCTGCGGCGGGAGTAGGCGTGCCTATTGCCCTCAAAATCAGTTCAAGTGCCTCATTTGAGGAGCGGCTAGAGTTCGCCACAAGGTTACTTCAGGAGGTGCCTCTTATAGACGGACATAATGACCTACCCTGGAATATTCGCAAGTTCCTCCATAATAAACTCAAGAACTTCAAGTTCAACGAGGACTTAAGGAACGTGTCCCCATGGTCCACCAGCGCCTGGAGCCACACAGATCTCGTCAGGCTGGAGCAAGGACACGTGGCAGCTCAGGTAAGCACTAATAGCTAATAATCGCAGCTACAAAAGAAGTTACATATACATTGGTATATATGTAGTGAATTATATATATATATATATATATATATATATATATATATATATATATATATATATATATATATATATATATATAAAGTTATCTACAATGTGTAATTATTAACAAAAAAACAAAGAAAATGTATTTCAACTAAAACAAAATTAAAAGAAATATTTTTTATCGCCCCGATGACACTGAATATAATTAAAAATAAAAAAAGCGTCTGAAAATAATGGGTGCATATTTTCTTTGGGTATATGATTTCTAATGATAGTCATTTACACTGTTGCAAGATGTCTGGTTTTATTTAAAAAGCGATTCGTTTTCTGATAACTCACACACACAGGCACATATATATATATATATATATATATATATATATATATATATATATATATATATATATATATATATATATATATCCGTTACTGTGCATGATGTCAAAAAACTTTCGAACAATACTTGCAGAAAAACGTAAGTTTCGTGTTTTTTAGTGTAATTTTTATTTAGAAAATTGAGAGAGGTAGCAATGGTGAGATTATCAAAAAAACCTATTTAAACGAGCGCTAATTGTGAGCCACTGGAACTCACACTTTAGGGTCAGTCACTTTATATATATATATATATATATATATATATATATATATATATATATATATATATATATATATATATATATATATATATATGATTGAAGGGAGGAGTAACAGTCGTTACACGTTAGCGTGCTAAAATTTGTATACTTTTAAGGGCAATCAGGACCAAAAAATGAGGGCTATATTTTAAAGAAAGTCACTCTGTACTAAAACTCCAGAAGATATTTTTTAAACTGTGTGAAATTTCTTAGGGGGATTCAATGCTTTTTAGCAGGTCTCTGAAAATTGACTGAATTTGAATTGGGTAACAATAAATCAGGGGACGATGCGACGCGAGTGGGCCTCATCAGTAGCGTAGCTACAATTGCCATAACAAGTTAAATAAGTTTATGGATACAGTGTTGCGTAAGCAGTAGCGGAGTTAGAAGTTTTCGTATTTTGATAGTAATTTTTTATACAGAGTTAAATTATATGCTACTAACATTTTAAGTTTTAATCAAAAATTCATTAATCTATGTGAAGTGGCAAAAACTTTTAAAAAATGCCCTTAATTTGTGTAGTCGTTTAAAAAAGACTGAAATGGCGTATCTACGTTAAAAGTACTTTGGCTCTATATTGGGAAAGAAATGGGCCAGGGCTGACAATTTTTTAAATTGTTAGTTGGTCTATTTTTTAAAATTCTTTGTTATTTGGAGCTACCGTGACAACATACTACTTGGTTCCGCAACGAAATGGAGACACCTGTAAAAACTTGTCTTATATCTCACTTAGTTTTGCGGCTGGCTACCATAGCCGCATTACTTTATAGGTGTATTTTCGCTGAAATTAGTATGCCGTACTGACGAGCTCTAATTAGAGCGAAACCGGTCTACGGTTCCAGTTGTGGTGCTAATACATCTAGCCTTACATCTCTATTTACCATAAACTTGATTCAAAAACATTCCAGTGTACTTATAAATAAAAAAGTATGGACGCAGCAAGTGCGTTATGGCAGTGAATTTTCATAAAAATGTTTTTAATAGCAAATATGTGTTTTTTTTTTAAGCAGGCATTGAATTTTGGTTACCAGTATAACCTATGTAGTAGAAACAATGTAGCATTTCTCATCGACATAACTTTATTTTTTGAAAATGTACAAACATTTCCGACGGTAAACTAAAGTGTTCCCGAAAAACCTGGTTTCTTGGTCAACCTTATAGGCCAATAGGAGATTGAGTTATTTTATGAAGAATTTAATGAAAATTCGCCACCATAACGCACTTTCTGCATCCCGAATTTATTTTCTTACAAACATGCATATAATGCATGTTTCGATGGAAAATGCAAAAATGCAAAAACATACGTTGGGTTAGGCTGAAAAAGAAAAGATAATTTGTATCACAATCGACTTATGGGCCACCCTGTGATTGTAGAAATATTTTTTAAGATGTAGCTCAAGACACCCTATAATTAATGTATATAATTTTTTTCGTATCTTGTATAATAACGGATATTATTATATACCATTAAACGATAAACTCTATAGCTAGACTACTGCCAAACCATTAACGAAAGAGTCTATTTGAAATGGATTTTCTGGAAATATTGTAGTAAAAATAAGGACAATGGCGGTTAAAACTAAGACTTCAGGCTTTGCAAAGTATTCTTCTTGAGACATTTTCCTTCCATAGCTCGTATTACTTTCAAGTTCTTTGCCTAAATGTTGCCAAATTTGACGTTTTAATTGGGACTTTGACGTTTTAAGGAAAGCCGCAATTAATTTTTCTTTAAATGTCTATAACTTTTTGTCTTTTAACCTACAGAGCTAAATTTTGGTATGTAACTTACCTATAATGATGTAAAACCACGTACCAAATTTGGTTGCCCTTACTTTGTTATTTCCGGAGATATACATTTTTTTCGAAAGAAAACACAAAATTTTCCGGGAAAACCTGGGCAGATTTTGCTGACTAACGAAAATCCAAGCCACTTGCAGAAGGAAAGTATTCTGGATACAGTCTTGATGATGACAGTAATTCAGAGGATGATGCTGACGATATCGATAATATGACCTTTGCTTCAATGAGTGGCTACATTGCTCCAAGTGGTCTTGCAGTCTAAAAACTTCAAAGAAAAATACTTTAACCACATCACATTATGCGGCGTGCAGCAGGACTGTCAAGAAATTATAGGGCTGTAACACCAAAAGAAGCGTTTTAGTTATTTGTAACTCTAGTTATTATACAATAAATTGTGAACTAAACTAATTGAGAGGGGAAACGTATTTACGGAGCAAAAGGAAAACCGTGGAAAGGTGTAACCGTTGATGAATTTCTTGCATTCTCTGGTTTGCTTATGCAGGAGTTGACAGGAGCTGGGCTGTTCCTGCAAGATAACTATTTTTTGATGCATTTGGTAATCCTATATTCCGAATCACAAATAAAACTCTGAATACGCGTTTAGAAACCTATAAATTAGCCATGGTATCCTACATTTGGGATTTGTTTATTCAATAATGCAAAAGCTGCATCATACCGGATACTACAGATAAACAACCGGCTGGGCTTAGAGGTAGATGCAAATTCGTTCAATATATGCCAAGCAAAGTGGCAAAATATGGACTTAAAATATGTTGGATGTGTGAATCTAAGTCTGCCTATGCTCCGTATGGTTTAGTTTATTAAGTCATCAGCCCGAAGAACATCCACATAAAACCTTGGGCTGGAAGCAGTGCAATCTTTTGTGCGTGGCGCTCATAATTCTGTTCTCAATCTCACCATAGACAATTTCTTCACTAGTGTCCCACTAGCAACTTGTATGTTTTATAAAAAACTGTTGTATGTACACCACGTCAAAATAAGCGTGACATTTCGAACGAAATTGAAGTCTCAGAAGATCGTGCAGTCTGATCTTCATTGTTTTGCTTTTGAAATGACGTAGTATTCAGAGTAAGTTGAACACGTAAAAATAACAATTGCGTAATTTTACTAAGTACCATGCACCACGACGTATATATCAATAAGTGAAGATTGGAACCTGTGATGAGCACTGATAAGTACAGTTGTAGAACCCAAATCACAACAGATCCTTAAAAAATCATCCTCTGATGACGCTAACTTTGTTAGTGAAACGATCGTCAGGTTATCAAAAATATGTGTTGTGGTGATTTGTGTTCTCCAAGCGTACTTAGCATATATCAATTGTGACGATAAGAGACAACCCGAGCTCATCTCACATTATAATAGAACAAAGGAAAAAAGGGCGGTGTTGACATCATGGATCAAATGGTGTCAATATACATGCGCAAGAGGCAAAGTAAACAATGGCCCATGACATTATTATTATTATTATTACTATTATTACTATTATTATTATTATTATTATTTATTAATTCAAATTATACATTATGTCGTACAAAAAATTAAATAACTTTGTTACTGTTGTGACTGTATATGCTTTTATTGTATACTCAGAACTCCGAATGATGTAAATAAATACTTTATTTGTTAAGTATCCTAGAGTTAAGGTTACGTCTGCAACTATAAATTAATAAAATAGATAAATAAATAAATTATACTGTACAGACGCGCCAGTATAACCAGTAACAATTTATCTCTGAATTACGACAAAACTAGTGCAACCAAGCTCTTCAAAAATGGACGAGACCGCAGATAACTTATTGGTATTTACCACTGGAACACAATATAGATATCATGGCGTGTTGAATAAAATGAGTAAAAAAAACTATTTGCGCTTGGAGAACTTCTGCAAAGAATGGCTCCAGGGATCTCTTTGAGAAATAGTAGGTCAATGCATCGGAACTCAACCTACTTGGCAAATACCGAGCCAAACACAATACCTGCCAAGAGCTGATATCAACACATCTTTGTACTGGACTATTTCTCGCATGGCTCCTTTATTTTTCTTATTTCTTTATTATTGCAGACAGGGATGACACTGTGTTGCAGTGTATTGAATTCTATATTCGTTGATGCTGATGTTTCTATCAGCTAAAGGTATTTATTTATTAAAGTATTTATAAGAAAGCGTGAAAAATAATACCGCTTCTGTATAAAATGATCACGAAGACATTAATATTGCAAATTTGCTAAGACGGAAAAGTTTTACACATTTAATAAGTGGCAGGAACCGCTTACTTAAACTTAGTTTTCTTGAAGATAAACCTTACAAACTATAATTTATTTCAATTTAGGTGTCGCATTTTTATCCTTGTTTATTTATCTTTGGCCTTTTCACGCGACTATGGCAAACTACCAAATTACTGAAGCCAGAAAGCAATTTATCACAATAAATTAAAACATAACTAAATACATTTCCCTAACACTATAGATATATATATATATATATATATATATATATATATATATATATATATATATATATATATATATATATATATAAATATGTATATATATATATATATATATATATATATATATATATATATATATATATATATATATATATATATATATTACATTTAATTTCAAGCATGCGTCGAAAATTTATCGAATGCATTAATAGTCTGGACGCAGCAAGTGCGTTATGGTAGAGAATTTTCATTAAAATGTTTTTAGTAGCAAATATGTCTGATTTTTTTTTAAGAAATCAGGCATCAAATTCTGTTCCCAGTAAAACCTATATAGTAAAAACAATGTGCCATGTTTCATCAAAATAACTTTATTGTTTGAAAATGTAGAAAAATTTCTTGAAGCAAACTTAAAGTGTTCCCGAAAAAACTGGTTTCTTGGTCAACCTTATAGGTTAATATAGCAAATTGAGCTATTCAAATTTGAAGCATTTAATGAAAATTCGCTACCATAACGCACTTGCTGCGTCCCGAATTTCTTTTCTTACAAACATACATTACATTTCGATGTAAAATGCAAAAATGGAATCACATAAGGCGTGTTCAAATAAAAAATAAAAAAATTTGTATCACCAACGACTTATAGGCCAGCCTGTGATTGTAAAAATATTTTTTTAATATGTAGCTGAAGACACCGTATAATTAATGTGTACAGTTTTGTTCGTATCTTGTATAATAACGGATATATTGAACGCAATTTATTTTTTACGAAAATTCGACAAAAATTATATACCATTAAACGATAAACTCTATAGCTAAGACTACTGCCAAAGCATCAGAGAAAGGGTCTATTTGAAACCAATTTTCTGGAAATATTTTAGTGAAATGAAGGACAATAGCGGTTGAAGCTATTAGGCTTTTGCAAAACATTCTTCTTGACACATTTTCTTTCCATAGCTCGTATTAGTTTCAGTTCCTAAATGTTGCCAATTTTAAGTCGCGACTTTGACGTTTTGAGGAAAAGCCTAGTTTATTTTTTTATATGTCTATAACTTTATTGTTTTTTAACCTACAAAGCTAAATTTTGGTAGGTAATTTAAAGTGATATAAATCTCCGTACCAAATTTGGTTGCCCTTACTTTGTAATATAGGAAGATATAATTTTTTTTTAAGAAAACAACGTTTTCCGTGAAAACCTAGCCCGATTTTTCTGGATAATGAACATATCTCAGCCACTTGCAAAGGAAAGGTATTTAGCAAATTTAATCATCAAAATCGGCCCATTATCTTTTGAGTTATCGGTGATATATATATATATATATATATATATATATATATATATATATATATATATATATATATATATATATATATATATATATATATATATATATATATATATATATATATATATATATATATATATATATATATATATATATATATATATGTGGGGTTAGGGCTGACAAAAATAATTGTCCCGACGTTTTGGCTTTTTGTTTTATTTTAAATCTAGGGGTAAATTACACTTTAATGTTTATAATGTTGAAGTAACTAAACTAATAAGAGATAACTTGTGATATATATGATACAAAGGGATAAGTAATACTTCACTAGATAGTCGTTCTCCTCGTGCGTCTCCCCAGAACGGAAAATGCCTTCCCGTCCAAACAGGCTGGCCACACGTAACTGTTTTACTTCGAGCGCCTTTCGAATAATCATAGGCGGCTCGTGCGGGTGCATCCCACAACTCGGTCATCCTGCGGCTCATCTGACTCAGATGAGGAATAGTCATCGTAGGTTATTCCCCAAGGCTTCATATAATCGGAACTTGACGAAGAGATTCTCGGTCCTTCTTCATCTCCGATTCGCTCAACCTCTTATCTGTCATTTGAACTAATTTTAGTCACTTTATAAGTCCTAAATATTTTGGGTGCAATTTGATATTAGAACCGAACTGAGTTCTCTTAATTGAAACTACATCACCGACTTTATATAATTTTGCTGGCTTACGTCGTCGATTAAAAGTCCTTTGATTTTCTTTTTGAACAGCAGATATAGCCTCGTTAGCAGCTGTTCTTAATTCAGTTCGTTCGTTTTCAAAAATTTCTTTCCTAAGATCCTCTAAGATTTTCAAAAGTTCTACGTCTTCTTTCCTCTTCATATCAACACCGAACATGAGTTTGAAAGAGTTATTTTTGATACTTCGGTTATAACTGCAATTCGAGTGTCGTTGTAGAACTGCTGTATGTTTGTACCATTCCTGAGGTTTATCGACTGACATTCTTCTCAACGCACTGGTCACAGTTTGAACTACTGTTTCAACCTGCCCGTTTCCTCGTGGTACTCCTGTCGTTATCTGTACGTGATAGATATTTTCACTTTCACAGTTTGTTTGAAATCATCGGATCTGAATGCTCCTCCTCTGTCCGTGATTATTCTTCTGGGATTTCCAAAAATTGTCTGTTGCGAGACAAATTTTTTTATCACCTCTTTGCTGCTTATCGTGTTGGTAGGATAAATTCACGTGAACTTCGTGAAAGCATCCACAACCAGAAAAATATATTTGTGACTTTTCTTCGTCGACTCGAAAGGTCCGCAGTGATTTAAGTGCTATGTGTCTAACGGAAGATCACCTTTAGGTATTGAGTGTAGAAATCCTTCTTGCTTCCCTTGTTTCTTATTACCCAAAATGCATGGAATGCAGCAAGAAATGTATTCTTCTATTTTATTGTTAAGTTTCGGGATATAGTAGTTTGTGAAAATCATTTCTTTCGTCTTCTTTGATCCAAAATGACTTGGTTCGTGAGCATTTCGAATGATGTCCGTCTGCATACTCTTCGGTATGATTAACAACTTGTTTCCGTTTTGTTCTTTATAAAGAATACCATCTTGCAACACATAATCTTCGTAAACCTCTGTTTCTAAAATTCTTATAATAGCTTTTAATAAGGTATCCTGTTGCTGAGCTGCTTGAATTTTATTCAGTATAGAGTTCTTTACGGTTAACATTATCGCTGGATATCTACTTAAAGCGTCATCGTGTTTCATCCTTTCCGCACTCCTGTGGACTATTTCATAATTGAATTCTTCTAATAGCAAAGCCCATGTTGCTACCCTAGTAGTAAGTTCTTTTTCTCAATAGTCTTCGTAAACGCTTCGCAGTCAGTTACTATCTTAAATGGGATTCCTAAAAGCTAAACTCTAAAATTTTTTTGAATGAATCAATTATGGCCAAAACTTCTAGTTCATAGCTATGAAGCTTTTCTTGAGGTGTTGTTGTATTTCTACTCATGTAGTAAATTGAATGTAGCTTCTTATTTATAATGCCGTCATTTGATTCGGGCTTAATATTACCTATTTCGTCGTTCAGTGCAAATCTTAACTGGAGATCTTGCTCATTTTTGTGCGCCATCTTTGTAGGAACATAACCACTAAGCGGATCATTATAACTAGTTTTTGTCGCAAATGGTGATGCCTGTTTGGTCTTTTTACGAACAATATCCGTCAAACCTTTTTCTTTTATCTGAAGACCTTCTAATATTTCTTGTTTATAATTTGCCGCTTCCTGTCGTTTAGCTGCGTCTTTCTTCTTTTGTTTTGCGAGGTCTTCGTTTGGTAGGCGTCTTGGACTCTCATACATTGGATCTTCACTACTCAAAATTATTTTTATCTTTACACCAGTTTCTTCCGTCTTTTCTGGGATATAATTTTGCACCATACTTTCCAAATTTTTCTTTACGTTTGAATCTTGTATGTGGCTGACGTCGATTTCCTTTTCAGATTCAATAATATTTATTTGCATCATAGAATTGCTTTCTTTAAGTTTGTGAATCACAATTCCGTCACTGGACATAAATATTTCAGCTTGCGTTAATATCGGATTTCCTATTATCGCTTCGAAATTTGTTGAATTTGTTGGAATAATATGAAATGTTAATCTCAATTCTTCATCGCCAACAATAGTACGTGCGGTAAATGAACCTAAAGTCTTGATGGAGTTGCAACCTATACCCGATATTTGAGTTACATTCGGCATAAGGATATGTCTACTCAAAAACTTTTTGTAGACGTCCTCTCTTATATCGTTGATGCCGCTACCTGTATCGAAAAGAGCAGATAATTTAACGTTGTCAATAGTCATGCTAATAATGTTGGACTTTTGCAAGACATTGATCGCTGTCGTCTTAGAATCTTCCTTCCTAATCTTCTTAGGACAGTAGTTAGAAATATACCCATAGTCGTTACAATTGAAACACTTTAGTCCTTTTACCTTAGATGGACATAATCTTGACTTATGGCCTTTTATCCCACAATTAAAACATCTATTAGCGTCCGAAATATTCTTCTTAAAAGTATCGTCATCTGATCTGTCCATTGTGTGTTTTGTTGGTTTTTCCGTTCGTTACTTGTTAGGGTTATTATGAAAATGATTTTTTGGTTTAATCGTTTCATACAACTTAAGTTTTAAGACTTTGATCCATATAATATCAATTTGTCTGAAGCTCATCAAGTATGCCGTCGATAATATATTGAACTAAGGCTTCAAATGTTTGCCCTATTTCCAATTTCTCTCATTTTCAAAGCGTAATCTTGAAATGATTCGTCTCTTCTTTTTCTCCTATTCATCAACGTCTTGTGTATCTGTGCGCTACTAATTTTCACTTCAAATTCGGCTTTCAGTGACTGCTTTAGTTTGTCCCACGTCGTAATTCCTTTTTCGGCCTGCAAGAACAATTTCACTGTCCCCTTCAAAGTCTTTTTCGCAAATATTAATTTCTGAAGTTCGTTCCATCCAATAAGTGCAGCAATTTCCTCGAAATCGTCAATCCACTTTCCGATTGGGTAGTCCGACTGGCCATCGAATGATCGAATAGAATCCTCAACGTCACGGAATGTAAGCGCAAATGACATACGATCGTTCTGTGTTCTTCTTCCTGAATTACTTCCTAAATATTGAATACGGCTAGATAAGCTGTGAATGGATTCGTCGTCTTGTTCTTCTTCACTTACGTCATTTTGTCTACCTCTCACATCTTCTTCTGCGTTTATGACTTCTATCTTATTCAAAAATAAACATATTCGATTCGTTAATACGTCTTCATCTCCAGAGTAATCCAAATTTAAAACATGGACTACAGCAATCAAATTAGCTAAATCTAATTTAGAAATCACATCGTCGACTTTCGTTCTAAATTCTTCAGAATTTCCTTCTAAATTGAATCCGGAGAAATTCCTGAGCTTTCTTCCAACCCAGCGAGGTTGACCTTCCTCACCAAATGCGGCTATGTACAAAGATTTTATGGCTTTCAATGACGAATTTTTCATATTATAATCAATTTTGCCAATGTCTCCTAACGTTGCCATCTCTGCTGAATTATAATTTAAACGTTCAATCTATCGGCGTAAGAGTCTTTAATTTCAAATGCTCGATTATAAAAAGTTTATTTCTACTTCCTTTTCGTCGTCTTATAATAATAAACAATACCTAATCTACCTTGTAATCTACGTCTTTTGATAATCAGTCGTCGTTTTATTAAATTCAAATATGATATCAAATGTCGATAATAAATTCTGAAACTGTCGTATTACTCGTATCTGAAACAATGTGCGTTCCTCTAATGTGTTTTGTGAACAAAATAATATACACGCTAAATGAAATAAAAATTATTAAAATAAGTAACCGAATTCGAACGACTCTCGTCGGAAGTATTTTACAAAATTAATGACAATAATAAAGATGTAATGATATGCTGAAATAACAAATTCTAATCGACTGGAAACAAATATAAAAGGAATAAATATTTCAATAGTTTAATTATTAAAAATCAAAAAAAGTTCTTTCAAAGAAATATCTACGGCACTGACAAAATCAAATAAAGTACAGCGTCAAACAGGAACACTAAAAGTGGTCATACAATACCAAAGGTCCTCTTTGTACGATGTCGTCCGCCCTTGAGTGGCGTAAAAATCTATGACTGGCGCCAAGATATCGTGGGGTAGAGTGAGATGCAACATCCAGGTATAAGAGCTATTTGTGGATGGCTCGGCGTTTCTTATAACGGCTTTGTGATGCACTTTTCTTTGTCATGGACCAATTCACCAATTCTGATTTACTTAAATTTGTTGCCTCAATTTGAAAGTTTGGAATTTTCGACAACACACTGAACCTTTTTTTATGGTAGATGGTTTCACGCTTCGTTTATCGGTTTTCAATATTACGATAAAAAGTAATAAATCGACACTTCGGAAAGTTCAGTTCGAAACTTTATTTCGATTCTTCGTCGCGTTTATACGAATCACGTCGGTATAATATCACTTTATATCACAGAATTCGTACTATTTCACACGTCTCGCGATCCGTTTCACATCCCGGTAGAGCTCCCAATTTTGTGGGGTTAGGGCTGACAAAAATAATTGTCCCGACGTTTTGGCTTTTTGTTTTATTTTAAATCTTGGGGTAAATTACACTTTAATGTTTATAATGTTGAAGTAACTAAACTAATAAGAGATAACTTGTGATATATATGATACAAAGGGATAAGTAATGCTTCACTAGAGAGTCGTTCTTTTGAGATGTTCCCTCGCTCGCGTCGTACGTCGTTTTCCTCGTGCGTCTCCCCAGAACGGAAAATGCCTTCCCGTCCAAACAAGCTGGCCACACGTAACTGTTTTACTTCGAGCGCCTTTCGAATAATCATAGCGGCTCGTGCGGGTCGATCACACACACACACACACACACACACACACACACACACATATATATATATATATATATATATATATATATATATATATATATATATATATATATATATATATATATATATATATATATATATATATATATATATATATGTATATATATATATATATATATATATATATATATATATATATATATATAAATTGAAACTCTGATCCCGGATATGTGTTTTAGGGGGCCTAACTTCGCTCATGTGAGGAACTTTTTTCAAAAGTGGGGATCTCCTCATCAGTGAACTTTTAGAAAAAAATTCACTAAAAACCGTGGCGGACTCACTCACCATTACTCACTTTGTTGATTTTGAATATTTATTTTGAAAATTTAACCATTTCTTGGGTTTAGCTAAACACACATTACGTAAAGATTTTCTTAAATTTGATCAACTCCCACTGGGTGTTCAGATTTTCTTGAAAGTCTGTATATTTTGTACTCTGATTTACAGAATTTCAGCGAATATTTAAATACTATCTTTATTTGATCAACTTTTGTAGCGATTGTCTGAGTATGTTGATTTATAAAGACAGAAACTTTTGTGCATTGTCTTGCTTGTGGAAGCAATGCGAGTCTTATCTACTTTTAGTACAATCAAGCTCCTCCGGTCCAAACTTTACTGCACACTCAACTTTCAGGAGAAAAAAAAAGAGAGAAACTCGTGTTGTTATTTAGTTTAAATATTTATTAAATTGTGTCCGTCGTGCACAGTTTTAGCTATTTTCTTAGACAAGATTTTATATAAAGCCAAAACTGTAATAAATCATTAGTTTGAAACACTTCCAAAGTGTTATGTCATCTTGTATTCCATCCTCGTTTCACAGACAACGAACCGGACAGACCCTTTAGCTTGGCCCTTACACCACACTTGAATTGTTTTGGACATAAGATTAAGTTAAGGAAATTATTTCAACTGAGAAAGGATAAACTGGAGCTTTCAAGCCTGTGGAAGGAATTTATACAGATTAGTTTTATCCATCCTTTGACCAGCCAGCACAAACAAAAGTGGTCTTACAGAGAAGTGGTTGCGAAAGATATTCCCTCTACTTGTGATATCTTACGCTGCGTTCTTAACGGTTTTAGATGTAATTAATATGATAATGAAAATTCTGTGTGTGTTTTGTTTCTTTAACGTCGGCCTATTTCCGCGACTATGGCCAATCACCGACACCAGGGAGCAGTTTCACCTCATTATCCTGGAAACTTTGCCAAACCCCTGCCTTTCTGTAAGGAGGGTAGGGCTCTTTAGCGTGCCCAACATCTCATGGACACGGAACCGACGGCTTTACGCACCCTCCGAAGGGTGGAACGTGTAGACATTCAACTTGCTCAAATACAATGCCAGAACCTCGGTTGATGTTAAATTGACAGTTTGTACTGAAAAAGTGAAAGGAGTACCCTGGGATCGAACCCAGTACCCTTCGGTTCAGAGGCACACGTTCTTACCCCTGAACCACCGAGGTTCTTTAATGAAAATTTTAAGGTGATTTTAGCGAAAAATTATTATAAATAAATAAACAATCCTTGAAAATATATGCCCTCTAAATTTGCTTGCCCATTTTTAGTGAATTTTTATTTTTAAAAAATTCACTAATAGAGAGGTATTAATGGTGAGACTTTGCAAAATTTTTTTCAAATGAGCCCGAACTAGGACCCCTAGAACCCATATATATATATATATATATATATATATATATATATATATATATATATATATATATATATATATATATATATATATATATATATATATATATATATCCGATAACTCAACAAATAATTAACCGATTTCAATAAAACTCGGCAAGCGCCTTTCTTTTATTAATGGCTTGGATGAGTTCGTTAGTTAGGAAAATCGGAAAGCGTTTTCCGGAAAAACTTTGAGTTTTCTTTAAAAAAAAAATTTTTCGCCGAAAATTACAAAGCTGTTTTAATGAAATTTAACGGATATGTTGCCTTGGGAGAGGCCTTACAATGCGCCAAAATCTAAGTTTCTAAGTTTATAGGAAATTGAGTTATTTTAAATTTTCTTTCGAAAAAAAAATTTTTCTCCGAAAATTACAAAGTTATTTTAATAAAATTTGGTTGATATCTTTCCTTAAGAAAGACCTTACTACTTACTAAAATTAAACTTTCTAAGCTTATAGAAAATTGAGTTATTCAAATTTGAAGCATTTAATAAAAATTCACTACCATAACGCACTTGCTGCGTCTAGAACTTTTATATTCTATTATTTACACAACAGGTATTTACTAAGTGAAGATTGGAACCTGTAGTGAGCACTGATAAGTACACTTGGAGAACCTTAATCACCACAACACATTGTTTTAAAGACCTCACGATCGTTTCACTAACAAAGTTAGCATCGTCAGAGGATGAAAAATTCTTAGTACTTACTACTAAACATCACCTTTTATACTGAGCCTTGGGTAAAGAACGATACCGAGAGGGAGACTAAATCGCAGGCAAATTTTCTGTGTATTGTATTTTAATTGCCGGACGAGGTTTTTGAAATTCCTTTATAACTTTACCTGACAAGTTTGAGAATGCCTATCTGTATCAAAGATAGAGCGCAAACAGAGTACAAATCGGCTTAGCCGGCTTTAAATGTCTTAGTAAATAGATTACTAAAATTTTCCTTAAGTAGAAGTACCTAGATATAGTAGAGAAATAGAGTACATTAAAAACGTGGCTAAATAATGCGGATATTCGGATGGTTTAGTATAAAAATTAATTAACAGACACAGAACAAAAAAAAATGTTAGCGGAATGCACGACATTCAGGAAAGATAAAATAGAGAAAAAATTGTTTGTTTACCTTTTGAACCGCGTATCAAAAGTGATCTCGAGAGCATTGTTAAGAAAAATTAGAGTGGCAGGAAGTGCGTTTTGGTAGCGAGTTTTCATTAAATGCTTCAAATTTCAATAACTCAGTTTGTTGGCTTAGAAACCAGTTTTATTGGAAACATTTTAAGTTTATTTGTAGAAAATGTTTGTACATTTTCAAACAGTAAGTTATTTTGATAAAATATGGTACATTGTTTCTACTATAAACGTTATACCGGTAACCAGATTGATGCCTGCTTGCATTAGAGAGACATATTTGATATTCAAAACATTTTTATGAAAATTCACTTCCATAACGCACTTTCTGCGTCCACACGTTCATCATATAAATCCACGTAGCAGAATTGGTTGCCTGATCTTTGTTATTTCCGGAGATATAAAAATTTTCTGAAATAATTACAAAATTTTTTGGGAAAAACTAGCCCGAAATTCCTGGCTAGCGAACTCATCCAATAAACATATAACGTGTGAAACTGAGCTTAAATTTGAGTTCCAGGGGTCCCAATTTTCGCTTATTTGAAGAATTTTTTTCAAAATTCCTAAGTAGCGATCTCCTCATTAGTGAATATATTTTAAGAAAATTCACTAAAAGCTATATGTTGTTATAGACACAATCACCAGCCATCAGCCCAAAAACCTCAAAACATATTCAGGATTCGTCATATGCAATCCGCATATTTTATTTTTTGAATAGGATTCATCTTGTTTACTAGATTATTACGTTTTATGACTGCTCAATCTTTTTTTGTGTTTTGTGCCTGAACTCAATTTTATTACTTTACGGTTTCTAGATACACAAATTTATAATTTACAATAGCATTAAACAGCGTCTTCGTATTATCTGCCAATCAACTTGACTTCAAATTAATTAGGGTGTATCTTGTACTCGTAATTAGCACTGCCATCAGCACAAATGTAGGTCCATACATCAGGCACTAGTGACAGCACAAAGACATTTGCCAAATAGAAACTGTTACATAACAGCAATACACACACACACAGAGAGAAGCACATACATCTAAACACACTCACACAGGAACACACACAAACACAAGGAGGAGCATACACGCACAGACTCACACAAACGCAATAATATAATCAAACCCAACCCAGCGTCAAGATGTATTTGTGGCTACGAACAAACAGATGACCCAGTAATAGAGAAATCCAACAGAGTTTTATACATTCGTAGCAGCAAATCTGGCAGATTTTCACCTAAATCTGCTGAAATTTGTAATAAGTTAAACTATAATATGCAATATATTCTTTTAAAAATTGTTATCAGAAATGTTTTTAAAATTGTTCTGATGCAGCGATTGCGTTATGGAAACTGAGGTTTCTGAAATTTCAGCGAAATTTCGTATAAAAAAGTCGCTATTGAGGAGATCCAGACCTTTGAATTTTAAAAAGAATTCTCAAAATGTGCACGAACTAGTTCCCTAAAATCCATATCCTGTGTCGGTTTTAATTTATACGGTAAACTTTTGGGTTTTCTTTCAAAAGATAGTTTAACCAAATTAGGTAGGCTATTTTTCCTACCTATATATATATATATATATATATATATATATATATATATATATATATATATATATATGGATATGTATACAGGGTTAGTAAAAACTCCCGGAACGGTCGAATATCTCTGTTATTAATGACTCAATTTTTTTGGATTTTTGTAATGACGAATGGTCATAAATAAGCCTTTTTATGACACATTCAATTTCTTCTCACTTCCGGTTTAACAGAAAATAACTCCAACTTATTTTTTTAAATGGGACACCTTGTATTATTTACCATTTTCGGATGCAGCATAAAAAGCTACGTTCTGAAACATCAACATGTTTTTGTTGTAACTGATAAGATAACATCACAAAAACTCTGGACGCAGCAAGTGCGTTATGGTAGTGAATTTTCATAAAAATGTTTTTAATTGCAAATATGTGTGTTTCCTTTTTAAGAAAGCAGGCATCAATTTTGGTTACCAGTATAACCTATATAGTAAAAACAATGTGCCATGTTTCATAAAAATAACTGTATTGTGTGAAAATGTACAAAAATTTCCAAAAGTAAACTTAAAGTGTTCCCGGAAAAACTCGTTTCTTGGTCAACCTTATAGGTTAATAGCAAATTGAGCTATTCAAATTTGAAGCATTTAATGAAAATTCGCTACCATAACGCACTTGCTGCGTCCCGAATTTCTTTTCTTACAAACATGCATCGCTGAAATATTCAAAAATGCAATAACATAAGGCGTGTTTGATTAAAAAAAAGAAGAAGACTAAAAAAAAATTTGTATCACCAACGACTTATGGGCCATCCTGTGATTGTAGAAATATTTTTTTAAGATGTAGCTCCAGACACCCTATAATTAATATATACAAATTTTCTTCATATCTTGTATAATAACGGATATATTGAGCTTTATTCATTTTTTACGAAAATTCGACAAAAATTATATACCATTAAACGATAAACTCTAAAGCTAAGGCTACTGCCAAGCATCAGAAAAAGGGTCTATTTGAAATGAATTTTCTGGAAACATTTTAGTAAAATGAAGGACAATGATGGTTGAAACTAAGACTTCAGAGTTTGTTAAACATCCTTCTTGAGACATTTGATTTCCATATCCCGTATTAGATTTAAGTTCTTTGCCTAAATATTGCCGATTTTGACGTTTTAAATCGCAACTTTGACGTTTTGAGGAAAACCCCAATTTATTTTTCTTTAAATGCCTATAACTTTTTTGTCTTTTGACCTACATAGCTAAATTTTGTTAGGTAGCTTACCTATAAGGATATTAACTAGCGTACCAAATTTGGTTGCCCTTACTTTGTTAATTCCGGAGATATAAATTTTTTTCGAAAGAAAACACAAAATTTTCCGGGAAAACCTGGGCAGATTTTCCTGGCTAACGAACTTATCCAAGCCATTTGCAAAAGGAATTTTTCCACCAAATTTAGTCAAAATCGGCCTATTATTTTTTGAGTTATCGGTGTGATACATATATATATATATATATATATATATATATATATATATATATATATATATATATATATATATATATATATATATATATATATATATATATATATATATATATATATATATATATATATATATATATATATATATATATATATATATAACATATAAAAATTGAAACTGACCCCGGATATGTGTTCTAGGGGGCCTAGTTCGCGGTCATTTGAAGAAATTTTTTCAAAATTCAAAAGTCGGGATCTCCTCATTAGTGAATTTTTTTTAAGAAAATTCACTAAAATGAATAAATGAATAAAATAAAACATAAAATCAAGATCTGCATACCTATTTAAATGTACTGGTGTCAATAAAGCAAACAATGCGGGTGCTGCATTAACATTGTCACCTGTCAATTGTGGTCGTTGTTTTGCTTTTTCTTGTGGAATTAATTTTTTTCTTTAAATGTCAGTGAGACTCACAGAATCTGAGCGCATTGACATCTTGATGATGTGCGGATATGGTGATCGTCAACGATCGTTGGAAGATGTTCGCACTTTATTTAATATTGTTCTTTCGGATAAGCAAATGTATGGAGCATCATATTGTTGAAAAGTATGAGGAATTTCGCCAAGCAATGGTTTGTCAAGAAGTGGAACTCTAATACCAGTAAGTGGTGAAGTCACAAGGTTAACTGTTCTATTATTACTCCAAGAAAATCATCATGTATCTACAACAGAATTGGGTCTAATTCATGACATATCCCAAAAGCCTGCTCACAAAAATCTGAAAGCTGAAAAACGCAACCCGTTAAAATGCACGTGGTTCATGAATTGACCAAGGATGACCCAGATCGGTGACTAAATGTTTCTAAAATAATGACAGAACTTATTTAAGCTCGGCCTAACTTTGTGAATGAAATAGTTTTTTCAGACGAAGCAAGATTTCGTCTGAATGGTACGGTTAACAGGCACAATTGTCGTTTCTGATCAACAGAGAAACCACTTTGGGTGGAGGAAGTCTATACGCAGCATCCTCAAAAGTGAATATGTCGGCTGGTTTGGTCGGAAGCAAATTAATTGGACCTTTTTTCATTATCGGAAATTGAAATGGTGAGGGCTACTTGAATTGGGAAACCAAATTGTACCAGCACTTAGAGCACTCTTCCCAAATCAAATGAGACCTAATCATCCAAGCGATAATATTTGGTTCCAACAAGATGGAGCTCCGCCACACTTTACAAGTAGTGTCCCTGATTATTTGGAACAAATATTTCCTGGCCGCTGAATTGGACAGAGGAGCAATCGAGTGGCCAGCCCGTTCTCCAGGCCTGTCGCCACTGAGATTCCTTTTGTTGGGTCACTTGAAATGTCAGGTGTATAAAAAACGACCTAATGATCTGGAACAATTACAGGAGCGGATAACTGAAAAAAACAACCATATTACGCCAGAGATGATAAAAAATTCAGTGACATTTTGTTGATAGATTGCAACACTGTCAAGTTGCAGACGGAGCACAATTTGAACAATTACTTTAGTTTATAGCATATTCCGAACTTTTATAGCAGATATCTACATTTAAATTATGAATATTTTATATTTTTTGTGGTGTTATCTTATCAATTACAAAAAACATGTGGCTGTTTCAGAACGCAGTTTTTCAACCTGTATCCGAAAAATGATAAATAATACAAGGTGTCCCATTGAAAAAAATTAAGTTGGAGTCATTGCCTGTTATACTGGACGTGAGAATTAGTTAAGGTGGTATAAAAAAGGCTTATTTCTGACCATTCGTCATTATAAAAATCCAAAAAAATTGCTTCATTAATAACAGAGATATTCGACCATTCCGAGACTTTTTAGTAACTCTGTATATAGCTATATATATATATATATATATATATATATATATATATATATATATATATATATATATATATATATATATATATATATATATATATATATAGGGTGACGCATTGAAAACGAAACAGACCGAGTTGCGTCCAGATAAATTTTTTTTAAGAAACGCTGAAATACGTCAATTTTAATATTTAGGCGGACATGTTTTGACATAAAACTCAACTTTGTCACATCAACCTCTTAAGGGTGGTGATAACAAGTCTTATATTTTAAATAGGGATCATGGGTCTAGTGTTACACCATTTGAAAGCACTTTTTTTCCGAATTCAGCACACAAATTTTTTTGGAAGTTTTATCAAGTCGTTTAAAAATTATTCACAGTTGAAGATGCAAAAACGCATTTCACTCATTCTGATAAAAAATGTGCTGATAATCAATGTTTTGTTGGTTTGTAAACAAAAAATTGACTATCAGAACATTTCTTATCGGAATGAGAGAAATGCGGTTTATTATTTCAGTTTATCGGTCGGTTTGATACTTGATAGTACTATCGAAAATTAATTTCACAATGGTGTATTTTGTAGAAGAAAGAGTTAAAATAATAACTCTTTTTTTATCCAAAAACGATGACTTTGCCAACCGTACCGCAAATTTGTTTAATGAGCGACATCCGAACAGACATGTTAACAGAAAATACATTTTGGAGTTAGTTGCAAAGTTTCGACAAAGTGGTTCAGTAGCCAACAAAAAATGGGATCATGAACGTGAATTTCCAGTTAGCAATGAGACAACTGAGATTGAAGTTTTAGGACAAATTGCTGCAGACCCAACTTTGAGCACGAGAAAATTGGTAACATCAATAGAAGAACTATTCATCAAATATTGAAGCATCATAAATTTCACCCCTATAAAATTCATCTTGTACAACAACTGAATGAAGATGATTTTGATCGGCGGCTGCAGTTTTGTGAAGTTATGACTGCACGAATAGCTGATAACGGGAACTTTCTGTTTAATATCTGTTTTTCAGACGAGTGTACGTTTTTATTAAACTCTACAGTCAATCGTCATAATTGTCGTTATTGGGCCGACCAAGAAATTTTCACAGTCCACACTCAAACTCCACAGAAACTGAATGTCTGGACTGGCATTTTTGGAGACCGTTTAATCGGACCAATTTTTCTTGATGGCAATTTGAGTGGCAAAACGTATTTGGAGTTACTAGAAGATATCGTTTACCCTCTACTAATTGACATTGTTGAAAGTGATGATCGCTATCAAGAAAATCAATTAGTGTTTCAACAAGATGGAGCTCCTCCGCATTTTTCACAACGTGTTAGGGAGTTTTTGAACAGAGAGTTTTCAGAGCAATGGATTGGGGGTAGAGGTGCTATTTATTGAGTATCCCCCTAGATCACCGGATTTAACTCCTTTAGACTTCTTTCTATGGGGCCATTTTAAGAGTAGAATTTTCGCAACAGAACCGGAGTCTCTGGAAACATTACGACGACGCATTGTTAAGGAATGCTGTCTAATAACTCCACAAATGCTCCAGAATGTCAGAGCTCGTTTTGAACAAAATTTGTACTTTTGTATGGAAGCTGGTGGTCAACAATTTGAACACTTACTTAACTGAATAAACATTTTTGAACGCTTGGTTTTGTTTTTTAGTTTTTTTTAACGAAAAATTGACTAATTAGTGTATTTCTTATCACAATGAATGAAATACTTTCTTGCAATTCCAACTGTGAATAATTTTTAAACGAGTTGATAAAACTTCCAAAATAATTAGTGTGCTGACTTCAGAAAAGAAAGATATTTCAAATGATGTAACATTCGACCCATGTTTCCTATTTAAAATATAAGGGTTATTATCACCACCCTTAAGGGGTTGATGTGACAAAGTTGAATTTTATGTCAAAACATGTCCCCCTCAATATTAAAATTGACGTGTTTCAGCGTTTTTTTTTTAATTTCTCTGGACGCAAATCGGTCTGTTATATATATACATATATACATATATATATATATATATATATATATATATATATATATATATATATATATATATATATATATATATATATATATATATATATATATATATATATATGATTAACTGCCAAAATATATTGTATGTTTACAGGCCACAAAACCCAATTAGCCCAAATATTATTAATTTTATTAGTATTATTATTTTCATCATTATTGTTATTAATATTACTATTTTATATAAGGTTTTTTGGTGCAAGAATGTCAATAAATTTGATCAAAGGGGTCTTATATTTCTGCTTTGATTGCTGTTGTTTTTGTTTGATTAAAATGCATTTGAAATAGACCTTTTTTGCGATTTTATAACAGCAATTTAAATAACAGCTTGTGAGTGAAATGTGTTATAATTTTTTATTGAACAAAATCAATTTTAATTTTTGTCTTTGGTCAATAAATCGATAAACGGACAAATTATATATAAATAGTAGTAACAGTTCCAAGAAAGCAACTGCGTCATAGTGGCGCCCTTTCCTCATCTTCCTTCCAATTATAATGAACCAAGTTTCTCTCAACCAATACAATCCAACTCTGGTATGTAACCAAAATTTTATAAAGGGAACATGTGTGTGTAATTTCATCAAACTAGATTTGTTATTTTCGGAGAGACAGGTTTTTTAACTTTTCGATGATTTTTCCTTATTTGTATTACCAAATCGTTATCTTACCCTAACATTCGTGTAAGATTACTTTGATAGTATTTTTGTAATAAATTTGGTAGCTTGATTTAGCAAAAGTCACAAACATGATTTACGCATTAATTTTGCTGCAGTGAGGGCAGTTCAGACGCATGGGTCCACCGTAGATACAAGGGTGAGGATTACCAAACCTCATATTTACCTGAATCCTCGAAAATTTAAGAGAGTTCTTGTATAATACCTCTTGCATAACAGATATCATCATCTTCTTCCATATAACTGATTGATAGAATCAGAGGATTGTTTGCCATCATCAAAGTTTATTTTTCTGGCATATTTTTGTTTTCGTCCTTTTTTGGGTCGCCTGTCTTTTCTCCTTTTATAGGCATTTAAAGGAAGAAGTTTTGAGTGCCACTGAAGACGAAATAAACACATAAAACCAAAATATGTTGTGTGGATAACAAAATCTGTTGCATATGCCAGACCAAGATTAAGCTCGTTCGTGCAATAGTGTTAAGAAGTACCAGAAAAATTACTTTTAAAATTTTATAGTTTTTTCTTAAAACGTCAAAGTTGCGATTTGAATTGTCAAAATTGGTAACATTTATATAAGGAACTTAAAATAAATACGGATTATGTAGAGAAAATATCGCAATAAGCGTGTTTTACAAAGCCTTAAGTTTGAGCTTCAGCCGTCCTTGTCCTTCATGTTACTAAAATTTTTCCAGAAAAGTCATTTCAAATAGACCCTTTCTGTGATACTTGAAATATTTTTAGTTATAGAGTGTATGATTTAATACTGTGTAATTTTCAGCGATTTTTGTAAACAAAAGTCGCTCTGGAGGAGACAGCGTTATTATACAAGCCACGAGAAATATTATATACGTTAATTATACGGTGTCTGGAGCTGCATATTACAAAATTATTTTAATAATCACGGAGTGGCCAATATGTCGTGGCTGATCAAAATTTCCTTTTTTTTTTTTTTTTTTAATCGAACACCCCTTATTTTATTGCATTTTCCATAGAATTATAATGCACGTTTGTTAGGAAAAAAATGATAGTGTTCGTCGTTTTCGAATTATTTCATTTTTTTGCAAACATTATATATATATATATATATGCATGTATTACACCAATAACTCAAAAAATAATGGGCTGATTTTGATCAAATTTGGTGAGTACCTTCCTTTTGCAAGTGGCTTGGATAAATTCATTAGCCGTCAGCCTATCGGAAAATTTTTATATCTCAGGAAATAACAAAGTAAGGGCAACCAAATTTGATACGCGTTTATATTAAAGTAAATTACGTAACAAAATTTAGCTTTGTAAGGTAAAAGAAAAAAGTTTTTAGGCATTTAAAGAAAAACATTGGGGTTTCCCTTAAAGCGTCAAAATCGCAATTTAAAACGTTACAATTGTCAACGTTTAGGTAGAAAACCTAAAACTAATACGGGTTATGTAAAGAAAATGTCGCAAGAAGAGTGTTTTACAAATCCTGAAGTCTTGGTTTGAACCGTCATTGTTCTTCATCTTACTAAAATGATTTCAGAAAATTAATTTTAACCTGACCCTTTCTCTGTTGCTTTGGTAGTAGTTTACCTATAGAGTTTACCGTCTAATGGTAGGTATATAATTTTTGGCGAATTTTCGTACAAGATCAATAAAGCTCAATATATCCGTTATTTTACAAGATACGAAAAAAAATTGTATACGTCAATTACAGGGTGTCTTGAGCTACATCTTAAAAATTATCTCCACAATCACAGGTTGGCCCATAAATCGTTGGTGATACAAATTTTCTTTTTCTTTTTAATCGGACACCCATTATGTTATTGCATTTTTGCATTTTCCATCGAAATAGAGTGTATGTTTGTAAGAAAAGAAATTCGGGACACAGCATGAGGGTTATGGTAGAGAATTTGCATCAAATACTTCAAATTTAAATAGCTGAAATTGCTATTAACCTATAAGGTTCGTTGGCCTAGGAACCAGTTTTTTCGGGAACATTTTAAGTTTACTTTCGGAAATTTGTGTATATTTTCAAACAATAAAGTTTTTCTGGTGAAACATGACACATTGTGTCTGCTATGTAGGTTATACTGGTAACCAAATTTGATGCCTGCTATCTTAAAAAGAACACACATATTTGCCATTAAAAATATTTTTATGAAAATTCACTACCATAACGCACTGGCTGCGTCTTTTTATTATTTACAAGCAACAGGGGGCGAAGAGGTAGACTAAAGTGTTTTGCATTAGACGTTCCAGTTCTTGCACTATCCAAGGTGAAGAAGTATTTTGAGATGACTCGATACCGCAGTGTCCACATTTTCTTTGGAAACAGCAATAAGCAAAAGAGGCAGACCAAATAGTTTTACATTAGATAGCACAGCTTTTCTACCAGGGTACCTGAGGAAATATTTTGACATGATTCAGCTACATCAGTTTCCACATTTTCTGACTGAGAGTCAATAGTATGAAGTGATTTTGACATTTCACCAGCTACAAGCGTTGATGATGTGATGTCATAAGATGGTTCTCTTATTTATCTATCTACGTTCGTCAAAGCTTAGAATGGCCCCTTTGTCATTGACAGATGAAAATCAGAATCATCAATTATTTGAGATTCTAGTCAATGAAACTACGCCAGTCGTTGTAATACCTTGCACAACATTCTACAGAGGTGATGATTTTTTTAATTTTCCATTTGGAGATTATGCAGATTGAGACTCCTCCGGAAGCGAACTCCCACAACACAGTCTACCTGTATCCTCTATTTTAGGACGTAATGAATTTGAGACCTCGAGTTTGTACCTATCTGATTCCACTAACTTATTGAAAATGGTTTAAGGCAGGAGCTAAAACGTTGCATTACTAACAATTTTGGACGCCGATCAACCTAGGAATCAAGTAGTTTTAACATTTATAACTATGGAGACTAATATATATATATATATATATATATATATATATATATATATATATATATATATATATATATATATATATATATATATATATATATATATATATATATATATATATATATATGTATATGTATATTGTTCTTGTTGTTGACGGTGTTCTGGGATAATTTAAAATGAAATTTATCAAACACAGACTTTCAACATCAACTGTTTTTTATTTATTAGTTAAAAGTATATATGTATATATATATATATATATATATATATATATATATATATATATATATATATATATATATATATATTGGTATTATATTAAACTATTAAGTAGCGTTTCAAAAAACTAATTAAAGACTTAAATACTTTACTGCATCGGTGCTAAAATTATGAAATACGTTCTTGTAGCCTCGGCACAAGAAAATGGTTTGTAATTAAAACTTAAATAGCCACTAGCGATTAAATTAAACCCAGTTATTTAAGTTATGATGAGCTTTAAATAACTTAATTACAAGTACTTAATTGGTGAGACTTTTGTGATTTGACGTTAGACCATTAAGTTGGGGGGTCCTCTCTTCCGACACGAACGCAAGCATGTGTTTCAACAGAACGACAGGGCATAAACCTGAACCTATATTTTATAATGAAAGATTTAAATTAAACAGCGACCGGGGTCTCGAAGTAATTAAATGAAATATTAACAATGCGGAAAATAAATAGTTGAACCTTTGCGTGTTTTTTATTGTGCACATGAAAGCTCTGTCCATGGCTTGTTTGGAACATAATTTGGCATTGGGTGAGAGAGAATATTAAACGAGGTTTCCTTCCGGTCATGCTTCACTAATTGAAACATCTTATCATAACATTTATAACGACGTTGATTGTGTAATATACTTGCCAGCTCTGAATATTTCATTGGGACTTACGTACATCACATTTTTTAACGGGTGACTCCGATACATTTCTAACCCTCTAGAGAAACTATAAAAGAACTTATTTACAATTGGAAGGGAAAATATAATTGTTATTATTAATATTTGATGAACCACGTCGACAAATATGGCCACTAGCGAAGTCTATTTAATCAGTATGTGATGGTATTTGAATTATTTTGTCAGTAACTACTGTTTTTTAAAAAAGCTTCAATTTGGATAGAAGCAATGGTTTTTATCCTAAAGTAGAGGGAAATATTTATGGCTACAGTAAAAATGTTGAAGCAACTTGCAACTATGGTGGCCCTTAAGTGGGATGCTCATGTTTCTTTGTTGAAGAGTAAGTTGTCGAGCTCAATTTTTGTGATCAGGAGGTTGAAGAATTCGGTTGACACAAATTCACTTATGGCAGCCTATTTCTCCCTATTTCACGGCCACCTATCGTATGGCACTCATTTGTGGGGCAATTCATCAAATTCTATACAAATCTACAGGCTCCAAAAAAAGGTGGTTAGGTTGATTGCTGGAGTTGGCTGCCGTGAACACTGTAAGCCGTACTTTATTAGTCTGGGAATTATGACTCTCCACGATATACACCTTTAGTCAGTTATTGAATATACACAGGGATAAATTTGATTATCAGCTAAATTCTGCATACCATAACTATAGTACAAGATCGGCTAGTTTAATACGACCGCAGAGATTTAGACTACAAAAATCGGTAAATAATTCTTTGCATATCGCCTTATATAATAAGCTACCGGTTCACGTAAAGTCCTCAGATTATGGGAAATTTAAAAATGCTATAAAACATTACTTTAAGCAAAACGCTTACTATTCAGTCCGTGAGTATATGGATGCCTCCACAGTACTATAGTGTTTGTATCTCGCCGTTTGTGTGAATTTTAGATAACGCTGTATATATGTCCGCGTGTATATACAGCTTTGTATTTTTATTGTTTGTTGTTTTCGTTTTTATGTGTTTTAGTCTGTATGTTTACATGTAGTAATTTGTATTTTACAATGTTCATTTATTGTATAGTTAATTTTAACTAATTTATATGTGTGGATTTTTACTCTATACTTTTTAACAACTTGGATTTTTTGGTGGGGTATTTCGACGTGCCACATTTATGGTATTTTTAAGTGTAAATAGTGGTCAAATAAATGTATCTATCTATAAAATTTAGAAATAGTCTGAAAAATGATATCATAAGATTAGTATTTGGCATTTCAAATTTTGGGAGAGAGTGTTAGATTAAATTATGTTCTATAGCAAGCACAAACTTTGTTTCTTTCTAAGACATGATGGACAGTTTTAAATACAAATAAGTAAATAGCAAAAATTTTCTGGGCACAGCAAGTGGGTTATAGAAGTTCATCTTCATAGGAACTGTACGCTATTAGTAGGGTATATTACTAAAATTATTCCTTCAAACTTGCGAAGACCTTAAAAATTGGGTTTAGAGTTTATGGTACGCGCTCATTTAAAAAAATCTAAAACATTATCATATGGTCCTTTTGAACAAAAAATTTAAAAAACTAAATTTTCTATGAAGCTAGAAAATTAAAATTTGGTATATCTAGACAGTGTAGGTCTATTTAAAAGAAACTGGTACCACAAATTACAGTTACAAAAGCTTTCCAGAAAAAAACTGAATTCATATTTAAAAAGTAAAGTATCTGCCAAATTATAAACATAGCAGTTATTTTTCCTTATTAATCGCCTGGATGAGTTTGTTTTAGTCATCGTAATCGAATCGGTTCTTCCAGCAACTAAGAAAGTGTTTTAAGAACAAATTATCTGTTAGTAAATTTTTTGAATAAAAATTTATAATATCGACAATAACAAAATGTCTGCTGAAAATTATAATTTTGACTCAAAGGTGATAGATGTATCCAGGCTTTTTAAACAAAAATGGCATCTTGTTACAAACGTACAAAATCTGTACACTGTTGTTTTATTATTTACTATTTGTAAATAAATCATCTGTACCTGAAGTAACTGAAAATTTTGTTGTGAAAATAAATGCTGACGCGATACAGGCCGTTTGGAGCGGTAGTATTTTAGGGGTTATTTCCGACAATACGGTCAGGTTTACTAATCAAATTTCAAAATATTTAAAAAAGTCGTCTGCTGCTTTGAAACTGATTTACCCGCAGAGAAATTATTTATCTTTCAAAATAAAAAGGGTGTTATCTGACTCATTGGTCTTGCCGAACTTTTTATATGGTGTACCCGTCCCTATCTTCTTTTAACCACCAGGAACAGAAGACAGAAGGCACAAAACTCGTGTCTTAGGTATATTTTAGGATTGCGTCGTAGAGATCATGCATCGTGGAAATTAAGGGAATTTAAATGGCTTAATGTGGACAGTAGACTAAAATTGAATACGCTGTGCTTTTACCATCGGATTATTTTTAATATAAAGCCTGCTTATTTGTAAAGTAAAATCCGCTTCAGGGCTGACGTTCACAACATAAGTGTTCGTAATCGTGGTATCATAAATGCTACTAACCATAAAACCGCTCTCTTTGAAAAATCTTTTGGTTACAATGTTCCAAAACTTTATAATGCCTTACCAAATGAACCTAAGATGCTAGAGATTAAAATGTTTAGGAGATATTTGTGTGACTACCTGCACCTATCTTTAGTTATGTTCGTAGATGCTTTAGGTTAGAATTAATTTTTGTGAACGATCCATGTTTATTGATAGAACTTAACATGCTAGAGATTAAATAGCTTAAAGAACATTTATTAGGCTACCTCTGTGGTGCTCAATAGGTGTTATCTGATATTTTTTAGTTATGTTCAGGGATACTTTGGGTCATTGTTATTTTTGTGAACAAACTGTATTTAGTTAACTGTTTAGGCTAGGTTAATAACCGATAAAATTTAAATGTAAGATACCTAGGTCGGCGAACTAATCCGAAGGGCAGAAGATCCTTCTGATTTGTTATTCGCAACTTAGTGGTTTTCTTTTTGTATGGGAGATTGAAATGTATAAGAAGATCAACTTTGTGTAATAAGAAAAATAAATTTTTAATATTATTATTGTTTTTACCAAATATATTAAAGTGAAAGAAAACAAAATATTACATGCAATGAGCGGCAACCAACCCCGAACCGTCTGAGCACAAGACAAGCATTCTACCACTGAACCAAAGACGCATTGATAAAATCTTTGTACACCGGATAGATACTTGACGCAGACTTCGTGCGCTGGAAAATTTTATATTATATTAGAGGTAAACGTAACAACTAATTACAAAATTAATTGAATTGTGACTTGAAACACATTCGTTAATGCTGGAAAACAACCTAAACGGTTCTTGGGATTTTTGTGGCCGAGACTTCCCGATTCCTAGTTCGGGTAGCATGTTTTACGCTTTTTCTTTGTATTGTTTTGTGATCGTTATAACCTTAGACGTGAATGATTATTTGAAATAAAATTTAATAACAAGAGAGTTCATTATAATTTTATTTATAAAGGGAAATCATGCGGTTACTCAGTGGAGAGGTAATATTTAATGCAAATCTGAAAAATGGGTGGGTACAGGCCTTATAATTTAGGTGATGTCAAACATAAAAATGGAAATCAAGACTCGGTTAACGTCATTTGTTGATAAAAAGCTGACGTTATATGAAACAAAGTATTATACGTGATTGTGTTACATTGCAGTGGCTATAAAAGAAATTTTGATTTTAAACAATGAATGCAGATGAACAATGTACTTAACTGTCGTCTGTGTTGTGGCGTTCCTTGGGCCCAGCTGATATGCGGAGTCCTGAAGCTACTTAATGCTAGCAGGACTACACAAAATACTATGGGGACGACTCAAGGCTGTCACTGGACAATTGAACACAAGGCATTGATAACAAAAAAAAACTAAATAAATAAATTAAAACTGTTTAATTCATGTGTTGAAATTGAAAACTCTCACCAGCCTGACAATATTCCAACCTTTAGACAAATGATCTTATAATCTTCTGAATATAAGAAAAAAATCTGTGAAAATTTCTTCAAAAGGTTTACATGTCTGTAAGTGTATCGGTGGGCTTTGCGTGTGCATATATGTGAATGTGTTTTTTTATTATGTAATATGTGAGGGGGTATCTGGGCTGAGGATGCGTGAGTGAGATGTCTTGTGACTACGTCGTCCGTTGCCCGAAGGATTGCTAGCTGATTTGAGTGTAAGTTTGTTTATACCACAATTTTAGTGAATATTCTTTTAAAAATTCACTAATGGGGGGATTGCTGCTTTTGAATTTTGGACAAATTGTTTCAAATGAATACGAACTAGGCGCTCTAGAAACACATATCCAGGGTCGGTTGGATATATATATATATATATATATATATATATATATATATATATATATATATATATATATATATATATATATATATATATATAGGTATATATATATATATATATATATATATTTGTATGTATGTATCACTCCGGTAACTCAAAAAATAATGGGCCGATTTTGATCAAATTTGATAATTACCTCCCTTTTGCAAGTGGCTTGGATAAGTTCGTTAGCCAGGAAAATGTTTTCTTTCGGAAAATTTTTATAACTCCGGAAATGACAAAGTAAGGAAAACCAACTTTGGTACGCGTGTTTGTATTATAAAAAATGAACCACGTAGAAAAAATTTAGGTCTTTAAATTAAAAGACAAAAAGTTATAAGCGTTTAAAGAACAAAAAATTGGGGCTTTTCCTCAAAACTTTAAAGTCACGATTTGACACGTCCAAATTGGCAATATGTAAGCAAAGAACCTCATACAATGATACAAATACGGGTTATGCAAATAAAATGTTGCAAGCAAGAAGAGTGTTCTACGAACCCTTAAGTTTCAGCTTCAACCATCATTGACTTTTATTTTACTAAAAGGTTTCCAGAAAATTCATTTCAAATAGACCCTTCCTGCGATGCTTTGGCAGCAGTTGTAGCTATAGTGTTTACCGTCTAATGGTAGGTATCACATTTTTGGCGAATTAAAAAAAAAACAATAAAGCTCAATATATCCGTTATTATACAAGATACAATGATGCATTGGCAGTAGCTTTAGTTAAGTTTATGGTTTAACGGTCTAGAATTTTCAGCTAATTTTCGTAGAAAAAATTCGTTAATCAGGAGATCGCGACTTTTGAATTTTTCGAAGATTTCTTCAAATTAGTGCACACTAGGCCCCCTAGATTCCATATCCGTGTTTAATTTCAGTTTTTATCTGTTTACATATATACATGGTGATGCATTTCTACGGTAGGGGTCAATATAATTGTTATTATGCAAGATACGAGAAAAATTGTATACGTTAATTATGCGGTGTCTTGAGCTGCATTTTATATAATTATTATTTTAACAATCACAACAAACATAAGTCGTTGGTGATACCGATATTTTTTTCGAACATTCCTTATATTACTGCATTTTGTTCATCGAAATATGATGCATGTTTGTAAAAAAAATCGAGGCGCAGTAAGTGCGTTTTGGTAGTGAATTTTCATTAAATGTTTCAAATTTTAATAACACAATTTGCTATTAACCTAAGGGTTGTTGGCTAGGAAACCGGTTTTCTCGGTAACATTTCAAGTTGATTTTCGGAAAATTTTTGTGCATTTTCAAACAATAAGTCATTTTGATAAAATATGGTACATTGTTTCTACTAAGTATATATGTTATACCGGTAACCGAATTGATGCCGGCTTGCATTAATAACATATTTGCTATTAAAAACATTTTATGAAAATTCACTTTCATAACTCCCTTGCTGCGTCCAGACTTTTTTAGAATTATCCTGACATTTTGTAGTAATCCGTATTTAACTTTTATTTGTTTCAATTTATTTGTTACTTTTAGTTACTAGGTCGAGTGAAAGAGCGGCTTGTCCAAACTCTACTTATTGTTCCCATAAAATTTATATTGTTATTAACTGCATATATTTTTTAAAGAATTGGGAAAATAAAAGCATAATAATAATATAAATTATCTTGTTAAATTTTCTATAAAATTCTGTACACGTCCACTTTCTCATATTGGCATATATGATTTTGAAAACGGATTTTTAATAAGAATGAAATTCGCCAAAAACTAAAAAAAAAATCGAAGGGATTGCGAAAACTGTATCTCTCAGGAACATATATTTTGTTTTGATTCACAGTTTTTAGTTACCTTTTGCAACTACATCTTCTACTCTATTAAGAAATTGACCCTCATATGTAACGTTAATAATCTGTGAGATCCGTGTAAACACTTCTCCTCTAACTAAGATAGAGGTAAGGACTATGGTACATCAAGTGCATGAATATTTACTGGCTTCAGTGGCCGGATTGGCTGGCCTCTGTGTGGAGAGCTAGAGAACTAAATGAAGGTAAAGATTACGGTTAGCATGATTTATTCATTACTTCCATGAATATTGCACCAGCACATTTCCATTTTGCTCAAATAGCCATTCCACAACTGGAAATCCCTCTACATGAACCAAATAGATCTGATCTAAGCAGTCAAACTAACTGAAATAGAGTTTGCTAGTTAGCACATTGTAATACATTCCAGTTAGGGTCTATTCTAAATTATTTTAAATGAAAAAAGATCTAGCTTTTGTTTAAAACAATTATTTTTACTAAGGAAAGATATTTCTGCTTACCTCTTGGTGAAACGTGGTTTTTTGTAAATTCTCTTAAAAATTTGCTTTTAAGTATGTAAAGATTGTACAATTTTTAGGGACATTATTGGAATAAGTGCAGAAACGCTAGCTGCAGCCTCTAAAATACATATATTATACATGGTGTCCCAAAGTGTTAGTATGGACTAATATATCCAGTGTTCGTAGCATTTTAAAATGTATTTAATTGCAAATATGTCTGTGTAATGCAATCTGGTTACCTGTATAGCATATATATATATATATATATATATATATATATATATATATATATATATATATATATATATATATATATATATATATAAGTACCAGAATGGTGGAAAACACCACAATTCCCTCAATAAGTAGCGGAGGCCTAAACAAAGCTTGAGCATAGAGACATCTCAGAGGGGTTGAGGTGTTAGATTAACACTCTGCGTATTATAAAGGTCTTAGAGACTTAATTTAATAGGCGCCAGCCAGTTTCCGCAACCCGCACAAAGTGCCAGATCAATTATCAAAGACGCTACTGCATAACCAGAGGGGTTATCATCGCTATAATACTTGTGTAATCAACAAACGTGAGCTCAAGCAACACAAACACAAGCAATGGTATGGTCAGCAAATTACACTGCCAGATTTATTATTGACCCATATATTTACGAATTCATTAGCAGCGGTAGCATAAGTATTATGCTACGATAAAAACAATGTGATGTATGGTAGTAGGGGCCGATATAAACACAGTTAGGTCAAACTATATATATATTGCATTACACAGACATATATATTGGTAATCAATGGTAGTTAATATCACCAGCTAATAATTAAGATCAGCCGTTTGATAACTGGTCCGTGAGCTCACTAACCAATTACACCCGGTATAATAACCCAATCAGGTACCAAATGTTTTACCTGAGGGGCGTCAAGAATGTAATTAATGTTAGAAATTAGTGTTACCTACGTAACAAGTAAACCAAACCTCGAGGATTAAATTGCAAGAAACGTGCAGCGCCCCTCACGCACTTGCTACTTCCAGAGTTTTTAATAAAAGCAGGCAACACACTTGGTTACCAATATAACTTATATGGTAGAAACAATGTACCATATTTCATCAAAATAAGGTTATTGTGTGAAAATGTACACAAATTTTTCGAAAACAAACTTTAAATGTTCCCGAAAATAAACTTAAAATGTTCTCAAAAAAACTGGTCTCCGGGCCAGGTTAATAGAAAATTGAGCTATTTAACTTTGAAGCATTTAATAAAAGTTCGTTACCATAACGCAACTGCCGCGTCGCAAATTTATTTTCTTACAAACATGTAGGAACACTGTACCATATTTCATCAAATAAGCTTTTTGACAAAACTCCCAAAAAGTTTTTGCCCGAAAATTTTCAGACAATTTCTTCACGAAAATCCGAAAACCTATTTTTAAGAAAACTTTTTAAAAATTTATTCATCCCCTTCAATTCTGAAATACAAAATATAGGCTGTTCTATTTGAAGCAATTGAGTTACGATAGTTCGATTTTTGTATTTCAGTCACTATTTGAGAGCGCCCTGTATACGGCATCTCGATTTTTTTAGCAAATAATATAAACTAAAACCCCTCTAAACGCGTCATTTGCACAGGACTCCGATTCCTATTGGCAAAAACGCCATATCACATTTTTATACGTGCCAGAAATTTGAAAAGTTGCAATACAATTGAAATAACTCGATAACAAGCAAGTAAAAATACAATAATATAAGGGGTTTTCGATTTTAAAAAAAATGTGTCTCATCAAAGACTGATGGAGCACCTGTGATTGTCGAAATAATTTCTACGAGATGCCGCTCAAGATACTCTGATTAACATATACAATTGCTTCTCGTATCTTGTATAATAACAGTAATATTGAGTTCTACCGCCGAAATGCCTGTTTCTATAATATATATATATATATATATATATATATATATATATATATATATATATATATATATATATATATATATACATATATATATATATATATATATATATATATATATATATATATATATATATATAAATTAATTCAAACTTACCCTCAATATGGGTTCTAGGGGCCTAATTCGCGGTCGTTTGAAGAATTTTTTCGAAATCCAAAAGTCGAGCTCTTCTCATAAGTGAATTGTTTTAAGAAAATTCACTAAAAACAGAACGTAAAAACATTATCATTATTTGTACAAATGGCAAGCGTAAGGTATGAGTTTTCAAAAAAAAATTAAATTATCGAAAACCCTGAGACTTTTACTAAGACTATATTGTGCGTTTATAAAAGCTTATAACCCGCGTTAGCACCGGTTTTAGAATTATTAATTATTTACCGTACCTATCATCTCTAAACTTGTAGTCCAAAAAGAGATCCATATATTTAGTAATATAAAAGAGCAATATATTATGTATGACTTGAATGTTTGTAAAAAAAACCTGCTAAAACTAGTAACAGCTTCAGTTTGTAGTATCAAAAAATACCAAAAATTAAAGACGGATACATTAGTAGGTTGTTAACTTGTTTTATTTTATAAAATTTTGTGTCGGCAAAAGTGACCTCAAATATTTGTTTGCCAATTTTTAAGACAAACTTTGCGTACCAAGGTTATATTCACTTTTAAAAGTCTTTAGGTAAACATTCGAATAATACATTATATACTCTGCTTTTTCGCTTTACATCAATTTAATAGAATACCCTCGTATATAAATGAAGGGGTCGTTATTGTCGCTAAGGGCTACAACACAAATAGTTCCTATTCCAAAGCAACTGACGCAGGTGCACCTACTGGGCCCAAAGAAAACGAGAGATTACCTCCAAATTGTATTTGGTTAATATTTTCTGAGATGAGAACAGGTGATGCCATGTGAATTCTTGTCCAACTCACTTTGCTATTACTCCTAATCCCGCTTCTGAAAGTATTACGAACCCCACTTCTGAAGTTAAATCTCGCTAGATGCGACTTAAAATTCAGTATTGTCGACCCACCATGACAATTACTGAGTTATGGATGGTTATGATTTGTAGTGGTCACATAATTATAAAAGTCGCAGAAGTGAACCTATAACTCTCCAGGTTAATTTGAAAGTTTTCTCATAAAATCATCCATATTAAATGGGATTTATGGAAATGAATGCGGCTGATCGGTTAATTACGGGGACTGGAAAGTAAGATCACAAATCAGTTTCCCTATTTTCGTATAAATTAAATTTAGATTGCGATCTTCTGTTAACGGGAATATTACGTAGAAAATGTGGACGCCTACCATAAATGGCTTTGCCTTTGTAAAACCGTTGAAATCAGTGATTTCTTAATTTAATTGTGAGTGGATTATTTGCTTTTGCACTTTAGAATTTACTGTGAGTGCGTGCGTGCGTGCGTGCGTGCGTGTGTGTGTCTTTGATCATTGACTATAGAGATGGGAGTTTATTCAGAAACCGATAACATAACAAAATTTGAGATTACAGTAGTTTGAATAAACACACTTTGTCCACTGAAGTATCTAAAAAAATGTCTGGACGCAGCAAGTGCGTTATTGCAGTTAATTTTCGTACAAATATTTTTAATGGCAAATACGTCTTGTTTTTAAAAGAATGACATTTGGTTGGCAATATAACCTATATATTATTAACAATGTACCATATTTCATTAAAATAGATTTATTGTTTCAAAAAGTACCAATATTTGTCGAAAATAAACTTAAAAATTCAAGAAAAGTCGGTCCGATTTTACCGACCAACGAACCTCTTCAAACTATTTATGCACTTGCCAAGATATAATTAGTCGCAAACAGCTTTAAGGCCAAAGTGAAAAAAAAATCCTCTGCAAAAATTCACCATTTTTTTGCAGAAATTGCCTTCAGTAATGTTACACTCAATTATATTTTTCACGAAAATTCGACCATTTTGTTTCACAATACCTTACGACACATTTATTAATAATTACTAACATATCACAAAAATCTTACAAAAAATGATTTCGACGGAAACACTAAAAACATTTCTGCGAAAACTTTTCAAATTTAGCCACTATTTGTGAGTGTGTATACGGCAGCTCGATTTCTTCCCGAGTAATACAACAAAAAGCTCTCTGAATGCGTCATTTCCATGGGGCTGCGCCACCTCTTGGTAAAAACACCGTATTACAATTTGTGATATATATTTGTGATATGTGCCAAAAACGTGAAAAGTTGAAAAAAAATTGAAATAACTGAAAAACAAAAAACGATTGCAATTCTCTTCCTTACAAACATGCATTATAATTCGATGGAAAATACAAAAATGTAATAACATAAGGGACGTTCTATTAACAAAAGAAAATCTTTATCATCAACGACTTATGGGCCATCCTGTGATTGTCAAAATAGATTTATAAGACGCAGCTCGAAACACGCTATACTAAACGTATATAATTTTTTCCCATATCTTATATAATAACGAATATATTGAGCTTTACCATAGAAATGGGTCGCCATGTATATGTGTAAACAGATAAAGATGAAACTGGCCCCGTATATGGGTTTTAGGGGTTCTGATTCGCGCTCATTTGAAGAAATCTTTTTAAAATTCCTCAGTCGCGGTCTTATCAATAAGGAATGTTTTCTACGAAAATTTGCTGAAATATAGACTATTAAACCAATAGCTATATAGCTGAAACTAGTGCCAACGCATCAGAAAGGGGGTCTACTTGAAATGGATTTTCCGAAAATATTTTAGTGAACTTAAGGACAATGATGGTTGAAGCTAAAACTTAGGGCTTTGTAAAACACACTTATTACGACATTTTTCTACATAACCCCTATTTGTTTTAGACTCGTTATCTAAAAATTGCAAATTTTGTCGTTTCAAATTGCGACGTCTTAAGAAGAAAAATTGTAAAATTTTCAAAATATTTTTTCTGCTACTTCTTGAGCTTTATATATATATATATATATATATATATATATATATATATATATATATATATATATATATATATATATATATATATACAGACCTCCTCATTAGTTAATTTTTCTTTTTACGAAAAATTCGCGAAAAGTCCCTTGTGCGTGGAAAAACATTAGAAACTTCATCATGTTCGTATACTTGAAGAACCCAAATCACCACCACACATCTTTTTAAAGACCTGACGATCGTTTCACTAACAAAGTTAGTGTCATCAGGGTATGAAAAAATCACCTTTTATACCGACTCTTAGGTAAAGACCGGTACCGAGAGGGAGACGAAATCGCAAGCAAATTTTCTGTGCATTGTACTCTAATTGCCGGACGAGGTTTTTTAACTTTTGTTATAACTTTACCAGCCAAGTTTTGGAATATATACTATATCAGGCACAGAATGCAAACAAAGGGCTATAAATCAGTTGTTGCCTTAGAACTATAAATACTCTCAGACGTAAACAATACGGACACATTTAGCTTCTTGTCTAACATTTTTGATAACTTTCATATTTTCTTTATCTATGTGGTGGTTATTATACCAAATATGTTGTGCGACGCATGACTTGTCTACACTATCGTATCTCAGCTGTGCTAGATTTTCCCTGAATCCGATCTCAATGGTTCCTTTAGACTGTATAACGTATTTAAGATTACAATCTTTACGACTTATCTCATAGATACCTGACATTTCAGTGGCTTTATCTCTATCTTTCGTATTACCTACAAAATTTTTTAATTTACTTTTTGTCGAGGAAGTTATCTGCAAATCGGTTTTCTTAAAAATGCTCTCGAGACCCCTTGTGATACGCGGCTAAAAAGGTAAGCAAACAATTTTGTTCTCTATTTTATCTTTCGCAATAAAATGAAATAGACTCAGTATAACAAGCATGTCAAAATCTAGGTATCTCTGGAACTATTCGGAATCAACAAAAATGTGTTAGTTTAATAATATGGACGTTCCATGTAGAAAAATAAACTTGATATGCCAATTTCAGCAATTTAATGCGCAATTATTTTTATTTTCCCACCAGAATCGAGGTCCTCGTGAAAACTTGAGCTACTATCTCAATTTTAACTAAGTTGCAATTCCTATAACAGCGAAGGTGGCTATTGTAAGCGATTACGGTAAGCGGGTATATCATAATCTAGATATCTCTAGAATTATGCAGAACTAACAAGAACGTGTTAGCTTCGTAAGATGGACAATATAATTTAAAGTTGAACTGGCTGGGAAAATACCTAGCGTTTCATTTTGAAAAATGAACTTGATATGTCAAACTCATCAATTCGATGCGTGTATGTATAAACAATATGGGATGGCTTCGGAAGTGCTATCTACTCTTCCATTCACCACAGACTTTTCAGTGTTGCAGCAAGTATCGAACCGTTAAAAAAGGTATCTAGAATGGCAAAGACATCCAACCAGTAATTCGATGCATAATTGTTTATTTGATAGCAGAATCGAGATGCTCGTGGAACATTGAACAACTTTCTTTATTTGGGCACATTGTAACTCCAATAATAACGGAGATGGCTATTGTAAACGATTCCTATGAACAAACATATTATCCAAATCTAGCTATCCGTGAAACTATGAAGAATCGACAGGAACGTGTTAGCTGCTTAAGGTTCCCAATCAAATTTCCAGCTGAACTAGCCAGAATCATACCTAGCGTTCTATTTAAAAAAATAGACTTGATATGTCCATCCCAGCAATTCGATGCAAACTGTTTTTTAAGTTCGAAATGCTCGTGAAAATTTGAACAACTTTCTTCATTTGTAGCTTCAATAATAACGGAGATAGTTATTGCAAACGATTCCCATGAACACCGTATATAAGAGCGTCGTTACTCAGACAAAAATATAGAACAAGACTAGTGGTTTTAGGAAAAGTAAAAAGAAGATAATATTGTTATAAGAACATTTTGAGATAACATCCTTCGAGCAGACTCTTTGGAAAATGCGTCATCTGATGGCAAGAATAAGAAAATATAGATATATTTCCTAAATTATACTTGAAATTACCTTTCGATTGCTTTCTTTTCCAAAGCTCTAGTTTCCATAGTTATTAAGAGCTGAATGTCGCTCACCTAATAAATCAACCTGTATATCTGGGCTCCGATGCACTTTTAAAATCTTTTTTACCACTATTCCATATGCTGTATGTGGTTCTATCAAAGGATAATAGTTTTATTTGTGGCCGCTAAAAAAGAGACCATGCCAAAATAATCATACCCCTTTAGGCCATTTAAAATTTTTACGTTGCTGCTTGTAATTAGCTACTGCTGTTCGGTTTATCAATTATGTGTAAATGCAAACAAAACGTCACAATCACAAAAGAAACTCTAGTTTGTATGCTGTTGCCACGAAAGAAAAATGTTATTACACTAAATCATACAGTCTGTGCTAACTCAGACCAGACACACGCAAACGCAAAATAAATTTCCAGCAGTATCGCATGGAAGCTAAAAAGGAAACACTACATAAAGACACAAAACATACAGAATACACATTTTCAATCTAGAAATGGTCCATAAACAAGTTATATGATGTATGACATGATACTTCATAAATACGACAGAGGGCCTAACACAATACAGTATGATTATACAGTGGTTCGGTGTTAAAAAAACGACGCACCTACACGCCCGCTCTGAATATTTGAATATAGATTTATGATGTGTATGTTTGTTAACTTAACAGAATAGAAAACACAACGCAAAAACTCTACCGGCCATCGATACGAACGCCCTCATCAAAATTCAGCCCCAAGTCTCAACTAAAACCGATGTGTGGAAAACATAAAATGTTCGGTAAAAAGAAAATTCTATAAAGCCTGTTTAGGAGATGTTTACTGTTTGCAAGATAAATTGACTGAATTAGAAAAAAAGTTAGGTTCTGTAATGTTATTACACTTTCTCAGCAGATTATTTATGGAGAAACGTTTGTTTGTTACTTGTTATTGTTACCTGGTGAAAATTTATTTCCAAGAGGTTAACATACCATTTTTTTCGTTAACAGATAAGACTATCCTATTATTTGAATATTGATATTCTAATTTTAGCTAAATTTCACAAAGAAAATTTTGTAATGGAGAGGTAATTTTTTTAATTTTCGTTAAATTTTTCCAATTCAGCGCAAATTAGAGCCTCCAGAACCCATATACTATGTCAATTTTAGACTTTATATATATATATATATATATATATATATATATATATATATAATATATATATATATATATATATATATATATATATATATATATATATATATATATATATATATATATATATAGTAACCGTCTATTTCTAAAGGGTGCAGTGGGTCGGAGTTTTGAACGGAAAAAGGTTCAACTCGAGCGCCACCACATTAATTGAGAACTGAAAAGATTCTTGGGGGAAAGTGGAAGCCCCAACGGTAGCGGAGCACCCTGTGGAAGTATGGTGTCCAGGAAAACCTCAAGTGGAACTATTTAGTCTCCATAATTTACAAAGGCTTACCACGACAAGTATGCTAGGAATGGAAAAGATATGCTTTGAAACCAATATTGTTTTATTATGAAACATACATACCTATATATATATATATATATATATATATATATATATATATATATATATATATATATATATATATATATATATATATATATATATATAGGGTGGCGCATTGAAAACGAAACAGACCGATTTGCGTCCAGAGATATTTTTTTTAAGAAACACGTCAATTTTAATATTGAGGGGGACATATTTTGACATAAGACTCAACTTTGTCACATCAACCCCTTAAGTGTGGTGATAACAACCCTTATATTTTAAATAGGGAACATGGGTCGAGTGTTACACCATTTGAAAGCTCTTTCTTTTCTGATTTCAGAACACTAATTTTTTGAAACTTCTATCAACTCGTTTGAAAATTATTCACAGTTGGAGTTGCAAGAACGTATTTCATTCATTGTGATAATAAATGCACTGATTGGTCAATTTTTCGTTAAAAAAACTAAAAAACAAAACCAAACGTTCAAAAATGTTTATTCAGTTAAGCAAGTGTACAAATTGCTGACCACCAGCTTCCATACAAAAGTACAATTTTTTTTTCAAAACGAGGTCTGACATTCTGGAGCATTTGTGGAGTTATTAGACGGCATTCTTCAACAATGCGTCATCTTAATTCTTCCTGAGACTCCGGTTCTGTTGCGCAAATTCTACTCTTTAAATGGCCCCATATAAAGAAGTCTAAAGGAGTTAATTCCGGTGATCTAGGGGGCCACTCAATAGCACCTCTACGCCCAATCCATTGTCCTGAAAACTCTCTGTTCAAAAACTCCCTAAAACGTTGTGAAAAACTAATTGATTTTCTTGATAGCGATCATCATTTTCAACAATGTCAATTAGCAGAGGGTAAACGATGTCTTCTAGTAACTGCAAATACCTTTCGCCACTCAAATTGCCATCAAGAAAAATTGGTCCGATTAAACGGTCTCCAATAATGCCAGTCCAGACATTCAATTTTTTTCGAGTTTGAGTGTGAAATTTCTTGGATTATTATCTGCCCAATAACGACAATTATGATGATTGGCTGTAGAGTTTAATAAAAACGTACACTCGTCTGAAAAACATATATTGAACAGAAAGTTCCCGTTATCAGATATTCGTGGAGTCATAACCTCACAAAACTCCAGCCGCCGATCAAAATCATGCTCATTCAGTTGTTGTACAAGATAAATTTTATACGGGTGATTTCGATTTCGGTTTTTCTCTTATCTATAGTTTGTTCGGTTTCCATTTTTTAGGGAGGCTTTTAGTATATGTCGGTAATAAAAAAACGATATTTTACAATGTCCTAACACTTGGCCCTCACATGGGTCACCAGTGAATGATAACACATCGAAAAATACCTGTAGTCCTCCAAATCCCAAGTTATTTCGGCAAGTATGGCCACATAGCAGGCTACACGCATGACACTCACTTTTCACTAGGTGTTAGCAATTATTTGGATCAACAGTATCCTAATCGTTGGTTATGTACAGACGGACCTCACCCATGGCCACCTTGTTTGCAGGATCATAAAGCGTTCGACTTTTAGTTCTAGAGTCACCTCAAACAAGTTGCTTATACCACTTCTATTAAACTACAGAGGATTTATTAGAGGCTTTAATACAATTCGCGCTATTCAAGAAATTTCCCAGTGCGAAGGAAACAATTTAGCACGTTGATTAGATGGATGTTTACTAGCTCCGGGAGAACATTTTCAGCAATTGATTTGACTTTTGTGTATGTGAGTTTATTGTTCACAGTTTTTAAATATATCATCAAAATAGTTAAGTAATTAATAAAAATAAAAATCTTTTTTGTGTATTTCTAAAAGGAAGTAACTTTTGAAAAAATTGTATACCACACATTCGTCTTAAAATTAGGTAAGTATACATTTCTGTTGCTTACTCAGGAAGGTTAGGAAACACAAATTTTATGTAATGAAAACTTAAGGTTGCTATTTTCAGTCTGTATATAGATTCTTCTAATAAGCGGTCACCGTAATGCACGCTGTGTATTATTATCGCAGTATCACAGTTACAAGCAACGCTGTGACTTTTCAAACAAAAAAGGTCATTTTTGTATGAAGCGATACAATAAAATAGCGAAAAAAATTATTTCCTTGTTTATTTAGGTATTTTCATTATTTTTATTTATTACTTTCTGCCTTACAGAATCAATTCATTTTGCTCAGTCTGGGATGGGATCCTACATAGTAACAAACGTGACAAAGTTGACAAAACTAAAATGAGCAGGTTTCCCTACAGAGGTGCCACAGCTTTATTATAACATATTTAAATTTTTACTTTATTAACCAGAATGGTCTATAATACTTTCAAGCTCGTCTTATTAATGAAAAATACAATAAAATTATGTTTGTAAAGTTTATAATTTTGTACAGAAATTATATGGTGGTCAAGTAATCTTCGATGTTGGGGCACCCGACTTTAAAATAAATAAGTAAATTTGGAAGTTAAGGTATCACATTTTCATCTTTGTGGTTTGCAAAATCCCATGAAATGCACTACGAATAGATCCAAATACCACAGCACAATCGGAAAATCCTCTTACGGGCCTACTAAATATTCTTTGTTTAGGACCGCTTGCATAAAATCAGTATAACTTGACTCTAATGGTAGCATCTTGCTGATTTTGTGTATAAAAATGTATTTCAAATATTTCGAGATAAAAGTAAACAAATAGAAAAGTCAAATGCAAGCAGAACGTAATATATATGACGGCATATGATTGAAATGTTACAGTAAATATTTACTTTACAATCGCATCGTGCGTCTCGTCTGTGGGATTTTGTTTCCAAACCCCATAACTTCTCTTAAAGTGAGACTAGCCTAATAAAAATGTTATGAAAAAAGATCCCGCTGGAAATAAGGCGTATATCCTTAGAGATGAAGATGTTATTGTCACACAGGACCACAACATAAACAGTTCTTTATTTGAGTGTAACCCACGCATCAGGTGCGGAAATTGAAAGTGATGAAAATGGGGATTACACAGGAGACTTTTTATAGAACTGTAACAACATTTTGCGTTTACCTTTTAAAAAACGTTAAAAAAAGAGATTTATATTATAAAAACGCTTTATATCAACACAATACTCTCATAACAATATGCCATCATGTTTTTTCTTTAACGAAAATGTGCGTATGTAGATTTTTAGAAAATAAATAGATTCTGTTGATACTGTATTATACTTATCAGTGTGTAGAATCACAATAACTCAGGGATCTTGTTTATAAGGTGTAGAGTGAGTAACTGATTAGATAAAGTAAGTCTGTCGTTTGCGGGTAAATTTCTTATTTAAAATTATATACACCGTTAATTTTCCAGAGTGTTACAGGGGGATATTTCGAAAGCAGTTTATTTTTTCTTTGGTGAAGTAATAGGAAGACGGGAGGAGCTTGAACATATTTTTCGACATTTACACCCCCTCCCCATTTTGACTCGTTGGGGGTAAATCGGGATTTTTAAAGGGGTAATGATGTAGTTCTTTTACGTAATTCGAATCTATGTTTGTGCGCAAAAAAATTTGGATTTCTTTTTACCTAATTATGATTTATGAGGTTAAAATACCAAAAAAAATTGCAATTAAATTTCACCCTGTTTTATTTTTTTAAATCGATAAATGTACAATATGTTTTTAGGAATCCAATTACCTCGATTACTATATCAAAATACAAACCCAAACCCGTGGTTTTAACGGAATGGGGCTTCACCCCATTATGCAATACAGTTCTGTAAGCATGTAAATGGAATATTTAAAAACAGGTGGATAAGTCGAGGAAGTCCGGTCAACTGGCTAGCTAGTTTCCCAAATTTCACCCTCTCGATTATTTGTTTTGTGGTTTTTTAATGGGCAAATGACTGTGATTGCACCTACAAGTTTAGATGTTATGAAAAACAGAACCCCCTTTGACTGCTCATTAATGACACATTAAATGTCTTGTTTATAAAGTACAGGATGAGTCGATGAATAAATAAAGTAGGTTTGTCGTTTGCGGATAATTTTCTTAATTAAAATGCATACAGGATGAGTTTATCAGAGTGTGACAAAGGGATCTCCCGAAAACAGTTTACTTTTTCTTTGTTGAAATAGTAGAGAGACAGTGGGACACATTTGAACATATTCCCTGACATTTACACCCCCTGTCTATTGTAAATGGCGGGGTACCTTTGGATTTTGAAAGAGATATTGATGTACTTTTTTACATACTTAGAATCCATGTATGCGTGCAAACAAATTTTGATTTCCTCTTCCGGTTACAGAATTACGATTTATGAGGTTAAAAAACCAACAAAAAGTAACAATGAAATTTCAGTTATTTTAATTCTTTTAAATGCATAAATATACACTTTTTTTTTAAACCAATCACCTCAATTATTAAACCAAAACACAACCAAAATTCTCTATTTCAACAGGATATAACTTCACACCATTATGAAATAAAGGCCTATAATCATTTAAATGGAATATTTTCAAACAGGTGGATTAGTCGAGCAAGCCCGGTCAACTGGCTTGCTAGCTAGGTTCCCAGATTTCACCCCCCTTGATTATTTGTTTCGGGGTTTTATAAAGGGCAAAATGATGACGGTTGCACCTACAAAATTAGGTCATATGAAAAAGACAATCCGCTTTTCCCGATCATTAGTGACACCTGAAGGGGCACATTCCTAACAATTTATTACGCACGACGGACGGTAAATAATCTGTAATTTAATTTTTTATGTTCTTTTTTTGTGTGTGTTTTAACATAGTAAATCATAATTCCGTAACCGAAAGAGCGTCTCAAGATTTTTTGCACACATACCTGGTTTTTTACGTAGATTCGAATGTTATTTAAAAAAAGTACGTTTCCATTGGAGTCACTTACCAAACCAACAGATCAGATGTCAGATAAACTGGACTGCATGGTCCTATTTGGTGTGGTCATAAGTGACCACCAGGCATGAGACAGAGACACTGAAATGCTGACAAACAACTCATACATATGGTATACAAACGGGTCTAAAGAAATAGCGTGCGAATTACTGGTAATAGGAGGACCTAACTTTAGGGACGCCAGCTTCCTAGGAAAAACTTCCACCGTGTTCCAAACAGAAATACTTGCCATAAATCTCTGTATACAGAAGTGCATACTAAGAAGACTTAGAAATAGAGAGATCTAAATCCACTCAGACAGTCAGGCAGTTGATACTTAAGTCTGAAAGTATTATTCGATTTTTAAATTCTACGTCTCAATCATAGAACGTTCTCATTATCGGTTGATATACAGGGTGCATAAATGGTATTACACCAAATAAAATTTGATATGCGATGATACGAGGGCTCAGTGCCTAAATATTATCGTACCGTGGGTGTTGACAAGGAGAAAAGAGGCAACTTGTTAATACTGGACTTGAAGGTTTGGAAGTTCGAAGGAAAAGGAAAAACATATGCCGGCAAGGAATTCCACAACTTGGAAGTCCTCGGGACAAAAGAGCGGGCATAACAAGATGTTCTATGTCTGGTGACCTGGACAGTAAAAGGGTGCATTTGCTCTGTTCCCCTAGTAGATCTGTTGTGGCAGCAAGTGGAGGAACTATGGAAGAAAGCTCCTCTAAGCAGTGCCCGTGCAGATATATATATATATATATATATATATATATATATATATATATATATATATATATATATATATATATATATATATATATATATATAAAATATAGAGGTCAGGTCAGGTCATATCAGGTCAGGTCAGGTCAGGTATATATATATATATATATATATATATATATATATATATATATATATATATATATATAGAGGTCACCAACGGCACGTCGGTGGGCAAGAAATGGCAGTATTTGGGTGAAGGTAGGGTCACCGATGAAACGTATAACTCTCTTCTGAATGGAGTCCAGGATAGCGAGTGTAGAAGCGGCAGCGGCACCCCAGATGTGGGAGCAGTATTCGAGGTTTGGCCTTATTTGTAAAGTGCATAAGGTATAGACGTTAGCTGGTGTAAAGTATTTGCGAGCCCGGAAGAGGAAACAGCAGCCGCTTTTGCAATTGATGTGACACGCTGGTGCCAATTGATATTTCGATCAACAGAAAAGCCAACAGGTGAAAAAGAATGATTACTTTGAATAACTTGGTTGTTCATTATCATTCATGAGTCTAGGACTGGTGTATCTCTTATAAGATAGAAAGCAAGACTGAGATTTGGTGGAGTTGAATTGTATAAGATTTTTACTTCCACAGTCTAATATTTTTTGGAGATCCACAGAGACAGAACCCTCTATGAGTCTGCGATCCTCATCTAATTGGGCAAAACAGACAGGCTTAGAATATTGCATATTTGAGTGAAGGGTCATCCGCGTAACTGTGAACTGAGTTGGATGTGCTAGAGAAGAGGTCATTGATGTAAAGAAGAAACAAAGTAGGGGCTAAAGCGGAACCTTGAGGGACTCATGCATTAATTGGATACAGTTTAGAGGAATGGTTATCCACGACAACAGAAATGCTCCGGTTGGAGAGGAAATTTGCTGTCCAGGTACAGAGTTTTGGTGGTAGGCCATACGCCGGAAGATTATTAAGCAGCGCTGCGTACCAGACCTAGTCGAATGCTTTGGATATGTCTAGAGCGACAATCTGGGATTCACCGTGTAGTTCCATAGACTTGTTCCAAAAATGGGTGACAAAGGAAAGGAGGTCGGCAGTTGATCTGCGCTGACGTAATCCATACTGCATGTCGTGGATTAGACTGTGTTTTTCAAGAAATTTTAGTAATTCGGTGTTTACATACTTTTTCATCACTTTAGAGACGACTGAAAGGATAGAAATAGGGCTCTAGTTCCTAGGAAGCGCTTTGGATCCTTTCTTGGGGACCGGTTGTACTCGAGCAGTTTTCCAGTTACTAGCGAATATGCCTCTATCGTAAGATGTCTGAAACAGACGAGGTAGAACAGGAGAAACTTCTGGTGCGCATTTTTTTTAAACAATGGCTGCGATCTCGTCAAGGCCAAAAGCTTTCCTGGTATTAAGAGAAAAGAGCATCTTTAGTAACATTTTAGTTCTGAAAATAATATCCGTCATTTGATGCGCGACATTGGGGACTATTGGTGGTTAAACATTTGGATGTGAGTTGAGAGTAAAATTGCCGGCGAACAACGAAGCAAAAAGTTCAACTTTTTCCAGGGCGGTATAAACAATTTTATCCCTTGAAACAAGAGGTTGGAACGTGCTCTGGCAGAAATGATTCCCAATAGATTTATCAAGAGTCCAGAAGGGTTTTCTGTCGTTGGAGCTTGAGGGGATTTTGTTTTTGATGTGGTTATTAAACGAGTTTTTTTGCCTCAGAAATAATGCGGACATAGCGGTTTCTTGCGTTGTTAAATGCTTGACGGTTTTCTTGACTGAGATTGTGTAGAAGCGTTTTGTGAGTTTTGACCTTTTCAAATCTGACTTTGTCACAGGATTTATAGAACCAGGGCTTTTGAGTGGCTGAAGAGGTTTTCTGTGTACGTGGAATAAATAACCACATGCCAGCTTGGATGACTTCGGTGACGTTTTGTGAGGTATCAGAAGCGTCATGATAAGAGAAGCAGACACGCCCAACGGAAATGTGGAAAAGTAATCCCGCATTTCGTCCCAGTTCGCGGAGTTGTAGTGACAAACGATACGTGAGTGTGATGACTGTGTGACCTCTGGTTGCATTGCGCAGGAAGCACTGACCATGCCGTGGTCTGAGCGACCTAGGGGGGGTGGCGACTAATGTCTTATAGCATTCAAGTTTTGTAGTAAGAAGGAGAACCAAGAGATTTTGTCTGTGTGTTGGGATGCGAGGAAATTAAGTAGGTTGCTGAACCATATTGTCTAAAGTATTGCTGACATTGAAGTCACCAAGAATAGTGACCTCGGAGGAAGGATATTCAGAAATCAGATGGTCGGTTTTTTCAGAAAGGCATTCGAAGTGCTGGACAAAGTTGTTGTCAGAAGGTGACCGGTAAATGCAACAGATGAATTTAGTTGCAGCCCTGAGAGAGAGTTTCATCCAAAGTATGTCTTTTCTTCCAGCTGCCAAATTGGGAAGTCTGGTGCAGGGTAGATTGCTACGGACGTATGCGCACACACCTCTATGCAATCTAAAGGAAAAAAGGCGCTCATACCCCGGGAAATTACGGTGATTAGTGGCTGTTTTGGCACTGATTTGAGTTTCGGTGAGGAAGAGGAGTTGGTGCCTGTTAGCCTAAAGGAAATGGTGGACGGAGTTCAGGTTAGTATTTAGGCCACATATATTCAAGAAGGACATGTTAAATCTTCATGCCGGCGCCCCTGCACACCCCTCTCTCGAGATCTGAATGGAGGGGTGTTTTATCCCCGGAATCTTTTGTACAAGGGGAAACCGACTCATGCACAAGAACCGAAAACGTCCGTTGAGACTTCACCGGCCCCTTGATTCACGTAAAGGAAAAGTCCACTACCACCTACCAAGATTTACAATTGCATACATGTCTTCATACAATTTGCAAGAATTCTAACAGGATTCCTCTTAGAAATTACTTTTCAGGTGATTCTAAATCTCAAACTAATATGACAATTGGCATTACAGTCGGTTTAAAATTTTTTCGGGATTGAGAAGGAGATTCCAATTTACATTTTCTAATTAAAAAGACACTCCGACAATCAAATAATAATCGTTTCTCCATCATTATTTCTTGTGATTCCTGTCCATTTTGTTTTTCACTGATCGATTAACACAGAAATGCTTAGATTTCCCTGTTTCTCCCATAACACTGTACAAATAAAGACGAGCATGTCGGTCACGAACGCATGGCCACACTGTCTTTATACAGCCACTGTAGGTTCTAGGGGTCTTAGTTTGCGCTTATTTGTAGATTTTTTTAATTCAAAAATTGCGATCTCTTCGGTAGCGAATTTTTTAATAAAATGTCTTTAAAGATAAATGAGTATTTTTTAATAAAATATATGATATAAACTCCTGCGAACGCATCAGAGAACGGGTCTATTTGAAATAAATCTTCTGCAAATATTTTAGTGAACTAAAGGACAATGACGGTTAAAACAGAAGCGTACGGCCTTGTAAAATACGCTTCTTACGATATTTCTTCTGCATAACTCGCATTCGTTCCGGACAAAAGACATTAAAGGTCGCCAATTTTGACATTTCAAATCGTAACTTGGACGTTTTAAGAAAAAACACTATAAAATTTTCAAAGCATTTTTTCTGCTACTTCTTCTGATCCCAAGAAAACTTAATTCTTGTCTGTAATCTTTAGTAGATTTTGTTAACCACACAATATTATTAGGTTTTGTTACTTTAAATGTCTAACTTCTTTGTAAAGATTTATAAGCCTGTGTACCAAATATGGATGCCAATCAAAATTTTTCTACAGAAAACCCAAAAATTTTCCGGAAAAACTGATTTGATTTACCTGGCCAGCGAACTTGTCCTGCAAAAAGAAGTTGGCAACCAAATTTCATTACAATCGGTGATACACAGATATACAGAGTAGTTCAAATTCGAGGCTCACCATTGCGATCTTATAAACGTTAAGAGATACGAGGATGGTTAAATTGGGGCAAAGTTGCGCGTTTCTATGCTAATGAATTATCTGAAAGAAAATTTGAGGTGTCATTTCCAGTTTTTTAATTATTTGAAAAAACGGAAATTTTCAATTATAGTTTTTTTGTTTTCTAGCGAATACCGAAAGAACTAGACTTTTTTAACTATAACATTGTTAGAACACTTTTTCATGGGAAACCTAAATATGTCATTATATTTTCCAAGGCGTACTTGATGCATCAGTTACAATACTTAACTTAGATTTTTCTTTTCGGTGTCATAATGAATTTTTGCATTTTTATTAAATTTTATTATTTTTCCTGATTATAATGATATATCGCACGATCCGATCACATCTTACCTGCTATCAAAATTTGAAAAAAATCGTTCCTGCGAAGAATGCTTTGGAAGGGACGCCAATAAGTTGGTTTAACGATCTAAATATTAACAGTTCAGCCAAACTTTGATGTTTACAGTATTTCTGTACATTGTGTCTGTGGAATTTATTTAAAGATCATGAGCTTCACAAATGAATAAAAACTCGGGACGCAGCAAGTGCGTTATGGTAGTGAATTTTTATTAAATGCTTCAAATTTGAATAACTCAATTTTCTATAAACTTAGAGAGTTTAATTTCAATACGTAGTAAGGCTTTTCCTAAGGCAAGATATCCACAAAATTTCATTAAAATAACTTTGTAATTTTCGGAGAAAAAAATTTTTTTCGAAAGAAAACTTAAAATTTGAGTAACTCAATTTTCTCTGAACTTTTGAATTTTGGTACGTAGTAAGGTTGAGGCAACATATATAGTAAATTTCATTGAAACAGCTTTGTTACTTTCGGAGAAAAAAAATTTTTTCGAAAGAAAACTCAAAATTTTTCTGGAAAACCCCGTCTGATTTTTCTGGATAACGAACTCATCCAAGCCATTAATAAAAGACAGGCAGTTGCCAAGTTTCATCGAAATCGGTTAATTACAGCTACTGATGAAGACAACTTCGTTGTCGAAATACGTATCAAAAAAGATAGCGCATAACTCTGTTATTATTGTTGTAGTTTTTGGGGTTATTCTACTTTTTGTTTCAGTTTCCAGCCACAATGTCCAGTCTCAGTCTTTTGTCAATAAAAATTATTATTATTATTTGTTATTTTTTGAGATTTCAGATGTTTTTATGAAAATTGGCTACCATAACGCACTTGCTGCGTCTAGATTTTTTGAACTGCAATTTGCTTTTTTACAGTACATACCAACAAAATATCAATCAGATTTTGGACCATATCACATCGTCTTCTATTTTAACACTAAAATAAATTTAATATTGAATGAGACAAACTTTAATTACTTTTAGTAGTACCAATCATAATAAAAATATGTCTAGTCAAAGTAACAAAACCCGATAAAAAAACAATTACGAAAACTAATAAATGCTGTTGAGCCAAAAATAGCCTTGTTAATATATCATATTCCCTTTCTTTGTCCAATTTTATCATATCTTTTGTTGGTCAGTAACAAAAGCAAACAAATTATATCCCAAATGATACAGAAAACTTTACAAATCTAAATAAAAGGACTGTAACAGCGGCAGAAGCAGAAGTCAATGGAAGGTTGATGAATGAATCTCATGAGTCAATAAGAAAAGCATTGACTAACCAACAGCAACCACATACTTATGATTTAAACATGTTTCAAATTTGAATAGCTCAATTTTCTGTAACCCTAGAAAGCTGAATTTTGGCACATTAGGTATTTCCCAAAGCAATATGTAGACCAAATTTTATCGAAATTTTCGGAAAAAAAAATTTTTTTTGAAAGAAAACTCAAAATTTTCCCGGAAAACCCCGTTCGATTTTCCTGGCCAACGAACTCATCCAAGCCATTAATAAAAGAAAGGCACTTGCCGAGTTTCATCTAAATCGGTTAATTATTTTTTGAGTTATCAGACGGATACATATATATATATATATATATATATATATATATATATATATATATATATATATATATATATATATATATATAAGCATATAAAAATTCAAACTGACCCCGGATATGGGTTCTAGGGGTCCTAATTCGCTCTCATTTGAAAGAATTTTTGCAAAGTCTCACCATCGATACCTCTCTATTAGTGAATTTTTTTAATAAAAATTCACTAAAAGAGAGACATGATAAAAATATATTACCTACCTAAATAATATAAACGCTAGAGTTACTAGTGAATAGTATTTAAATGAATAACCCGAAAGGCGGCAACCACACTATTCTTATTTGAATGGACTAAATTGTAGTACTCGATTTTCGTTACCTTCGCTTATTCTACTACCACATTTGTTTTTGGGTTTTCCAAATGAACCTTATTATTCTAGATTACGATCTTTAGTTATTATTACGACATTTAGGTTGCCCATAAAAAAGTGTCCTAACCATGTCATAGTTAAAAAAGTCTTGTGCTTTCGGTATTTGCTAGAAAACAAACAAAAACCAAAATTGTGAATTTCCAGTTTTTTTCTAATAATTCAAAAACTAAAAACTTCTGGACGCAGCAAGTGCGTTATGGTAGTGAATTTTCATAGAAATGATCTGGCACGAAATATTTTATTATAACTTTTTTTTCTTGTAACATAGAAATCTAAATTTTGGTGTATAGTTTAATTTTTATATCGTAAACCTACCTACAAAATTTGGTTATCATAGATTTTTATTTTTTAAGATAAAATTTTTTTTCAGATGAAAACTCAAAATTTTTCCGGAAAACCTCGTCCGATTTTTTTGATTAACGAACTTGTCAAAGCCATTTACAAAGGGAAGCTACATTCCAAATTTTATCAAAATTGGCCTATTATTCTTTGAGATAAAAATTTGTTTCGAATAAAAACTCAAAATTTTCCCGGAAAACCTCATTCGATTTTCCTGGATAACAAACTTGTCAAAGCCATTTACAACAGGAAGGTACATGCCAAATTTTATTAAAATCGACCCATTATTTTTTGAGATAAGAATTTTTTTCGAATGAAAACTCAAAATTTTTCCGGAAAACCTCGTTCGATTTTCCTGACTAACAAACTTATCCAAGCCATTGACAAGAGAAAGGTACATGCTAAATTTTATCAAAATCGGCCTATTATTTTTTGAGTTATCGGTGTGATACATATATATATATATATATATATATATATATATATATATATATATATATATATATATATATATATATATATATATATATATAAACATATAAAAATTGAAACTGACCCCGGATATGGGTTCTACAGGTCCTAGTTCGCGCTCATTTGCAAAAAAATTTTCAAAATTCAAAAGTCGGGATCTCCCCATTAGTGATTTTTTTCTACGAAAATTCACTAAAAGGACATCTCACTTATTTTCAGATAATTGATTATCATAGAAACGCGCAACTTTGTCCCAATTTAACTATCGTCGTATCTCTTACGACTTAGAAGATCCCAATTGAGAGGCGCGATTCCGAACTACCCTATATATATATATATATATATATATATATATATATATATATATATATATATATTATATATATATATATATATATATATATATATATATATATATATAGACATGTAAAAGTGAAACTAACCCCGGATATGTACCAAGTTTGCGCTCATTTGAAGAAGTTTTTTCAAATTTCAAAGGTCGAGATCTCCTCATTAGTAACTTTTTTCTACAACACTTGACTGAAAACTTAACTGACTCTGGATAGGCGTCCTCGTTCGAGCTTATCTCAGGTAGCTTAAGAGAATCTTATATCGCCACATATGTATATAAGCATTAAAATAAATGCGAAAAATAGCTAAGAATAATAAATTGAAAAACAATCGTTTTCAAACTAGCTGAACAAATTTAACATTAAAACTACTCAAACGTATGGTATAACTTAGTTCTGAATACTATATTTTAATTGAAAATTACGATTCAAGCATTTCAAACGTCCTCCACTGAGGTGATAAGGCGCAAGATATTTTCGACTGTTTTGTTTTATAAAATGACAAGTGGCAGAACAAAAGATAACTGTGCCGGTTATGAAACGTTTTCGATAACCGAAAACAAGTCTGATTATGTCTTGTCTTCCTTTTGTGTCAAATGTTCGAATTACTAACTGACTCAGCACTGCAATGAGTCGCTTTCAAATAACAACATTTCTTGAATTGCAGGTACCACTTCAGCCACCTTTGTCCGCGCTTAATATTTCATTTACATAAATACATATATGCTTGAAAAACTTGTTTTTTTAAGAGACTTTTCCAATTGTACCTAGAAAATGTTCTAATGTCAGCGAATTGTAGACATTGATGCTGTTGTTAAGTTCAAATAATTAAAAGCTTCAAAACGAATTGGCCAAAAGTGTTGCTGCTCCTATAAAATAAGTATTTTTAATGGCATTGTCTAAAATTATTCGTTCCTAGCGAGGATATACAATTATAGTATGCAGACGATCAGTGCTTGCATTGTAGCGCATATGGCATGTAAGTGTATTCTACAGACAAGCGAGCGGGTAGCAACATACGGTCTGACCCATTTGTTTGGGAGTCACCCTGTAACATCTTTATTTATAGTGCGATTTAAACCGGATTTTCTTTAGAGTGTAAGTCTTGATGAACTGTATTTTTTGGATCAACATGCGCCATATTTCTACAAATTCAAGGCCTACTTCGTCAGTCTTCAGGAGTAAAATTCTGAGAATCCTTTAGGCATTTTTTATAAGAAATCTGTTTACGCTACTGGATTCAGAATCCCACAGAACGATCTTGTACTAAATTGTATCGAAAAATTTTGAGTAGGAGCGATTTTGTAGTCACACTAAAAATTAATACATCATTTTCATAAATTTATTCTGCTAAGATATCCATGAAAAAAAATTAACAGAATTGGCCCGAGCACTGATCCCTGTGGAACACCCACCGTGACTTTGTACTCTGTTCTTTAGTTGCCTGCGCGGTATAGTAGTGTTCTATCTCTTAGGTAGTCTCTGACGATTTTGAGCAAATACACATGTGTTCCTTTTTCTTCTAGCGCTCTCAGTATAGCATCTCACCTAGCGGTATTAAAGGCATTCTATAATCCAATGTGACAAGCGTGCAAAACTCTTTTTGGCTCCAGTTTCCCTGTTCCACTTTCTCTGTAATGCTGACGGCCTTTAGGATTGCATCTACCGTGGACTTTCCCTTCGTAAACCGCATTGCTGCGGTGAAAGCCCCCCAGTCCCATCTATATGTGCCTCTAGCCTCTGCAACAGCATTATATCGAATAGTTTTCCTATTGTGTCTATCAGGCATATTAACCTGTAGGAAGATGACTCGTCAAGCGGCTTATTAGCCCTTATAAAAGAGTATTAACGTTTGCTGTTTCCATGTATTGGAGAATACTTCACAGACCAGACTGGCGTTAAATACCTCCAAGAGCAACTCTGGCCAAACCCTCAAAATTACTTTGAGGATTTCATTTGGGATTCTATCTGGACCTGGGGCCTTGCCTGTTGGAATCTGTTTTCCAGCATTTTGCTATTCTTCCAGGGCAAACATGTGCTACCAAGCAGCACTGCCATTTTGATACGGCTTCTTAGTTTCTTTTTCTCGTGGAGACAATGTTTCTACTATCCGTTGTACCAGGGTAGGATCCTATGGAAAGGGACTTTTTGTTTCAGTCCCAGCTTTTTTTATAATCAGCTGATAAGGCATTCCGCATCGGTCGTTTTAGATCTCCCGGCACAGGTCTAACTATCACTTTCTTTTGCTGGCTTTTATGTCCGTTCTTAATGATTTTCTGGCCTGCTTATACTCTGTTGCAGCTGCAATGTCCTCGCTATTTCTGGTAGCCCTGCTTCTAGCTGCCAAACATTATCTTCGAAGGTTGTCCACCAGTAGACTGATTTTCCTCTTCTACATCCCTTTTTCCGCTTGGACATTGCTACATTACAAGCGTCCGAAACAATGTCCACTATATACTTCACTAGCCTTGGCATATCCCTTGTCCCGTTTAATCTATCGCCCATGGTACATGCTTTAATTTTGTCTCTTCAAGGTATGCTTTTATTCTGTCAATATCCAATCGACTAAGTATCCACCCATTTTTCCGAATTTTCTCCTGTTGAGAAACTCTATTTTCCATTTAGTCTAAGATTCTTGTTCGTGTCTTGCTTAAGGTAAACTCGATATATTGATGATCACTCAAAGTAACATCCTCCAGTACTTTCCACGTCGTTATTCTATACAGAATGCTCTCAGTGGCGAAGAAAATATCTATAACCGAGCCTGTTTCTCCCCTTGTAAAGGTATATATTATTTAAAATCACCAGGCTGGTTTTGGCCAACAATTCGGATTAGATTATTTCTCTCCAGTCTACCCTTCTTGAACCCCACTCTGGTGATTTACAGTTCAAGTCTCCCGCAACCAAAATGCCAGTCTCTGCTGTCCTAATGCTGTCTTCCAGGCTGCCAATTCTCCTAAATTCTTCTTCTGATGCATTGGGTGAGAAATAGCAACTATACACTCGCAAGCCCTCCAGTTCAATCCCCGTATAATTGGTTTCCTGTTCACACACTTTTGCAATCTTCATGTTTCGATTTCTTACCATAATTGCTGCCTTCGCTGTGACATCCTGAAGCCACATTCCAGTTTCCGGCTTTCGATACTGTTCACTTATGCCCCGCTTTCCTCAGCCAGCTGCATCAGAAGGTCTTGTGCTTCCCTTCCTCTGTCCAAGTTTATTTGAAGGAAACGTATCATCGTCGGCTTCTCCTCATCACCTCCTCCTCCTTGTAACAGCACACTTTACGCTACCAGGCCTGCTCTTTGCGTCGACACCGCCTACTTCGGCACATAATGCGCAAAAAGGATCTACCTCTTTACATTCCCTAGCTTTGTGTCCCTCTTTAGTACACTTCCGGTATATATTTTCTCTTTCTGGACCTTTGTGTCCAAACCTAGGGCATCTGAAACTTTTCATCACTTGTCTCTTTTCTCTTATTCGGTACGGGACCCAGCCTATTTCGATTTTCTCCATTTTAAGCATGGCTTCCATACATTTTTCTGGTACTCCAACGACCGCTAATTGTGTTTCAGCATATTCCTTTCTCAAGATATGAACCTTAATGTTTGTTGTATCTATCTCTTTTGTATTACACCTGATCGCCTCCATCACATCTTCCTTGGTGACTGCTTCGTCAAGATCCATAATCTCCAGTGTGTATAGTTTGAAGAAGGTTTTACTGCCCCCTTTCCATCTAACGCCTGCTAAATTGCACCTCGCAATCCATCCACATTTCTATCTTGCTTTAGTTATACAAGTATGTCTCCCGCTTTGGACGATGGACTGCCGAAACCTCAGCTCCCATCTCTGCTGGACTTACTTTGCTCTTCATCTGTCTGAGAGCGTCTGCATAAGAGATTCACTCGTTCAGCTTTACAGTGATTGCCTCTGGTAAAAGTCTTGTCTTTCTCTGCCTTTGTGTAGCCTTTGTCTCCTGGTTCCTCCTAATCTTTCTATGCATTACCTCATGCCACATCCACTCTTGATCCGTGTGTTGTGCAGGTGTCATGGGCGTCGTCAGAGGGCTTTCCGTCTCGTTCTCGTTTGCCACTGGTCTTCCTGTATCCAACCTCGGAAAGATACCTCGCTGTGGCTTTTTTGTAGATCTCTTCCTTTTACTTTCTGGAGATGCTGAGGCCACTCTCTTTTTTTATGTCTCACCACATTTATCCCGTATTTTCTTCGCTTTCCGTCTACTTTGGGCACACATTCTTTCGGCTATCTCTGATTTTTCTGATCGATACCCTGTTCTCTTTCAGCCTATTATAGTACAGCACAGTTTGAACCAGAGCATCCCTAATAGTTTTGTGTATATTCCTTGCTCCCAATACTTCCACATTCATGGCCTCAATACTTTTGCCCATCTTTTTAAATATTTCATCTTGCGCTTTTTCAAGATTTTCTAGTTGTCTTAGATCAGCTACTTCTCTTTGGGTCACTCTTCTGGTCTGTACTCGGGCTAGTGGGAGCCCTTTACTAATGACGCTTGTATTTTCATGCACTATTGGAGGTGTTCGCACGATACTATCCCTTCGCCTAAACGGATCTGGATTCCTTCGTAGATGTTACTACTGCTACTGTTGCTTAGAATGGTCGATTGTCCCCCCAGAATCCGTGAGACAGTCCTCTATTACAGAGGAGTGGATTTCCCTGGCGTTACCGGAACCCACCTGGGGTAGTATTATGTCAGTGTTGTCTTCCATTCTAGTTGACTTTTATACATAGGTCAAGGTGTTGCAGGCTACAAGAACAGCCGTCCGCTCCGGATCATTCGCTTACCAGGGAGCCGGCCACTCTGGGTCCGCCACGCCCTGGATTTTAGTGTGTCTGTTTTTTTGGTCCGCCTCGGGTATTTCATTCAGGATACCAGCTATATCTGAGAGGTGATCCCCTATCCGCCACCTGGGGAGGCGCTCGATGGGAGAAACAGACAAAACTCCCACGGGTGTATGTATGTATGTATGTACGTATGTATGTATGTATCGAACATATCCACGGCTTGCTTGATTTAGCCAATTGTGGAACACCTTACGTGAACACAATCGTCGATTGCTAAGTAACTTAAAGTTAGACGTGTTACGATATTACCTTTTACGCTGATAGATGTGCTTTTGTTTGAAACACTAACATTTTGACGAAAAATTGCATATTCGTACCATATCTCAGTTTGGATACCTGTCTGAGTTACAATCTAAAATTTAACAATTCAGACACGGCTAAAGCTTAAGTAAATACATTTGCAGTGTGAAGTTTATAGTACTTATGGAGAGAATATAAAAATACAAGGCAATGATACAATAAGTATCTCATAGTGACAAAGTGTATTAGGAAAACTTTAGTAATATTTAAAATAACTCAATATAAATTAATGTCCCTAAGTACATCGTAAATGCTAAATATTTTATGACTTTTTAAATCTACACGAATTCTAATTATTTTAGAAAAGTTAATTTTCAATTGAACAGTTGCGACACTGAATCAAGAAAGACGATAAAGTTAGTTTACTTCTTAAAGCAAGTGTCTAGAATATATTCTAATTTTTATGTTACGACGCATACAACGAGACACTTAATAGCGATAAATTTAGTGGCTGCTTTGTGTAGGAAACAGAATCTTGAACTATCAGCAATAGATCATCAATAACCTCTTCTCGACCCATTGATGTAAAGTTCATACATTGGGAGGAGGGCAATAACAACGAAAGCAGTCTCAGATTCCTGATGCTGTTCCGTGGCAAGCGGTAGGATTATAACTGTTGAGAAAGGGCCCCTCTAGCGCTGTCTTATACAGTACAGTCCAGTTAGAATCCTGTAAATCATAACTTTTGGAAGGATTACACACACCTACACAGAACAGTACTTAGTACTTACTCTGGGAGTTAGTTTAGCATAACATGTGATTTAATAATTGCATTTTGGTGAAGTATATACATAATACATTTAGACAGGTGCTGGGTACTATAAACGTTTTATCAAACTGCAGGTTTGAGTGTAGTGCATAGTGTGTCGGACTTAGAATTAACAGATATTTGCTGTTTCCAGCAGAAACTTTACGAACTGTATTTAAAATGGTTTTAATAATTTGAGATATATATTCTCGTTTTATAATTATTATAATAATAATGATAAAAATAATAATACATTTTATGTTCCCCAAATATTGTAGATTGTTTAATGAGTCGTATAGGCATTTGACCTCTCAGCGCTGCGACTCCAATAAATCTTTTTTGCAAAAGGCTCAGACCTTTTACGTAGTCAAGGGGGCTATTTACCTATTTCCTGAGGTGTTAGGGTCACCCCTTCCAAGGTATTTGAGCCTTCTGCAGAAATGTTCTGTTGTATTTGCTGCTTCAGTGCAGTATCTGTAGTTTTCACTGTCCGTCTTGTCCATCCTCTTAAGGTGATACCTTACTAGGGACTGTCCTGTAAAACATCCTCTAATTATTCTCTAGTCGTTTTCGTTCAATACAAGAAACAGTCGCTTGGCGAAGAATTGTCCTTATGTATCCCTAACAATTTAGGATATATTTTTTAATGGATCTGAACGTTAATATTTACTTAGATCATGTGTATCCCTCACTATATATATATATATATATATATATATATATATATATATATATATATATATATATATATATATATATATATTATGTGAGTTTATAAAACTCTTTATAGATTGTTGGAATTGCGAAACAAAACTAAATTGAGTTGCTCTGAAAAGAGCGTTTTTTTTATTAGTCACAATAAATCAATACTATTTACATCAATTGAACATTACTAGGTACAAATCTTACCTGAAAAGAGAAACAACATTTAAAGCTATTAGTTCTCCATCTCCTTAACAATTTTCAATTTTTATTAGTCTGATAAATTTTATTCTTAATCAAATTACTTCAATAACATGTTTACATTTAAAGGTGTGCCCTCTATATATACTCTCACAATGTCATGCGCCCTAGTTAATGAGCGGGAAACTCAAAGTTAATGAAGTACCATGAGAAATTCATTTACATCTCCCCACCCCTAAGACCTTATACACCCAAGGTTGGTACCGGAACAAGTTTTCTTATGTGAAAGAGATTTGATTGGATTTTTTTTGTCCTGTGTTTATTCTATAAATTGAGTTTGACAATTTTCCTAAAACTTGATATGGGCCGATTTTTAATTCATCTAGTTTTTTTTTGGATTTAACCGGTTTCCGTTTTCCACATATACTAAATCTCCTATTTTTGGTTCGCATATTTTTCTGTTTTTGTCGAATCGTTGCTTATTATAATTATGTGATTTTATAGTCCTTTCCAATGCTACCTTCCTATTTTTCGATAAATCATCATATGTTATTTTTTCTTTCAATTCATCTGGTACAATATTGACATTTTTTTCCTTCTAATAAATATTTTGGAGCAAATCCTGTCACCGTGTGCTCTGTTTCATTATATTTTTGGGTACATCGGTGAGCAATAGTCGTCCATGCTAATTTTTTTCTTTCATTCATCTTACATCTAATTTTATTAACTAATGTTTGATTTAATCTTTCATTCAAACCATTTGAAAAAGGTGCATTTACTGCAGTGAAAATAATCGGTATATTTTCTTTATCTAAAAAGTTTTTAAATTCTTTTGAATTTATACCCGGATATTGATCAGATAGAATCATGCCAATTTTATTTCACTGTGTCACATTTTTAACAAGTTTTATAAAATCCTTCGAACATTGAGTTTTTGAAGTCAAAATATATGCATATCTCGTGAAGTGGTCTACCGTAAGGTGTAAATATGTTTTTGTAGAACGTGTACCACCAAATCCCCCTATGGTATCTATAGACATTATTTCAAAAGGGTAAGTAGCGGGACCTAGGTGAGACATCAGTCCAAATTCACATCTAGTTCTCGATTTATTTTTCTTGCAGATGTCACAGCTGTCATAGATTTTCTTTATATTGTATGTTAAATTTTTCTCTAAATACAGTGGTATAGTTTTTCTTGTCATTTGTTGTACTCCTATATGACAGTAAAGATAATGTATGTTTTCCAGCATTTTTTTACTAAATTCCTCAGTCAACACAATATTTTCCTTTTTCCTACCTTCTTATAATATATTTTATTATTTGATTTTAGTTTGTTTTTAACCTGTTTTATGTATTCATTTTTTTCTTGATCCTTTCGATATCTTCTAGTTTAATAAAGTTCACAATTTTCAGACTTTCCTCTTGATTTTCATATGGTTTAATACGAGATTTCTGCTCAAACTATCAGCTTCTAAATTGTACTTCCCCGGAGAATATATTACTTTAAAATTAAATTGATATAGATAATGAGTGAGGTCTCCCAGTTCTTCGTCTGTTCTAGCCTTAATATTCATTTTTTCTAGAGGCTTATGATCAGAGAAAACTGTAAACGTTTTTCCTATGAGCCAATACTGCCAATATTTCACTGCCTCTCTTATTGCTAAAGACTCCAGATATATAGCTTTTTTTGGTGTCATTCAATTTTCTCGAAAAATATGCACAAGGTTTTTCTTCTCCAAAGTGTTGTGGTTGTTTCAGTACAGCGCCTATGCCCTTTATACTAGCGTCTGTATAAATATGTATCGGTAGGTCTGGGTCAAAAATTGCTAAAATGGGTTTTAAACAAAGCAGATTTTTTATTGTATCAAATGATTCTTGGCACTCTACTGACCACATAAATTTTTATCGTTTTCTTAACAAATTATGTAAAGGATCTAATATGTTTGATATATTGGGTACATATTTTCCATAAAAATTTATCTTACCTAGAAATTGTGTCTTGGGGACAGAAAAATCTCTTATAGCAATTAAATTATCCTTCAGCGGAGTAATTGTGTTGTTTTTGATTATATGACCCAAGTACTTTACCGAGTCCTGTGCGAAGTTTCATTTAGAGAATTTTAACCTGAAGCCTTCTTTTGAAATTGCTTCCAATTATAATGACAAATGTTTTATATGTTCTGCGAAAGTCTCGGAAAATATTAAAATATCATCTATATAATTTACCGTGAAATCTGATAGTCCATGTTTTCTAATAATACTACCTAATATTCTCTGAAAGATTGCAGGAGAAGTTTTTAACCCGAATGGTAAACAGGTCCACTGAAAGTAACCTTCTTGAGTTACAAATGCTGTTTTTTTTTCCTATCTTCAATTTTCAAAGGGATTGACCAGAATGCTGAGTTTATGTCTAGTGTTGAGAAGAATTTACACCTTCTTGTTTTTACCATTAAATCTTCGATTAGTGGAAAAGGTTGTGATTAAGGTACCACTATTTTATTTAAATCGCGACAATATATGCATAATCTAGATTTTATTCCTTCTTGTTTGAAGGCCAATGTTACCGGGGCCGCAAAAGAACTATAAGACCTCTCAATCTTTTTTTCTAATAGTTTCGATATTTGTTGTTCTATTTCTTTTTTATCATCTATTGTACACCTATATGGTCTTTTGCTACAATATGTATCTATTAATAAATCAATATGTGCTTTGTAGCCATTCACTGTGCCTATATCATATTTATCTTTAGCAAAAAGTGATTTATATTTGCAAATTAGTTCATCTATTTCTGACTGTTCCTTTAAATCTAAATGATTTACTGAAACGTTGAGATCAGCTTCGTCTATGTGTTGATTAAAGTTCATTTTAAAATTATTTTAATTTGTTCCAACTTTTGTTTTCTCTACGACAGTCATATGTTTGTTTTTATTGTTTAAATTTTGTTTTTTTTTCAACTTTGCTACCTGGAAAGGCAGGAACTATTTTTGTGTTGAAGTTTTGGTTGGTTTGTGTAATTTCTAATTTTTAATTCTAAATTAGTTGAAATTTTTGTATGCAATCTAATCCAATTAAGAAATCATATTCAAAATTCTTTTCATTTATAATGAAAACACTAATATTATTTTCAATCTCAAAAATCCTTATTTTTAAAATTACTATTCCTATAGACTTTTTTACACCATTAATCGTTTTTAAGTTTGTATTTTTACTATTATTGATTGGGGTTTTTTCAAGCACAATAATTTTGAATTTATTAAATCCCGAATCATAAATCCCAAAAGTTTCTAATGTGGCATTTATTAATATCTTAGTTTTGACTAATGGTGAAATTACTAGTTTTTTGGATCTATTCCATTTAATTCCACTTCTAATTCCGAATTATTAACGCTTCTGATTTGGTCTCTGTTAGGTCGATCACTATGTTTGTTTTTGAACCAGCATACGGATTCAGGATGATACCGTGTTCCTTTGTTTTCTTTTTCACAAATTCTGCATGATCTGTCTTTTCCATTGTTTTCTTTAATTTTTTTTCAAAATCTATCCTATTCTTTCCCACATTTCTTTTATTCACCAAATATTCTAAGCCCCTGATATTATTAAATAAATCTTCAGTCTCATTCAAGTTATTTCTATCAATCTTATCTACTATAAAATTTGGTAACCCCGTCGCGATTAAATCAATTAGAGTGGGTTTATCCATTAATTTATTAACTTCTAATAGTAGTCTTTCTTTTTTAAAGCATAATCTAATAACGCGCCCTGTCTAATTGAATAAAATTGCATACCTGACCGGCGACCAACTTGCTTGCATAAGTTTCACAAAAAATATTTTTTCATATTGACCATTCCGAGTTTACTGTATGTTTTATAAGCATGGAACTGTACCAGTCAAGACATGACTCCTCTAAAAACAACCCAAGAACCTCAATTTTCCTAGTATCTTCATCTATTCCTAAGCGAGTACATTCTGTTACAAAAATAGTCATCCACTGCGATACATTCTATGTGTTCCTAGTGAATTTTTCTATTACAAATTTATCTGTTAAGTTTGTTATATTACAAGGTTTTGAAGCGTCCTTCTTCATGTCAGCAAACTTCTCCAGTATTTTTGTCAAGGATTTTTCTGAAATTCCAGTTACAGGAGCTTGTTGTCGTGTTTTTGATGTAATCTCCTCCAGAAAATAAACCTCAAACTGCATATTTCCATCCTCATCCACATAAACAGTCTTCATCTCTGGTGTCACAGAAATCCATACTTGCCTTTGTAGTGTAGTTTTTATTTTTTGGAAAGTTTGGCTTTTTATAATTGTATCGTGTAGTTTTATTGTTTGCAGATGCTCCGGGATTGTAAAGGTGTGTTTATCGATATTCATTATCGAGGTTAGGCAGATAACATTTGTTTTTGGATCATCACTCGGTTTTACTACAAATTCAAATTTTAACGTTTCCATTGTTGTTCAACAGCAGCTGTAGAAATGTTGTTTTATAATATGTGAGTTTATAAAACCCTTTATAGATTGGTGGAATTGCGAAACAAAACTAAATTGAGTTGCTCTGAAAAGAGAGTTTTTTTATTAATCACAATAAATCAATACTATTTACATCAATTGAACATTACTAGTTACAAATCTTACATGAAAAGAGAAACAACATTTAAAGCTATTATTTTTCCAATTCCTTAACAATTTCAAATTTTTATTAGTCTGATAAATTTTATTCTTAATTAAATTACTTCAATAACTTGTTTACATTTAATGGTGTGCCCTCTATATCTACTCTCACAATATCATGCGCCCTAGCTAATGAGCGGGAAACTCAAAGTTAATGAAGTACCATGAGAACTTCATTTATATATATATATATATATATATATATATATATATATATATATATATATATATATATATATATATATATATATATATATATATATATATATATATTAATATGTACTTAGAGCATAAACTATTTATATAAGACAAAATATAAGCACCGTATATAAGTGATATGTCTAAACAACTAAGCAAATCTATTTACTACTTCCCAATGATCTATACCGTATCATATATAAAACTCCAAAGCCATACCGTATGATTTATAAAAGTCTTTGTCTAGTGAAGAATCATTCCGTTGCCATCCTTGCGTTCGGACACACACACATACACACAGTCCAAGAAACAGTTCAGACTTCCCAATTGATATGGTCATAAACCATTTTGCCTGCCTTAAGCCTGGCGTTTTCCTCCAGCATTTGGTTCTTCTCACAAGTATTAAGTTTATTTCTTACGTGGATTTTTTTTAGTCCACAGTAGGGCTCTGAACCATAGAATGGTAATTCTACTGTCTTTTTTTGCAAGGCCATCTGCTTTCTTGTCTCTTACAATGCCTTAATGCCCTGGTTCCCATATCAAAGGTAATTTGTTGGTTGTAAACAGTTGCTTTATAAATTTTTTGCATTCCCGGGTCAGCTTAGACTCGGTTTTGAAAGAATTCAGAATCCTTTGTTTCGTCTGACAGGATATAGATATCTCCGTTTCGGAGTATACACCCTATATACTGAGAACAATAGTAAGCATTTCTGCTTGGAAGATGTTGAAAGTTTTTCCTAGGGACTTAGCAAATTAAAAGTTGCGTCCTGTTATTCCAAACACCGCTCCCTCCACTTGTTTAGAGTCATCTATATATCCCACAGATGAGTTGCTTGTCGGCCCCGCACTGTCTCTGTCCCATGTATGAGCACGTCGAATGGAATTATGAAGTCTAGTTTGGCTAGCATTTGGTCAATTGGTTTGGCGAGAGAGTCTAGTGGAATAATTTCCAGGATTTTCAAGTCTCCTCGTTTGAATTTGTTCGCAGGGAATAATCTTGAGCTACTAAGTGCTGCTTCCCTCTTCAAGCATATATGCAGTAAAGCAAGATTGAGCATTTCCTCTACAGCAGCTGTAGGACATGATGCTATAGCTCCCGTTACTCCAAAACAGATCAGCTTCTGCAATTTTTAATGAATTTTTATTTAAAAAAATTATATATATTATTACGGTACAATATATATATATATGGTGTTTTATAATTTATTATGATATTTTTGTTTCTCAGAGGGGGTTCTGGCACTATGAAAACTTGTCAATGAAGTTGACAAAAATTTAAATCAAATAATTTATTTCTCAAAAAAATAGGACTGGTTAATTTATCAAGAACTGAATAAATGAAACGAAACCAAAATTTTCATAATACTGAGTATAATAAAGTATTAAATGAGCTATGAATACAATAATATATATGAAAAGGCAAATGAAAATTTGCAGGATATCATATTTAAATTTAAAATTGACCTGTTCCACAAATAAGAAAAACAAATGGGACTGAAGGTAAAGGAAAGACGCGAAAAAGGTCATCCTCGACTTGTCAACGTATTCCTACATTTGCGTTTAAAAATCTGAGTCGGCTGAGTTACACTAAATAGGTAGATTGAATTTACACAGCTTTCTTGTTGTATGTGATCGATCACTTAAATTTCTCTTTAGAAAATGATAAGGGTACTAAGTAAGTTTTTTCTCCGACCAAGACCGTGTACGTCAGTTCTCTATGGCAAAATTATCAAAATATATAATATTAAAATTACAAAATAATTGACACTCCAATATTTATAGTGCTATTTTGCAGGTGTCATAAATATAAATTATCATACACGTAATAAAGTGAGATGAGTACACACAAAATGATTTTATAAATTTTAATGCATATCCAATAATGGCATAATATGGAAATCCATTTATTATGCATTGGACATATTGGTCTAAAATCCGAATCAGCGCTAGGCTTTTAACTCTGATATGTAACAGAAAGCTAAGCAGCTTTAGATCGATATGTGGCCTAAATGGGCACTTTGTGAAATAATTGGAAGCAACTTTCTCATTAAGGGACACACAGGATTATCCCAAACCTTTAAATGCCAGGAAAGTTTAAAGTTTACAACTCCAAAATTAACCATAAGAGAGTAATAACAGCACTGTATCTAAAACTAATGTCTAGTGTAAGCATGGGTTGTCTGATAGGGCGTTTGATACAAACTGCTATTGTGATACCTGAGAAGAAGGGCTCTTTGAAATTAATTTGTTTTCGGATTGAACAACCAACAGAGAAGATAAATAACCAAGGAAAATCCTTTCACTTTCATCTTACAGTTTACATTCTGTAGGTACATTTTGTGGACGCAGCTGTTAAACTCTTTATACGATATACAGATTGTAGCATTCCCATTTTTTTACACTCCAGATCCACATAATTTTTCCTTAATTATAAATTAGATATTAATACTATTCATGTATGTTTCGCTGCGGAAGCATATGGCAATTTGAGCAACTAAGGGACAGTAGCATTCTTTACTCTACTTACTTTCGGAACTTTTCACCGAACTGTAATAAGGTGGTAAAAACTTAAAAGAATAACCCTTCTTGTCTCGATGGTGTCAGTACTGTTCCATGGGGCATAAAGATTTTGGATGCAGCAAGTACGTTATCGTAGTGAATTTTCATAAAAATATTTTTAATAGCAAATATGTCTCTTTAATGCAAGCAGGCAACAATTTGGTTACCGGTATAACCTATATAGTAAAAGCAATGTACCATATTTTATTAAAGTAACTTATTGTTTGAAAATGTATAAAAATTTTCGAACATAAACTTAAAATATTTTCGAGAAAACTGGTTTCCTAGCCAACAAACCTTAGGCTAATAGCAAATTAAGTTATTGAAATTTGAAGCATTTAATGAAAATTCGATACGAAAACGCACTTACTGCGTCTTGGTGTTTTCCTACAAATATGCATTATATTTAGATAAAAAATTCATTAGTATAAGGGTGTTCGAAAAAAAAATTAGGTATCACCAACGACTTATGGGTCACCTGTGATTGTCAGACTAATTTTATAAGATGCAGCTCAAGACACCCTATAATTAACGTATACAATTTTTTCTCATATCTTGTATAATAACAATTCTGTGAAGCTGTACCTTACAAATGGGTCACCTGTATATATGTAAACAGATAAAAACTGAAACTAAACCCGGATATGGATTCTACTGGGGCCTAGTTTGCACTCATTTGAAGAAATCTTAAACCATAAACTTAATTAAAACTACTGCCAAAGCATCAGAGAGAGGGTCTATTTGCAATGACTTTTCTGTAAATATTTTAGTAAGATGATGGGCAATGATGGCTGAAGCTAAAACACAAGTGTTCCACTCACAGAATACTCTTCTTGCGACATTTTCTTTACACATTGTATTTGTTTCAGATTCTAAATGTTGCCAATTTTGACGTTTCAAATCGCGAGTTTAAAGTTTTGAGGAAAACCTCATTTGTTTTCTTTAAATGCCTATAACTACAAATTTTGGTACATAGTTCAGCCTTTATAATACAAACCCTCGTACCAAATTTGGTTGCCCTTACTTTGTTATTTCCGAAGATGTATTTTGTTAAATTATAAATTAGATAATAATATTTATTCATGTATGTTTCGCTGCTGGAGCGTATGGCAATTTGAGCATCTAAGGGACAGTATCAGATGCAGCTCAAGACACCCTAAATTAACGTATACGATTTTGTCTCGTATCTTGTATAATAACAATTATGTGGAGTTTTACCTTAGAAATGCGTCACTTGTATATATGTAAACAGATAAAAACTGAAACTAAACCCGGATATGGATTCTACTGGGGCCTCGTTTGCACTCATTTGAAGAAATCTTTTAAAAATTCAAAAGTTGAGGCCTCCTCATTAACATTTTTTTTACGAAAAATAGCGCTAAAAATTGTAGACCGTTAAACCATATACTTAACTAAAACTACTGCCAAAGCATCAGAGAGGGGGTCTATTTGAAATGAATTTTCTGTTAATTTTTAGTAAAATGATGGGCAATGATGGCTGAAGCTAAAACACAAATGTTCCACTCACAGAATATTCTTCTTGCGACATTTTCTTTACCCATTGTATTTGTTTCAGATTCTAAATGTTGCCAATTTTGACGTTTCAAATCGCGAGTTTAAAGTTTTGAGGAAAACCCCATTTGTTTTCTTTAAATGCCTATAACTACAAATTTTGGTACATAGTTCACCCTTTATAATACAAACTCTCGTACCAAATTTGGTTGCCCTTACCTTGTTATTTCCATAGATATATTTTTTCCGAAGAAAATACAAAATTTTCTGGAAAAACCTGGGCCAATTTTCCTGGCTAACGAACTTATCCAGACCACTTACAAAAAAACGGTACTCAAATTTTATTAATTATTTTTTGAGCTACCGGTGTGATATATATATATATATATATATATATATATATATATATATATATATATATATATATAAGGAATAAGATTAAGGGCAAGGCCGCAAGGAGACAACCGCATACACGTGTTTCAAGCTTATTAGCTATCATAAGTACGGTATAGCCAGGTGATGATGGGAACACTCTGGATGAAGAAGCAAAAATACACGGAGTCACAACAGGCAACCAGTGCACATTTGCTCTTAACCTTTTTCCTGGTATAGTATACAAAAATGCCGTGTTAAAAATCCTGTTATAAATAGTATGACTCCTGGGCTCCGGATGCTCACGCAGGTGATTTCTTTGCTTTCTTTGGTTGTTGCCCTCGAATTGAGGGTCTTCCGAATGATGCTGCAAATGTGCACTGGTTGCCTGTTGTGACTCCGTGTATTTTTGCTTCTTCATCCAGAGTGTTCCCATCATCACCTGGCTATACCATACTGATGATAGCTAATAAGCTTGAAACACGTGTATGAGGTTGTCTCCTTGCGGCCTTGCCCTTAACCCTTTTCCTTGTATAGTATACAGAAATGCCGTGTTAAAAATCCTGTTATATATATATATATATATATATATATATATATATATATATATATATATATATATATATATATATATATATAAATTGAAACTGACCCCGGATATGAGTTCTAGGGGGCCTAGTTAGTTCGCGCAAATTTGAATAATTTTTTTCAAAATTAAAAAATCTGGATCTCCACAGTGTAAAAAAAATTCACTAAAATGAAAATCAGACGGGCGTGTCGATGATTCTTTATTCCGGAGGGTGTGATTCTTGAAAGAACAATGGCGTCCGAGCCAAAGTTTTTAAAGAAAATATTTTGTTATTCGCCTAGCGAACTTTTGCTCGGTTTTAAAATAGTTCCTTATGGATGTTAGAGTTTGTAGCTGCTGGTGAAACCATTATTTTTTATGAAACTTCATAAGCCCATTGGAATGGTTTTTTGATATCACAACAGTACAGCTGACGCGCCGGCTTTTTACGTTCACGATAATAGGGAGAGCATGTAAATCAGTGCTCCTGTATGCTGAAATTTCCATGCTGAATATCACTTCTTGAATCTTGAATCCCCGGAGTTGACTGTCTTCAAGATTAAGCCACCTACTAGTTACTGATTTCATCCCGAAGTAGACCACACGAGGTTCGACGCCTGAGGCGTCACCTTCAAGTCTGAACTTTTCAAGGATTGTAGTCCCGGTTTGCCTTGGTAACTGCTTATACATTTTAGCCTTCTACTCCAAGCAACTGTTGCCTGACCCACTGGAACAGCTAGAGAGAAGTTCGAAAGCCTGAAGGAGATCAAGTGTTAGATATTCATGGGTGCCTATTGCTGCTTCACCCTAAGGATATTGCAGGCCAGATTTTCTTTTCTTTTCGTTAATTCATGTATTTTTTTTACTTTACCCATTTTTTTAAATTTCGAATTATTTAATAATTTAATTTTAAATTAAATTTTAGTGAAAATCATTAAATTTAATATCATCACTTTCAATTACCTAACTAGTAAATAACTTTCACTCACTTACTTATAACTTTAATGCCTCAGTATATTTAAAACTGAAAATTTGATTTGATGTGATTTAATTTGATTTGTTTTTGCATAAACTGAGAAATTTACTGTAACATTATTCCTCAGTATAAGACTACATATTTTATATCAATTTGTGATTTTTTCTAAATTTCACTAACGTATATTACGTCGATTTTATCAATATTCCAAATATCTTAAATAGCTTCACTATTGTTTACAAATTTCAAGAATACCTTTTACTTAGCAATTAAACTTTGTTGTCAAATACTTATTTTATAATAAATCAAATCATTTGAACTGGACTTTCTCATTTTTCGTTATACCTGACACTACAGTATCTGAATTTAACATTTGTTTTACAGTATAGTTTTTGATGGGTCATTGTGCAATTTTAGTGAAAAGGTTTCTATTCATTTCGAGCAAATATAGGATGAGGGTTTTATAATTTTCCTTTTATAAAAATTATGTGGCGTCCAAGTTATATTTCTTGAAGCACTGTTTTTTTATTAAGGGTAGACATATACTCCGACTATCACATTAAACTATTTTAATACCCTCCGGACCCACAGTGCTCACCCGAAATAGAATCGTACGCGAGTACAAGGGGAGAACTTGATTATATTTTTTTCCATGCAACTATCTAGCAACAGAAAAGTTTCTTATACAGACTGTCCCATTTGAAACGCAACACGCTAAACATCTCAGTCCACGGTCACTTTTTAAAATAGCTAAAGCACGCCGTTTGATAGGTCAATCAGGTTGCTTTTATGAAAAATTACAGTACTGCAACAACCCCACAGCGAGCTTTAGACTGACTCCTAAAATTTTAAATGAACATACCATCGAGTGATACCCATTTCAAAAGAGTGCTGAATTTTCTTTGAGATTACATGTAATTCGATGTTCAAAATCGTTACTTTGGTTTTTTTAAGTTGCCCCCAAAAAATAAGTATAATGATACTAGATGTGGAGACCAGAAATGTATTCAATTGACACCCTCCAACCGATTCATTTTTCAGAAAATGTCCGATTTCAGTATTCCATAACTCGCATACCATTATAGGGAGGAACACCATCCTATAGAAAAAACTACTTGCACTCACAAAGATTATCACAATTTTGGTGGATTTTCGTAGAAAAAAATTCACTGACGAAGAGATCGTGACTTAATTTTTTTTTCATGTCTTTAAATAAACTTGAACCAAGGTCTCTAAAACCCACAGTCGCGGTCAGTTTAAGTTTTCATATGTGTATTTATATACAGGGTGGGCACTTAAAAAATAAGCAGGCGCGCTTTAGGGCACTTAACATGTTTAAATCGGTTAAAGATGTAAATTTTGCTTTCAAGCGGGAAAACCTTTAGGCTTCTTTTTAACATCACAACATCAACCCTTAAGTAATGTTGCGATCTACCCCTAAAATCCTAAATAACATGAGGGTATCAAGGAGCACATCATTTTAGATTTGGTGTAAATTTCTTTTTAACGGTGTCTTACTTTTTAAATTTGAGCAGTGGGTTCCGAGAAATTGACTCCTACAGATAAGAAGGGTTTTCTTTAATTTGCTATAACCGCCGTCGTGTTTAGTTTATTTCTTTTATGAAATTATCACTTAGAAAAAATCTTTTTTTAATTGTTACTGATAATAATTAACTTGTCCTCTTAGGTTTTTTATTTGAAAAGAAACCTTAGTGTACCAGCAATTTTCATCTTATTTGTCCAACACGTTATTGTTCCTTGTGCAGTTATTCAAAAATAGTGCTGCAAATTGAATCATATTTTCCACACAGCTATGATAATTTACTCTCCTCAGAATGACTTTCTCATGAAATTAATTTAGGATCCATGACTTGACCACAAAGAAAGTATTCGTATTCCTGCACACTTAAACTTCTGAAACAATATACTACTCGATTTTAATAGTAAAGAATGTCCACTCCCGCTGAGGTGATGTGAGCCAAAAACAATTCGCAGCGTTCCTTTGTCGGGTGCTAACTGTATACCAAACTTAAAGATGATACCTCAATTCGTTTCAAACTTATTGCGCCTACTAACAGACAAACGTACAGGCCGACAGACTGACCGACCGACCGACCGACAGACCGACAGACAAGAAAAACGCTCCAGAATCAAGTTTTCTATATATTTTGAGACTTTTCACGCCGTTTTTGCAAAAAAAATCAAAACTTCTGTCACCGTTATTCCACTCCCACACTGTGTACCCCTGATTTTATTTCAGCACAGATTACCAGAGGTTTGATGAAATTGAACGTTTGTTTAATAAAGAGGCGCTAAAACGTTATATTACTCGAGTTTTAACGAAAAAATGTCAATTTTCACCAAATCACCCCCATTCATCCTCTACTCCCTAGAGCGATTTTATCCAGAAACAATCTGAATCGTTTGTGTGTCGGGTGCTAACTGCGTAGCAAATTTTAAGACGATACCTCAATTTAATCTAAAGTTATCGTGGCTACTAACAGACAGATATACAGACCGACTGAGCGACAAACAAATAAACATATCATTCTCAAATCAGGTTTTTCTATGCGTTTTGACACTTTTTACGACGTTTCAGCGGAAAACAATTTGAAATGTCTGTGGCCGATGCGATACTTCCACACATATTAGCGGCCTAGCGAGTCTTAAGTGAGATCCTCTTATTACCAGAGCCACCCACCCCCCATTAGTTTAGACCGGTCTGTATACCATACGCGTGACTTTTTTGTCAGCCTTTCGCTGTTCCTCTCTCGTTGTTGGGGGTCACTTATGACGACGTTAAAAAGAACTGTAAAGTCTAGTTTACCTAACATTTGATCTGGTAAGTGAGTCCAATGGAATATATTCTAGAATCTTGGGGGCTGTAGTGGTCAACCAAGTCTACTGGTTTGAATTTGTCTGCTTGAAATAATCTCGAGGCACTTAGTGCTGCTTCCTTCTTTAAGCATGTTCCACTGATCAGATCAGCATTGCTTATATTGCAGCTGTAGGACAGGACAGATCAGTCATTTTTTTTCAACAACACACCAGAAGGGCTTACAGCCTAAATACTATCGTACCGTGGGTGTCGACAAGGAGGAAAGAGACAACTTGTTAATTCTGGACTTGAAGGTTTGGAGGTTCGGGGGAAAAGGAAAAACATGTGCCGGCAAGGAATTCCACAACTTGGAAGTCCTCGGTACAATAGAGCGGGCATAACAAGATGTTGTATGTCTGGTGACCTGGACAGTAAAGGGATGCATTCGCTCTGTTCCCCTGGTGGATCTGTTGGGGGCAGCAGGTGCAGGAACTATGGAAGAAAGCTCCTCTGAGCAGTGCCCGTGCAGATATCTATAAAAAAAGAGAGGTCACCAACGGCACGTCGGTGGGCAAGGGATGGAAGCCTTTAGGTGAGGGTAGGGTCACCGATGAGACGTATAGCTTTCTTCTGAATGGAGTCCAGGATAGCGAGTGTAGAAGCGGCAGTGGCACCCCAGATGTGGGAGCAGTATTCGAGGTTTGGTATTTGCGAGCCCGGAAGAAGGAACCTAATTTCTTAGCAGCCGCTTCTGCAATTGTTGTGACATGTTGGTGCCAATTGAGATTTCGATCCACGGAAATTCCAACCAGTGAAAAGGACTCATTACTTTGAATAACTTGCTTGTTTATTGTGACAGGTCTAGGGCTGGTCTATTTCGTATGAGAAAGAATGCAAGACTGTGATTTGGTGGGGTTGAATTGTATAAGATTTCAACTTCCCCAGTCTAATATTTTTTGAAGATCCACGGAGACAGAACCCTCCATGAGTCTGCGATCCTCATCTAATTGGGCTAAAGGGGCTAAAGGTTTAGAATATTGTATATTTGAGTGGAGGGTGCTGTCGTCCGCGTAACTGTGAACTGGGTTGGAGTGCTAGAGAGGGGGTCATTGATGTGGAGAAGAAACAAAGTAAGGGCTAAAGCTGAACCTTGAGGAACTCCTGCATTATTTGGATAGAGTAATGGCCATCCACGACAACAGAAATGCTCCGGTTGGAGAGGAAATTTGCTGTCCAGGTACAGAGTTTTGGTGGTAGGCCATTGGCCGGTAGTTTACTAAGCAGCGCTGCGTGCCAGACCTGGTCCAATGCTTTGGCTATGTCTAGAGCGACAATGTGGGATTCACCGTGTAGTTCCATAGACTTGTTCCAAGAATGGGTGACAAAGAAAAGGCAGTTGATCTGCGCTCACGGAATACATACTGCCTGTCGTGGACTAGACTGTGTTTTTCAAGAAATTTTAGTAATGTGGTGTTTATATACTTTTCCATTACTTTAGAGCCGACTGAAAGGAGAGAAATAGGCCTGTAGTTGATAAGAAGCGCTTTGGATCCTTTCTTGGGGACGGGTTGTACTCGAGCAGTTTTCCAGTTACTAAGGAATATGCCTCTATTGTAAGATGTCTGAAACAGATGAGTCAGGACAACAGCAAGTTCTGGTGCGCATTTTTTGAAAACAATTGCTGTGATCTCCTCAAGGCCAGAGGCTTTCCTGGTATTAAGAGAAGAGAGCATATTTCGTACCTTATTAGTTTTAAAAGTGATATCCGTCAGTTTATGCGCGACATTGGGGACTGTTGGTGGTTGAACATTTGAAGGTGGGTTTAGAGTAGAATTTCTGGCGAACAACGAAGCAAAAAGTTCAGCCTTGCCCAGGGCGGTAGAAACAATTTCATCCCCTCAGACAAGAGGTAGAAACGTGCTCTTGCAGAAATTATTTCCAATAGATTTAGCAAGAGTCGAGGAAGGTTTGCTGCCGCTGGAGTTTAAGAGGACTTTGTTTTTTATGTGGGTATTAAACGATTTTTTTGCATCAGAAAAAATGCGGACATAGCGGTTTCTTGCGTCGTTAAATGCTTGACGGTTTTCTTGACTGGGATTGTCTAGAAGCTTTTTGTGAGCTTTGACCTATTCAAGTCTGGCCTTGTCACAAGATTTAGAGAACCAGGGCTTTTGAGTGGCTGCATAGGTTTTCTGTGTACGTGGAATAAATAATTCCATGCCAGCCTGGATAATTTCGGTGACGTTTTGTGAGATATCAGGGGGGTCAGGAGGAGAGAAGCAGACAGACGCCCATGGAAATGAGGAAAAGTAATCTCGTATGTCGTCCCAGTTCGCGAAGTTGTAGTGTCAAACGATACGTTGGTGTGATGACTGTGTGACCTCTGGTTGCATTGCACAGGAAGCAGTGGCCATGCCGTGGTCTGAGCGACCCAGAGGGGCGGTGACTGATATCTTATAGCAGTCAGGATTTGTAGTAAGAAGGAGATCCAAGGGATTTGAGCTGTGTGTTGGTATGCGAGGAAAGTAAGTAGGTTTCCGAACCATATTGGCTAAAGAATTGCTGACTGCGAAGGCCTACGCTGCTCTTCCTTGTGGATCGGTTTTTGAAGATCCTAGCCATTCCTTATTATGGACATTGAAGACACCAAGAATAGTAACTTCGGAGGAAGGATATTCAGAAATCAGATGGTCGGTTTTCTCAGAAAGGTAGTCAAAGAGCTGGACAAAGTTGTTGTCAGAAGGTGACCGGTAAATGCAACAGATTAATTTAGTTGCAGCCTTGGGAGAGAGTTTTATCCATAGTATGTCTTTTCTTCCAGCTTCTAAATTCGGGAGTCTGATGCAAGGTAGATTGCTACGCGTACGCGCATGCGCTTCCATGCAATCTAAAGGAAGTAAGGAGCTCTTTGTAATTATTGCAGTTTGTCTCAAAATTTTTACATTTTAGATAAAAAGGTGTCAGAAAGAACGATTTCTGCATCCGCGACCAAAAATATCATAGACGGTCGAATTGCGCTAAAAAAATATTTGAGGCACAATACATTATATATCAAGAAATATGAAGCTTCAAATATATAGATTTTGAGCAGATGCAAGCAAGGCTAGAAACACCAAGGTACTTGTATGCCATATTTAAAGAAGTTGGTAAATATAATATTATTACTAAAGATAAAACTTGAAATAAATTTTTATGACCCAGAAGCTAAACAGAAATTTTTGGAACTTCCTGTTTCTCTAAAGCCTCAGTGTTCACAAAACTGCCCAAATAGCTCTTGGTTTTGTATTTTGTGATCTTCATAAAATAATAGTCGGTATCCTGGATAGAGGTGGAAGTATAAATGGGTCATGTCTTGTGATTTACTAAACACTTGAGTGCGAAAAGCTATCCGACGAAATTTAAATGCTTCTGCGCCCAAATTACAAATTTCCATGGAACACATTCGTGACGTTCTGGCATCGAATGACTTTAAGACCTAATTTACTTACCAAATCTGGGCACGTCCAGCTATCATCTATTTTCCGGCAACACAGCAAAAGTTTGACACATTTTAAATATGCTTTTAATAAATATAAACTATGAAAACTAGTTTTCAAGACAAGCTGACACTTTCTTGAAAGCTCCAGCGCTGTTGCATATTCGTTGTTATAAATATATGAAATAAAGAGTCGATGGGGTTCAATAATTAAATATCTGACCAAGACGGTTAAGAAACACATTATTGTTAAGTTTTGTCGTTGAAGGGCATAGAGCCCGCCGAACATTTGTGTCTATTACTTAACGGTTTGGGGACAAAACCGTTCTAAAGGCTCAAATATACGACTGGCATAACAAATTTTCAAGTAGCCGAACATCAGTGGCCTACGAGGGTCATACACGCCGACCCCGGACAAGCATCAGTGAAGCGAACATTCGTGCAGTCCGTAATTTGATTGTAGCTGACCGGCACCTTGCAGTATCACAAATTTCTGCAGAAGTCATAATGTCATACTAATGCACAATCGATGCTTTCGAATGACCTGAGTTACTGAAAATTGTCAGCAGCATTCAACACCAAAAACACTTATACGAAAATTTGCTGACCTGACCTGGGTTACTGAAAATCGTCAGCAGCATTCAACCCCAAAAACACTTATACGAAAATTTGCTACCATAACGCACTTGCTGCGTCAAAACTTTTCAATGTTAATAGAGAGCCATAGTTTTCATAAAGCCATTTAATTATGATTATAAGAAATTTTGCTTTCTTAATTATATGAATTTACATACATTTTGCAAATACGAGTAATTATACCCTTAAATCATTATGTTGGTTAAGAAGCTCTATGATACAATGTGTATTTTCAAGCTATTCAAATTTCATTTTGCATATCGTGCGAAATGGATTTGTATAGATTGGAACCATAAATATTATAAGCTCAGACTGAACTCATTCAACTACAAGAAGAAATGTTTATTTTTTGTGATATTCTGAAAGCAACAATAGCACAATAGAATAAAAAAAACTCTGGACGCAGCAACTGCGTTATGGTAATGAATTTTCATAAAAATGTTTTTATTGCAAATATGTGTGTTTTCTTTTTATTTAAGAAAGCAGGCATCAATTTTGGTTACCAGTATAACCTATATAGCAAAAACAATGTGCCATGTTTCATAAAAATAACTTTATTGTGTGAAAATGTACAAAAATTTACAAAAGTAAACTTAAAGTGTTGCCGGAAAAACTCGTTTCTTGGTCAACCTTATTGGTTAATAGCAAATTGGGCTATTCAAATATGAAGCATTTGATCAAAATTCGCTACCATAACGCACTTGCTGCATTCGGAATTTCTTTTCTTACAAACATGGATTAAATTTCGATGGAAAATGCAAAACTGCAATAAAATAAGGCGTGTTTGATTAAAAAAAAAAGAAATTTGTATCACCAACGACTTATGGACCATCCTGTGATTGTAGAAATATTTTTTAAGATGTATCTCAAGACACCCTATAATTAATGTATTAAAATGTTTTTCATGTCTTGTATAATAACGGATATATTGAGCTTTATTGATTTTTTACGAAAATTCGACAAAAATTATATACCATTAAACGATAAACTCTATAGCTAAGGCTACTGCCAAGCATCGGAGAAATGGTCTATTTGAAATGAATTTTCTGGAAAAATTTTAGTAAAATGAAGGACAATGACGGTTGAAACTAAGACTTCAGGGATTGTAAAACATCCTTCTTGAGATATTTTATTTCCATAGCCCGTATTAAATTCAAGTTATGTGCCTAAATGTTGCCGTTTTTGACGTTTTAAATCGCAACTTTGACGTTTTGAGGAAAATCCCCAATTATTTTTCTTTAAATGCCTATAACTTTTTTGTCTTTTGACCTACATAGCTAAATTTTAGTGGGTAAGTTACCTATAAGGATGCAAACCCACGTACCAAATTTGGTTGCCCTTACTTTGTTAATTTCGGAGATATATTTTTTTTCGAAAGAAAACACAACATTTTCCGGGAAAACCAGGGCAGATTTTTCTCGATAACGAACCTGTCCAAGCCATTTGCAGAGGGAATTTATTCACTGAATTTAATCAAAATCGGCCTATTATTTTTTGAGTTATCGGTATATATATATATATATATATATATATATATATATATATATATATATATATATATATATATATATATATATATATATATATATATATATATATATATATATATATATATATATAAACATATAAAAATTGAAATTGACCCCGGATATGTGTTCTGGGGGCCTAATTAGCGCTCATTTGAAGAAATTTTTTCAAAATTCAAAAGTCGGGATCTCCTCATTAGTGAATTTCTTTAATAAAATTCACTAAAACGGGTTGCCAGAAGTCATCATCAGAAAACACGAATATTTACAACCCAACTCTGCCACCAGTTTCGTATAAAAAAATCATAAAAGTTGATTATTTTGTCTCTTTCGTCGTCATTCAACACCAAAAACACTTATAAGAAAATTTGCTGACCTGACCTGACCTTACCTGGGTTACTGAAAATTGTCAGCAGCATTCAACACCAAAAACACTTATACGAAAATTTGCTACCATAACGCACTTGCTGCGCCAAAACTTTTCAATGGTAATAGAGAGCCATGGTTTGCATAAAGCCATTTAATTATGATTATAAGAAATTTGGCTTTCTTAATTATATGAATTTACATACATTTTGCAAATACGAGTAATTATACCCTTAAATCATTATGTTGGTTAAAAAGCTCTATGATACAATGTGTATTTTCAAGCTATTCAAATTTTATTTTGCATATCGAGCGAAATGGATTTGTATAGATTGGAACCATAAATATTATAAGCTCAGGCTGAACTCATTCAACTACAAGAAGAAATGTTTATTTCTTGCGATATTCTAAAAGCAACAATAGCACAATAGAATAAAAAGGGTTGCCAGAAGTCATCATCAGAAAACACGAATATTTACAACCCAATTCTGCCACCAGTTTCGTATCAAAAAATCATAAAAGTTGATTATTTTGTCTCTTTCGTCGTCATTTCCGCTTTTTTCTTTTCTTATACATTTCGTACCGCTACCACTTTAAAACAACGACACGCAATAAATTTCGAATAAAGTCTCTCTGTAAACAGCAGATGAAGTAAATGTTTGAGAAAGCGGTAGATAAGAACAGCGTCTGATCGACGTACAAGCAAAAATAGCACGGCTTTCGTGGACAACAAACAATCGTTGCCTTTATTGAGCTGGCAAGTCAGGGCAGAGGCCTTTCACTCTTTGACTTCTCCTGCGTACAGGACCAAGCGATTCGTCTTTCATTTCGGGGTGAAAGTGAGACACACCGTGTCGGAATAGCAAACGATGTCTCTAATATTGGACGCTTTACATTGTTCGTGCCAATTTGCACTTTATTTTCTCTACGTGTACTTTATTTTCTGCTCTAACAGGCAGAATCGACATATCAAATAGGTTTGAAAAATATGGCTCCCGTGCCTAACTTGTTTTCACTGAACGCTGAAGAATTTATTTAATTTAGTTTTTGGCAGATAGTATTCGGTTCGAAAATTTATAATTCTATTGGAATGGCTAAATTGGAATAAAAAACTGACCTATTCGCTTTTAAGATATTTCTTTAAAACAGATATATTGGTAGTTAACGATCTTGTCTCTTATATCATGCTGATGTCTCAATGATTGTATAAAATAATCCAAGCAAAAATCAGAGCTGCTGAGATAACGATCAGTTTGGGTTTAAGACTGGTTGGTAACTAAGGCAATTACCATCTAAAACAATGAAAAGCCTGGATGCAGCAAGTGCGTTATGGTAGTGAATTTTCATAGAAATGATCTGGCACCAAATATTTTATTATAACTTTTTTTTCTTGTAACATAGAAATATAAATTTCTGTGCATAGTTTACTTTTTATATCGTAAACCTACTTACCCAATTTGGTTATCATAACTTTTTGATTTTTTGAGATAATATTTTTTTCGAATGTAAATAGTATAATAATAATCGTTGGTCTTTTTGCTACAAAATCCAGTAGATAAGACATGTCAGGATTAGATAAAATCTCGGGACGCAGCAAGTGCGTTATGGTAGTGAATTTTCATAAAACTATTTTTCAATAGCAATAATGTGTGTTTTTTTAAGAAAGCAGGCATCAAATTTGGTTACCAGTATAATCTATATAGTAAAAACAATGTGCCATGTTTCATCAAAATAACTGTATTGTTTGAAAATGTAGAAAAATTTCCAAAAGTAAGCTTAAAGTGTTCCCGAAAAAACTCGTTTTTTGGTCAACCTTATTGGTTAATAGCAAATTGAGCTATTCAAATATTAAGCATTTGATCAAAATTCGCTACTATAACGCACTTACTGCGTCCAGAATTTTTGTTCTTACAAACATGCATTATATTTCGATGGAAAATGCAAAATGCAATAACATAAGGCGTGTTTGATTAAAAAAGAAGAAAATTTGTATCACCAACGACTTATGGGGCACCCTGTGATTGTAGAAATATTTTTTTAAGATGTAGCTTAAGACACCCTATAATTAATATGTACAATTTTTTTTCATATCTGGTATAGTAACAGATATATTGAGCTTTATTGATTTTTTTTACGAAAATTCTACAAAAATTATATACTATTAACGATAAACTCTATAGCTAAGACTACTGCCAAGCGTCAGAGAAAGGGTCTATTTGAAATAAATTTTCTGGAAACATTTTATTAAAATGAAGGACAATGACGGTTGAAACTAAGACTTCAGGGTTTGCAAAACATTCTTCTTGAGACATTTTATTTCCATAGCCCGTATTATATTCAAGTTCTTTTCCTAAATGTTGCCAATTTTGACGTTTAAATCGCAACTTTGACGTTTTGTGAAAAACCCCAATTTATTTTTGTTTAAATGCCTATAACTTTTTTGTCTTTTGACCTACAGAGCTAAGTTTTGGTAGGCGACTTGCTTATAATGATATAAACCCTTACTTTGTTAATTTTGGAGATATAAATTTTTTTCGAAAGAAAACACAAAATTTTCCGGGAAAACCTCGTCGGATTTTCCTGGATAACGAACATATCCAAGCCACTTGCGAAAGGAAGGTACTCACCAATTTTGACGTTTAAAATCGCGATTTTGACGTTTTGAGGAGAACCCAAATTTATTTTTCTTTGAATGCCTGTAACTTTTTTGTCATTAACCTACGGAGCTAAATTTTGGTAGGTGACTTGCCTCTAATGATATAAACCTGCGTATGAAATTTGATTGCCCTTACTTTGTTAATTTTGGAGATATAATTTTTTTTCGAAAGAAAACACAAAATTTTCCGGGAAAACCTTGGCGGATTCTCCTGGCTAACGAACTTATCCAAGCGACTTGCGAAAGGAAGGTATGTGCCAAATTTTATCAAAATCGGTCCATTATTTTTTAAGTTATAGGTGTGACACATAAATATATATATATATATTTATATATATATATATATATATATATATATATATATATATATATATATATATATTTATATATATATATATATATATATATATATATATATATATATATATATATATATATATATATATATATATATATATATATATATATATATATATATATATATATATAAACATATAAAGTCCGAAACTGACCTCGGATTTGGGTTCCGGGGGTCCTAAATAGCGCTCATTTGAAGAAATTTTTTCCAAATTCGAAAGTCGAGATCTCCTCATTAGTGAATTTTTTTTAAGAAAATTCACTAAAAAGTTCTGAGGTAACACATAAAAAAACATACAGGCGAATTGAGAACCTCCTCCTTGTTTGAAATCGGTTTAAAAAAAAGCAAATAAAACGTATTTGGGCTTGACCGGGATTTGAACCTGGGAGCTCCCGCACTCTAAGCGGAAATCATACCTCTAGACCAACGAGTCAGTTGTTGGAAGTTTGTTTTAATGTCGTATTCCAGCGGGTGTTCTAATCATTTTAGTCATAATTCATGTTTAATCATTTATTTATATAAAAATTATAAATTAATACCTAGTTATTAAATTAAATACTGAAATCTCGGATAAGTTTTGTTTCCGCGGAAACACTGTTTCTTTCTCAACAGAATGAATGGTTGGTTGTGATCCACAATCATCATCAATGTAGTCGAAGCCAATTAAATACGCATTATTAGGGATAACTCAAAAACTACTAGTCAGATCCTGATCACATTTATATGGGACCACACGAGAAGCACCAGCTTTCAAATAAAAAAAGAATCATCAAAATCGGTTTACCTAGAAAAAAGTTCTGAGGTAACACACATAAAAAAAACATACAGGCGAATTGAGAACCTCCTCCTTTTTTTGAAGTCGGTTAAAAATGAAGGACAATGACGGTTGAAAGTAAGGGTTTGTAAAACATTCTTCTTAAGACATTTTATTTCCATAGACCGTATTAGATTCAAGTTCTTTTCCTAAATGTTGCCAATTTTGACGTTTAAATCGCAACTTTGACGTTTTGTGAAAAACCCCAATTTATTTTTGTTTAAATGCCTATAACTTTTTTGGCTTTTGACCTACAGAGCTAAATTTTGGTAGGTAACTTGCTTATAATGATATAAACTCGCGTACAAAATGTGGTTGCCCTTACTTTGTTAATTTTGGAGATATAAATTTTTTTCGAAAGAAAACACAAAATTTTTCAAGAAAACCTCGTCGGATTTTCCTGGATAACGAACATATCCAAGCCACTTGCAAAAGGAAGGTACTCACCAATTTTGACGTTTAAAATCGCGATTTTGACGTTTCGAGGAGAACCCAAATTTATTTTACTTTGAATGCCTGTAACTTTTTTGTCATTCAACCTACGGAGCTAAATTTTGGTAGGTGACTTGCCTCTAATGATATAAACCCTCGTATGAAATTTGGTTGCCCTTACTTTGTTAATTTTGGAGATATAACTTTTTTTCGATTTTTTTCGAAAGAAAACACAAAATTTTCCGGGAAAACCTCGGCGGATTTTTCTGGCTAACGAACTTATCCAAGCGACTTGCGAAAGGAAGGTATGTGCCAAATTTTATCAAAATCGGTCCATTATTTTTTAAGTTATAGGTGTGACACATAAATAAATAAATATATATATATATATATATATATATATATATATATATATATATATATATATATATATATATATATATATATATATATATATATATATATATATAATAATAATAATAATAATAATAGATTTATTTTTTCAAAATACAGTTCAATAACAATAACATACATAGATCTATTGAACATAATAAATCTTGGAGAGATCCACAAAAGTCAGAGACTTGTGCGTGGATACATCTAGACCAAGCAAAGTATACAAAACTAAGTAATGAACACAAGAACACACACACACACCCACAGGCGCAAAAACCAAAAACACCCACCAGCACACTCACACAAACACATTCTCTCACACATTTTCACATGTACAATGTACACTCTCACAAATGTATATAATAATAAAAAAAAGTGTGCATATTTAAAATGATTACTGTGCGGTACAACATCGCAAAAGCTATCATACGACCTGCTCAACACCTATCTGTGTACTAAACCATGAATGATGTGTCTAGATTTCGAAACCCATGCTTTCACCATCCTCACATAAGAACGTAAAGTTGGTGCAGCTCTGATATTGACTGGAAGAGTATTATAAATTCTTGGTGCAATATAAGTATAACTACGCTGGCCCACAGTCTTAATTGCTCTGTTCGTTTGAGCGGCCGCTGCTGCGTTTAGCCTAGTTATGTACGAATGCTCTATTCTAGAGACGCGATCATACTTTCTTACGTACGTCAACACAGCCAATGAAAAAAGTTGCCTAATATCATTAGCTCCTGCTTCAGCGTACAACGATTCAGACGGGTAAGTGTAGCACTTATTATAAATTAGTTTCAGGAACCAACGTTGAATTATATCCAACCTTTTCAGGTGACAACTCAACGCAGCACCCCAAACAACAATCCCGTATGTAAGAAGGGGTTCAACCAATGCCGAATAGACCATTCTAAGACACACCGTTGTCAGAAAGGTTTTTAGGTATTTAAACTTATACAAAATGGTCCTCAACTTTTTAACAACCACACCAACATGCTCATCCCAACGCAGATGTTGATCTATGATGCTCCCCAAATACCTAACTTTTTGTGCCGCCTCAATTTGGATACATTGGTCATTACAAACTATTTGCAGTGTATTAAATGACGGCAGGTGTGACTTATAGGAGGCAAATGCAACATACTTCGTCTTCTTTGTGTTAATAGTCAACCCATTGGCATCAAACCACCCCTTAACATTCACAAAATCATCTTCAATTTTGGTCTTTAGCCGCTGCCAAGAACAATCTTCATACAGAATTGCAGTATCATCTGCAAAACCAATGACTTTACCAGCTGTCTGCACATCAAATATATCATTGATATACAAATTAAATAACAACGGACCCAGGACTGTACCCTGAGGAACGCCAAATTCAACCACCTCAAAATCGCTGCAGCTGTCGTCAATCCTTGTGCACTGCCTTCTAGACCGCAAATAATCCCCAATCAAAAGCAGCGGAACACCCCTAAAACCGATACCCTCCAATTTTTTGAGAAGAATCCTGTGATCAACAGCGTCGAAGGCCTTTTCGACGTCTAGAAAGATGCAAATACTTTGTCTTTGCTTATCCAGGGCAGAATAAATTCCTGTAGTTAGGGTATTTAACGCATTCTGTGTTGACAGACCCTCTCTGAAGCCAAACTGCGATTCTGATAAAATGTTATGCTTCTTTAAATAGCTTGTTATTTTCTGACAAATAATTTTTTCGAAGACCTTGGCCACATTCGATAATAAGGATATCGGCCTATAATTTGGCATTTCGTCCCTGTTTCCTCCTTTAAACAATGTTTTTATTACTGTCTTCTTTAGAATGTCTGGGAAGATACCAAGTTCTATGCATCTGTTGATTAGGATAGTCAGCGGGACTGCAATAACATGTACGAGTTCCTTCAAGTTCTCCACAGTGATCGAGTCCAACCCAGGAGCTTTTTTTACCTTCATACCCATTATGCAATCAATAACTTCGGACTCACATGTAGGTGTTAGAAAAATGCTGTATGGCTTCATATCTACCCTAAGACTGGCCCCCGAAGACGGTATTTTTTGTGCCAGTGCTCTCCCAACGGATGAAAAATATTTATTGAATGCGTTGGCTATTTCCCCCGGGTTGGAGTTATTTAATGAGTTATCACCCCCTAGTTGAATGCTTCCTGCAGGATCCTTTTTCTCTTCCTTAGTTAGCCGATTTACCGTCTCCCAAAGCTTTTTAGGTGAATTGGGGTGGAGGCATATTTGTTTTTTGACAAAGTTTGCTTTTGCGCACTTGATTATTTCATTTAGCCTATTTCTATATCGCGCAAACTGCAGTCTCTTATCCTCATCACCCGGGCTCTGTATCATTGTTCGGTATAATCGATTTTTTGTGTTTATCGACTTAATTATACCCTCCGTTATCCATGATTTCCTGGGTCTATTCTTGTTCTTTATTTTAACCCTAACTGTACACCTTCCCAGCACTGATTTAAGATACTCCACAAAGTTTTCCGCAGCAATGTTCAAATTTTCAGAGCCACAAATATTATTCCAATCTGTACGCTCTAGTTCCCTGCGTGCCCTATCATAATTTATGTAACATTTTACCCCTAATTTATTGATTTTAATTTCTTTCTCAGAGATCACTGGGAGATCCAATAGTACAGAAAAATGGTCGGTGATAGAAGTGTGGTAAATATATATATATATATATATATATATATATATATATATATATATATATATATATATATATATATATATATATATATATATATATATATATATATAAACATATAAAGTCTGAAACTGACCTCGGATTTGGGTTCCGGGGGTCCTAAATAGCGCTCATTTGAAGAAATTTTTTCAAAATTCGAAAGTCGAGATCTCCTCATTAGTGAATTTTTTTTAAGAAAATTCACTAAAAACACAAGAATACAAGAAAAGCAAACACAGATATCACAGACAACAGACATCTTCCTCTACAAAAATAAAAACCATAATCTTAAAATGTCCAAAATTTCCAATCATCTAACAACAATCTTTTCATAAACCTAAAACACTCTAAAATCTAATTGTCATGGATAAAAATTCACCGATGCTATAAAAACAATGTTTCAGTAGATGGCTCTTCAAACTTTTTATAAATCAAGCTGACGAGTCCTCTTTAAGATTCTCTGGTAATCTGTTATAAAGATAACAGCCAGAATAAACGGGTGACTTCCTGTAAAATTCATGCCTAGGAAGTTTTAGGTGAAACGTCCCTTCTCTTCTAGTGTGATATTGATGCACATTATAATTTTTTATATACGAGCCTGTGTTTGTATGTATATACGTTAGTAAACGTAGCAAATATATAGATGTTATATTCAGAATGCCATTCTTTTTAAAAATATCGCGACATGACTGGCCGTATTGCAGATTAAATATTACTATTAAAATCCGCTTTTGAATAACGAAGACTCTATGTATCTCTGTTGTCTGGCCCCAGACCACTATGTTCTAGGACAGACGAGAATACACCATTGCATAATATATATTTAATAGGTTTGTGGTGTTAAGTCTGTTTTAAGATTAATAAATACATAAAAGGTCCCATTGAGTTTCTTACATAAGTTTTCTATATGGTATCTGAATGTCATCCTACTGTCAACATCTATGCCCAAAAAATTTACGCAGCTTTCGTTTCTTATAACCTTATTATTTATCTGCAGATTAATACTTTTCAGCTTCTCATTAGAGTGTACGTTATGTGTTTCCATATAGACCGTCTTTTGATAATTGATGATTAATCTGTTTTTATAACACCATTTTTGAAAGCACTGCAATACCGAGTTTGCTTTTTGCTCAACGTCTCCCACAGTCCTACCACTCACAACAATCGAAGTGTCGTCGGCATACATAAATACCCTACCACCACTTATGTGGTTTGGAAGGTCGTTGACATATAAAATAAATACAAGTGGGCCAACGACACTTCCCTGTGGAGTACCAAGAGGCAATTTATACGCATCCGATTCTGCCTCTCCAACTTTGACATATAATTGCCTGTCCGTGAGATAGGAGGTTATAAGGCTATTTACTACTCCACGTATACCCAGCATAGCCAGCTTATCAGAAACAAACTTTATATCCACGGTGTCGAATGCACATGATAGGTCAAAAAACAGTGTTACGACGCATTCGTTTTGATCCAGTTTATCATTTATCTCCTGTATATAGCTAGTCACTGCTGTTTCAGTCGAGAAACCTTGTCTAAATCCATGCTGAGAAGAAGTAATGACTTGATACCTATTTAAAAATATTATTATCTTGTCACATATTAGCCGCTCTATTATTTTCGATAGTATGCTTAAAACGGATAGGGGCCTATAGTTTTCTAAGTTTTCTGGGTCTCCTTTTTTTAAAGCTGCATTATTTTTGCAAATTTGAGGGCCCTTGGAAACTCACCTAGTCTTATGCATGCATTTGTTATCTCAGCTAACGCATCTGATAATTCACTAGCACATATTTTATTATTAAAACTGGCTTATCGTCGAAGCCACACGACTTTTTGTTATGAAGTTTATTTATTAAACCGATGACCTCTTCTTTTGTTACCGGCGAGATAAAACGAGTTTTATCATTGTAAATTCCCGTGGTGCAGCTTTCCGACAGATCACCTCTAAAGTGAGAATTTAATTTTTCTGTTACGGTGGTCGTGAAATGCCTAGCAAACAAGTCTGACTTTTCTTTATTGTCCTTTACTAGTTTATCTCCTACCTTTATCTGACCAATTTCTTTAACAATCTTGGCCCTACCCATTATATCTCCTACAATTTCCCATAGCTTTTTCGTTTTGTTGCCTGCTTTTTCGACAACGTTTGAAAAATGTTCTTGTTTTGTTATCCTCACTTTTTCTTTTATTTTCTTTTTTAAGGTCTGATAGATTTGTTTAATTTCTTCATTATTTCCAATCTTCCACAACACATTTAAACCTCGTAGATCGTCAAGTTTCTTTTTTAAAGTCTCTGAAAATCGTACTTTATGCTTTGTATTGTAGCTGGTATTAACAGTTATTTTTCTTGCTGGACATATATATATATATATATATATATATATATATATATATATATATATATATATATATATATATATATATATATATATATATATATATATATATATATATATATATATATATATATATAAACATATAAAAGTTGAAACTGACCCCGGATATAGGTTCTAGTGGTCGTAGTTCGCGCTCATTTGCAAACATTTTTTCAAAATTCAAAAGTCGGGATCTCCCCATTACCGAATTTTTTCTACAAAAATTCACTAAAAGCAAATGGGATTAAGAAAAATATACATATTTTTGCTTCGGTGAACCTGAAATAAATACTGCTAACTACCTTAGTAGATTGATAAATATTGCCTTATACAGGACAGTCACTTAAAAACGAACAGGCGCGTTTCGGGACACTTATCGTGATTTTGTTTAAAATCACTTAAAGAGGTAAATTGACTCCTAAAGATGAGAAAGGCTTTTCTTTAATTAGCTACATATATCCTGGCGTTTTGTCGATTAGGTTGTCTGATTATAACTTACGAAAAAGTAAAGGTGGATGATTGTTGGTGATAATGAGTAAATTGTGCTCTCCGGTCTCTTTATTTGAGAAGAAACCCTAGTGTACCAGTGATTTTCATTTTAGTTGTCTGTCAGGTTATTGTTGCTTGTACAGTTATTCAACAAAATAGTTTAGTCGATTGCACAGAGGGCGGAAATGATTTCACTTTTTTTTTGCAAATGCTCATTGTGCTAACAAAACAGCAGAAATATTACATTAGCAACATTTACATAAGCATGTTAATCGAAGGTATGTTTTGAAGTTAGTGACAAAGTTTCAACAGATGTCTGTTTGCAATAAAATGCGAAGTTCTGGAAGAAATGAAGCCGTCCCTGGTCTTGGTCGTGTTGCTTTGCATCTCAAAACGACTACCAGGCAACTGGAAAATTAATCTGGTTGTGGGCGAACCACCATCCAAAATATTTCCAGGCGTCAGAAATTTTACCCACACAAAGTCCATCTTACTCACGAACTAAAAAAAGTGGTAAGTAAACGAGTGATGAATGATCTGAATTTTGTTTTTAACACTTGCTTTTTGATTAGAGTTCGTTTTTTCTAAACGGTACCGTGAATTGTCATAATTGTCCAAATGGTCCAATTCTAATTCCAGATTATTTTCTGACATTCGTACACAACACCCAGAAAAACTCAATATTTGGACTGGAATTTTTGATAATCATATTATTGCTCCTTTTCTCTTACTGTAATCTGAAGGGAGATATATAATTGAAGTAGTTGGAAAACACCATTGATCTAATGTTGACTGACATTATCGAGAACGATGAGCATTATGACGAAGCCTAGTTAGTATTTCAGCAGGATGAAACTCATCCACACTGCGCTTTTCCTGTTCGGGAAGAAGTTCGGTGGGTCATCTCTCTATTTTTTTGTGGGTCACACAGACATTAAAATTTATTCTACTGAGACTGATTCCTTAAATATTTACGCCAGCGCCTCATAAACGAATGCCTTTAAATCACTCCAGAAATGTTACAGAAGTTGCCCCGTTGTTTCGAACAAAACTTGTACTATTGTATGGAGGCTGGTGGTCCAAATTTTGAAGTTTTGATAAACTGACATGTTTTTGGTGAATAAATAACTCACTTTTAGAAGTCAATTTCTCAGAGCCCATTGCTTCAAATTTAGAAAATAGGGCACCAGTGAAAAAGACTTACACCAGCTCTAAAATCATATGCTTCTTGACCCCCTTTGTGATTAAAGATTTTAAGGGTATATTTCACCACCGCTTAGGGTTTGGAGTTGCGATGTTGAAAATATACCTAAAAGTTTTACACATTGGCAGCAGAATTTACCTCTGAACGATTTTCAAAAAAATCACGATAAGTGCCCTACAGCGCGCCTGTTTCGTATTCAAGTCGCCGACCTTGTATAGTAAAGTCGTCTTTGACAAATTGGGGGTTCCGCTCAAAAATATATCGTGAGCAGTCAAGAGAGAGGCGCTTGATATACAGATACACTCCATCATCCACATGTACATATAAGAAGAGTTACCAACGCAATTTCTGCTCCGTTTCAGTCCAGCTACTGAAGAAACCAGCGGCTATGGTTCGCGAAACGTCTAACGATCCAGTAAGTGTGAGTTCGACTACGTCCAAGCGGTCCTATCATTATGCTATGCCGGACAAATTTCCACAGTTTGTATGTACTATGGTACAGTTGAAGTACCATCTTCAAAACACACACTGCTTACTGCCCTAAATTGTGATTTATGTCCAGAAGAAGGCATAATACACTGTAATGTATGCCTCTTTCTGGTATAAATGACAGTTTAGGGCAACTATGCCATATAACCGGCATAAATTACAGTGTGTTATGTCTGCCTCTGGACACAAATTACAATTTATACCCAGAAACAGGAACAAATTATGGTGTATGTTCTAAGGATGTTGGGATATATTGTAGTACAGTGTATTTCCTTATTTATGCTATCATTTTCTCCGTATCATAGTGATAAGGATTCGAAAAATATTTATGCAGAATAAAGCGGTTAAGTTTCAGACTTCGTTTAATTTTCACCTTATATTTCTGAGATTCAGTTTGTTAATAAATTTAAATCTCAAAATATTCATGGTGACGAGGTCAATACTTGTTTAATAAATCAGATTAAAGTAGTAATACAAGTTAAATAATTAAGTATGAGTGCTTTCGGAGAGTTGAATAATTTCTAATTCAGGAAAAAAATTGGATTTCGTATATTGCACGGCTTAAGCAATTTTTTAAATTAAATAAGGTAGCTGCAGAAAATGAAACAGCCATTCTCGTAACGGTAATGGGAGGTGAAGCATTTGATTTACTATGTGATTTATGTAGTCCACAAAAACTAGAGGAACAGCCTTTTGATTTTCTTGTTAAGCTGGTGGAAGATCATTTGGAACCGCAACCATCTGAAATTGCCGAAAGCTAATTTCGTCAACAAATGCAGAACTCCAATGAGACTATCGCTGAATATGTCGTTACTCAAAAAATCTTTCTAAATTCTGTAATTTCAAGAAGACCCTGGATGACAATCTACGAGATCAACTTATTTTTGGGTTAAAAAATGAAACCAGCGGCTATTCTCTGAGAAGTTTCTAACATATCAAAATGCATATGAACTAGCAATCAGTCTGAAGGCAGCTGAATCAAATTCTGAGTTAGTCTCATCTGCATCTGTAAGCACTGAAGTGATCAGGAAATGCAAGGAAATGCAAACAAAAAGCAGGTATCAAAATCCCAAGTTTCAATCTGGAGCTAATAAACGTGCTAATAATGGTGAGCAGTTGAAGGTCAAGCAATAGAGGTGCATTGTGGTAAGACCAATCACACTGAAAATAAATATTTTTTCAAAAATTCCCGCTGCCATTTGTGTAACATAATTGTTCACATTCTTGTAGTGTGTACTGAAAAAAATTAAAGTAAAGTTCATACCAAATTAGCAAATTATAAATTTAATAAATATCTTCAATCAGCAAACTCCGTTTTTTGTAAAGAACAAGAATTTACTTTCTATAATTTAAGTAATGATAATAATTCTCCTATCAAGGTTAACTTACTGATAAATAATATTGAAATTCTTTGTGAAAATTGATACTAGTTCAGGTATTTCGGCTATATATATATATATATATATTCAGAAGCATCTTAAATAACAAAGACATCTGCAACTTGTATAGACAATATTTATTCAAATATAAACCTAAACAACTGTCTAGCGAAAACTGTGAATTTACACCTGTCGGACCATCTTGCGCAGAAACTCCTGATATATGAGGACAACAAACAAAAGAATAAGTTTCATAACTTAAAGGATACAACTAACAGTGATAGTGTTCAGCTTTTCATACACCAGTTGCAAAACATTGACTGGAATTCACTTCTGGTACCAAATGCTGAAGAATCTTATGTTCGTTTCCATGAAGCTTTAATGGAAAGCTTTGAAAACTGCTTCCCTGTGAAAAGGAAGAGGGTTATCTCTGTTAAAGAACACATTTTCCGGAGTGAAATTATCAGAAAACTTAAGAATTAGGTGCATATACAATCTTTAAAGTAATAAGAGATGATAACTTTAAAAATCTTTATGAAAGCCTAAAGAAACAACTAAGTACACAGATTGACACTTCTATTAGAAACTATAACAGAGATAGAATTACAAATGCTGATAATAAATTTAAAATCATCTGGAAGTTGATTAATTCGAATATAAAAGCCTCGAGGATTAACCAAGGAGCAAGTACACTAAGTGCGGACTGTCTAAATTGCCATTTTTCCAGAATTGGTGAGGATAATTTGGTGCTAGTAGAAGACACGTCAAAAAAGTGCCAATACTATATAAAACAGGGCAAACTGCAATACAATGGGTCAATGTTTCTCGAGGACACATCCCCACGTGAAGTTATGCAGGTGGTGTTGATGATGAAAAATAAGTCAGCTTGTAACATCTTTGGATTAAACATAGTACTTTTAAAAAGGAGAATCCATGTGATTGCAGACCCACTAAGCAAAATTGTCAATATGTGCTTTGATCAGGGTATATTTCTAAATCTATTGAAAATTGCAAAGATAATTCCTTTTCAAAAAATGGCGACATGAACGACTGCAACAATTATAGGCCAATTTGTATTCTCCCTATAATTTCGAAAATTTTGGAAGCACTTATTAAAGAGAGAGATTAGCAAGCTATATTGATAGGCAGGAAATCCTAAACCATTCCCAGCATGGATTCAGAAGAAATAGGTCAACAACTACGGCGATAATATATAGCTGATTTTGTCTTGGAAGCACTTGATCACAAAGAAAATGCCGAGCTATTGTGCTTTGACCTTAGCAAAGCCTTTAATATGGTAAACCACCAGATCCTTATTTCTAAGTTGGAATATTATGGAATGAGAGGCAGAAAAGGAACACTTTTACAATCATATTTAAGGAACAGGGTGCAGTTAATTAGCTGGCAAAATACCACATTAAATTTTAAACAGGTAGACTTGGGAGTACCACAGGGCTTTATACTGGGGCCAATGCTCTTCCTATTATATATTAACGATTTGCCCGAAAACATTAGGGCAGACAGAAGTTGCATCTTCGCAGATGACACGACAGTAATTAATAAAGCAGTTCCAGGCCTTATAAAACACAAAGGTGATCAATCCATCCAGCAGGTGGAAGCATGGGTTAAGGCAAACAAGTTATTGCTTAATGCAAAAAAAAACATCAAGACTTGTCATAACTACCAGGGACTATCTACAGAACTCAGACAAAAATAATAAAGTTTTAGGCTTTCATATTCATGGTTGTTTAAGCTGGAAACTCCACATATACCAAATGTATAAAAAATTATCTTCAGCCATCTACTCAATCGGAAGAATAAGATACATCATAGATGAAAGCGCCGCAAGGGTTACTTACTATGCTCACTTTCAAAGCATTGCAACCTATGGGATTTTGCTGTGGGGATCCTCGCCACATGCAGAACGTGTCTTTTTACAACAGAAAAGAGCAATTAGGGTGATTGCTAACGTTCCTCAGGATCACAGTTGTATAGAACTATTCCAGAGGTATAAAATACTTACCCTACCAGCAAGTTATATAATTACTTGCCTTATTTACATTTATGACCATCAGGCCAGTTTTACCTCCCACGAACAGGTTCACAATTACGAAACTAGAGGTAAAAGTCAGTTTGTGATTCCTTATCACAGGATTAGCCGCACGCAGAGGAGCCATGGGTATACTGGAGTTGGGTTGTTTAATTCACTTCAGGAGTGGTCAGGGAATTGCCTAGAAGACAGTTTGCATCTGTGATAAAAAGAAAATTAATAGAGAGGCCTATATATTCAATTGAAGAATTTAATTTTTAATTAATTGTTGTGTGTTTTGTCAGCTCATTTTATATTTTGTTTTATTTTATGTATATTGTCACCCACTATTTGTCATGTGTAAGTCCAGTATACAATTATTTTATTATTTTATGTGCGACGAACCATGTAAATGTTGATGGTTAAATAAATGTTATGTTATGTTATGTTATGTTATGTTATGTTATGTTATGTTATGTTATGTTATGTTATGTTATGTTATGTTATGTTATGTTATGTTATGTTATGTTATGTTATGTTATGTTATGTTATGTTATGTTATGTTATGTTATGTTATGTTATGTTATGTTATGTTATGTTATGTTATGTTATGTTATGTTATGTTATGTTATGTTATGTTATGTTATGTTATGTTATGTTATGTTATGTTATGTTATGTTATGTTATGTTATGTTATGTTATGTTATGTTATGTTATGTTATGTTATGTTATGTTATGTTATGTTATGTTATGTTATGTTATGTTATGTTATGTTATGTTATGTTATGTTATGTTATGTTATGTTATGTTATGTTATGTTATGTTATGTTATGTTATATAAAAAAAATATGATAAATATTTTAATAAATTCATTTATTTAAATCCACTATAAATTTAAAGTCGTACACCGGTCATTACATTCAGACGTTTGGTTATATATTAGTAAATGTTTCATATACAGGGATTAATAAAAAAACTCAAATTGTATGTCACTGATTTGGGTGGCCCACCTTTGTTTGGCAGGGATTGGCTGAAAGCTTCAGGTATTTCTGTTGATAATTTTTTAAACAATATTTCTCAATTAACTGTGAAAAAAAATAAGATAGCTTAAAGATTATCTGGAAAATTAAATTATTTTTAAAACCTGATGCGATACCTGTGCACTGCTAGCCTAGATCTCTACCATTTGCTTTGAGAGATAAGGTGGAGAAAGGGTTAAATAGACTGGTCACTATAGGTATTTGGACTCCTGTTGAATTTAGTGATTGGGCAACACCAATAGTGCCTGTCGTGAAACGAAATGGTAGGATCCGTATTTGTAGATATTTTAAGGTAACTGTGAACCCTAAATTAAATATAATTAAATATGCATTGCCCGACTTGATTATATGTTCGCACCATTACAAAACTGTAAGTATTTTTTCAAAATTGACTTGTGTCAAGCGTATGCTAAATTTGAACTTGACGTAGAATCTAAAAATATTGTTACTATAAATACTCATAAGGCTTTATTTAAATATAATAGGCTGCCGTACCGAATTGAATCCTGTCTGGGAATTTTTCAAAATTTATTAGAAAATCAGCTAACATATCTGGTGTGTCAGTGTTCTTAGATGACATACTTATAGCCTTAACAGGGAAAAAGTAACATGTTAAAACTTGGAAGAAGTTATTAAAATTTTATATAAATGTGGGTTGAAAATTCAATTAAACAAATGCACGTTTTTTTTTTAGAAACATGTTGATTATTTATGTTTTAGGGTCGATCTTTTGAACTCTATACATCTACGAAAAAATCCAAGCCATTTCTAAAATGAAAACTCCGACTAATACAACTGAATTAAAAGCATTTCTAGGTCTTGTCACTTATAATGGTAAATTTTTGCATAATTTAGCTACTAAATTAAATCGGCTCTATAGACTATTAAGAAATAACATACATTTGATATGTGAAAAAAAATAACAAGTCGTTTCATTTAATCAAAACAGAATTAATGTCTCCTAAAATTCTAAAGCATTATAACTCTATCTTAACTTTCATTTTCGCCTGCGACGCAAGTGCCTATGGCATTTCGGCAGTGATATTACACCAACTGAAAAATAATGAAACTAAACCTGTAGCTTACGCCTCCCGCATATTATCTGTGTCAGAAAAGGCATATTCTCGCGTAGATAAGGAAGCATTAGCTTTAGTTTTTGGCTTAAAGAAATTTTACCAATATTTATTTGGTAGAAATTTTACTCTTTTACTAACGCCTAGCCATTAATAAATATTTTTGGAAACAAAAAAGGCATTCCAATATATGCAGCTAGCCGTCTGCAGAAATAGAGTATAATTTGGTCATATCAATATAACATAAAATTCCTAAAGTCTGGCTAGTAAATTGAAAAGTACAAAATGAAAAAGACATTTCACGTAACCGCTGCATTCAAGAAAATTTGCCTATTGATTTTAAACAAATTGGTTATGAAAAAAAAAGGACCCCACTTTAAATAGAGTGGTGGGTTATTGTTTATATGGCTGGCCAGAAAGAAATACAATCCCTGAATGCTTGAAAACTTTTTTTAATAAAAACGAGCAACTTCATGTAGAATTTGGTTGTTTATCATAGGGCTATATTGTTGTAATTCGTGAAAATCTGAGAAAATCAATGCTTGACGAACTTCATTTGAGTCACCTTGGTATAAGTAAGTGCATATCCTTGGCACGTTCATATATATAGTGGTCAAATGTAGACAAGGCTATCAAAATAATATGTCTTAATTGTGAAATCTATAAGTCCTTATGAACCAATACTGTGAAGACAACATTATCTCCTTGGCCTGTAACGTCAAACTCCTGGGCTAAGTTGCATATCGATTTTCTGGGTCCGTTATTTAGCAATAAATATTTAGATGTCACAAATTCCCATGCGGAATGGTTAGAAGTCATTAAAATGAAGTCTACAACCACAAACAGAGTAACTTATCATTTAAGACAACTTTTCTCTCAGTTAGGTTTCCTAAACCAGATCGTGTCGGATAATGGGCAACCCTTTTATTCTAAAGAATGTTCTTCCTATTTGCGATCTAATGGTATTAAGCAAACTTTTGCCCCAGCTTATCGTCCCCAAAGTAATGGTACTTGTGAAAATTTGGTTAAAAGCGTCAGAAATACTATTAAACACGCTCAGATGGAAAAAGAAAATTTAGATAAAGTTTTATATCGCATTTTATTTGATTATCGTAATTCTGATTACCCTACTACATGTACCAGTCCTGCAAAATTAATGTATGGATGCAATTAAAGGGTAGAGTAGATTTAATTATGCCTAAAGGGGAAGAAAGGGTATTACATGAGCAATAAAAACTATTTAAACATTTAAGGGCAAAGGTAAAAGTTTTAATGTGGGAGACGAGGTATTATTTAAAGAATATTCTGAACCGAATAATCCTACCTGAAATCTGGCGAAATTATCCAACAACATGGTTCAGTTGCTTTTGATGTAAGAGATGAATCTGTTAAGAATATAAAGCGACATTCAAATCAATTAATTACTTGCAAATATCCTAAAAATTGCCATTCTTTTTCTGGTTCAACATCAGCAATACTGAGTAATAAGAATGTCAATCAAAAGCAGTCGTATATCCCAAAAAATTTGCCTGGCAATGCAAGTCTGAATAAAGAGATAAATTCACCAGAAATTATTAACATAAGTAATGAAACAGCAAATATTTCATCTGCTCCTGACATTGCTAGCAATAACGAAAATATAATATTTATAAGTTCGCATATAAATTATGTTGATATACCGTATAATTTTCGCCATAGACATAAATGATAAATAATATTGAGAGAAATATATTGTACATAATTTTAGTTTGTTTTTTTAATGGAAAAAATGTATGTATATAAATCATATGGAAATAATGTAAAATGAAAATTGTAGATAGTGTTAATATATTACTCAATTAAAATTATAAAGCATATTAGTACTAAAAATTCACTATGAGGTTGTGATATATTGTATTAGAGTTATTTCTTTATTTATGTTATTATCTTCTCCGTATCATGATGATAACGATTCATAAAATATTTATACAGAATGAAGCAGTTAAGTTTCAGTCTTCGTTTAATTTTCACCTTATATTTCTGCGATTCAGTTCGCTAATAAATTTAAATCTCAAAATATACAAAGATGTTGCAGATGTTTTGCTAATATGTCGGTATTTAGATTACAACGACCAAAAACAGTGTCATTTGCAAACAAATTAGACTCAGCCAAATCAATTTATTTAATAATTTAGGCTAAAAATAGATAAAACAAAACACAAAATCCTGTGAAGCAGCCTTGATGATGGTGGTGGTGATGCTGGTGATGAAAACGTGTGCTTCTGAAGTCAAGACTTCTGGGTTCGATTCCCACTAGACACTTCTCATTTTTCAGTTTAGTAAAATTAACATCAACTAAATTGTGGCATGGTGTTTGAGCACGTTTAGAAGAGGCGTAAAACCGTTGGTCCTATATACTATGTGCGTGTGTAAGGATAATTATATGTAAGTTACTTAAACAAAGGAATTAGGGTAAAAAAACATGGATTTATAACATTAGACTTTAAACGAGAGAGTAATTAAAAAAGACGCAGCAAGTGCGTTATGGTAGTGAATTTTCATAGAAATGATCTGGCACAAAATATTTTATTATAACTTTTTTTCTTGTAACTTAGAAATCTAAATTTTAGCGTATATTATTATATCGTAAACCTACCCACCAAATTTGGTTATCATAACTTTTTTATTTTTTGAGATAAAAATTTTTTTCGAATGAAAACTCACAATTTTCCCGGAAAACCTCGTCCGATTTTCCTGACTAACGAACTTATCCAATCCACTTGCCACATGCCAAATTTTATCAAAATCGGCCCATTATTTTTTAAGTTATCGGTGTGATACATATATATATATATATATATATATATATATATATATATATATATATATATATATATATATATATATATATATATATATATGTATAAACATATAAAAATGGTAACTGACCCCGGATATGGGTTCTAGGGGTCCTAGTTCGCGCTCATTTGCAAACAATTTTTCAAAATTCAAAAGTTGGGATCTCTCCATTAGTGAATTTTTTCTACGAAAATTCACTAAAACTATGGTTAATGACAATAAAGTCAAGGCCATGCTATCTTTTGCCCGTCACCAATGAATGAATGTACTATTAACTGATCCGTTACGTGACTCAATAAATACCTCTAACCTGCCTAATATATACTAACCTCTTTAATAATCCCTAGACGCGGTTGAACACGAGAACCAAGTATTTCTTACTTCTTCGCGCTTATTTTTTCAAGTGTTTTTAAACCTTGAAAGTCGTGACTGATCTTTATCGAATGATTTTATGTGGGTCTGTTATGAAAACACGTCTGGAGTGGGCCTTCCTGAATAAAAATACAATATAATCTAATGCGCCTCATACAATATTTTATGCCAGTTGAACTGTGTTCCAAGTATTTTAGTCCAATACGTATCTATCTAACATTAATAAAAGCCTGGACGCAGCAAGTGCGTTATGGTAGTGAATTTTCATAGAAATGATCTGGCACAAAATATTTTATTATAACTTTTTTTTCTTATAACATAGAAATCTTAATTTTGGTGTATAGTTTACTTTTTATATCTTAAACCTACTTACCAAATTTGGTTATCATAGATTTTTTATTTTTTAAGATAAAAATTTTATTCAAATGAAAACTCAAAATTTTTCCGGAAAACCTTGTCCGATTTTTCTGATTATCGAACTTGTCAAAGCCATTTACAAAAGGAAGCTACATGCCAAATTTTATCAAAATCACCCTATTATTCTTTGAAATAAAAATTTATTTCGAATGAAAACTCAAAATTTTCCCGGAAAACCTTGTCAGATTTTCCTGACTAACAAACATGTCAAAGCCATTTACAAAGGGAAGGTACGTGCCAAATTTTATTGAAATCAGCTTATTACTTATTGAGATAAGAATTTTTTTCGAATGAAAACGCAAAATTTTCCCGGAAAACCTTGTCCGATTTTCCTGACTAACGAACTTATCCAAGCCATTTACAAAAGAAACGTACATGCCAAATTTTATCAAAATCGGTCCATTATTTTTTGAGTTATCGGTGTGATACACACATATATATATATATATATATATATATATATATATATATATATATATATATATATATATATATATATATATATATATATATATATATATATATATATATATATATATATATATATATATATATATATATATATATATATATATATATATATATATATATATATATATATATATAAACATATAAAAATTGAAACTGACCCCGGATATGGGTTCTAGGGGTCCTAGGTCGCGCTCATTTGAAGAAATTTTTTCAAAATTCAATAGTCGAGATCTCCTCATTAGTGAATTTTTTCTAAGAAAATTCACTAAAAGCGTGGATATCGGAGTTATCGATTGAGTTGTTTAAAATATTAATTTTTAATTTATAGCCTCTCTTGATAAATTATACCTTTCGCAATTTTGCCAAATACCACTATTTATTAACAATTATTTTGCTATATTGAATATTTGCTATATTTACATAAAGCTTATTAAATTAAATAATATCAATTATATCTATAAATATTATTTATGAATTTCAGTTTAAATAAAATATGGTGCATTCTGAAACTAGTTCAAATTTAAATCAAATGGCTGTAAAAGCACTACACTTATATATTAATATCAGTTTTGTGTGGCATCCCCTTAAACAATATTGTTATTTTAAAATAATAGGTAGGTGGATAGTGTAGGTAGACATTTACTAGCTGTTATTGCTGTTTTGGTAAAATCAAAAAATATTTAAAATGTGTGTACTAAACTTTACATCAACAAGAATGTAATGATTAATTAGATACTTTTAAGCACCATTCTTTGTAAAAGCCCCCAGGAATTTGTTATGAACTACTTGCTATTAAATTACCAAATGTTTGTCTGAGCTATTTACCTTCAGTCGAGATCTGACGGAGCTAGTAGAGGTTTCTACTCGCATGCCATATATAGGTTATCTTACAGCACATCCCCGATGGTTGTCAATGCTCTCTTTGATGCCCTGTGTGCTTGTGAATTGATGTTGTCCTCCCAAGTATTATTTCTTGGTGACTTTAATATATCCGAATACTTTACCTAATTAGATGAGGATTACATTTCAATTAAGGTTAGGATATTTTTATCCTTGCAGAATATTTCCCACTTGAAACAACTGAATTTTATCAGGATTTCTAATGAGAGACCTCTAGACCTTGTACCAACTACCGTTGACATGCAGGTCTGTGTTGCCTCTGACTAATTACTGTTAGAGGATATTCACCATCTAGCACTTGAGGTCATAATTACTTTGACCAACACAAATAAATCACGTATCAGGAATACTCGAATAGCGTCTCACTTTTGTTATCTGAAAGCCAATATTCTCTACACTCACCTGTCATCCGTTGACTGGCCTTTCTTGGAACACTTTGCTGATGTTGATGAATATTCTGATGCATTTGATGCTGTTTTATTTTCTATTGTGAATGTCTATGTGCTCAGAGTTAAGTCTTGGTCCCGACTTATTTACACCCTTTGGTTTTATTCTGAGCTAATCAATAACATCAAGCTTAAATTCAGAGCCTGGAGGCGGTAGAAAACTCTTAATATTCCTGCTGATTATTTGTAATTCAGCGGCTTAGACTTGTTGTTAAAGTAGCCTCGGAAACCAAAGACAAACTTTTCTTTCTCCCAACAGGCTGATCATCATATTTCCTCTGATCCTTCTTTTTTCTGGAAATTGATTTATCTCAAAAGATTCGATACCTCAGACCTCATTGTCACATGAGTGCCTCACTCTGACTGATTCACTTTCTGTGGCCAACGCATTCGCCAATTTTTTTAGAATGCCTTAATAAGCAACACAAATGGTGAACTGATATGGGATGGGACTTTGTAGGTGACAATCCAATAACGTATAGTCGAGAGGTCACAAATGAGATGCAATAAAAAAATCCCGCCGGAGGATACATCGGACCCTGATGAGATTCAAAGTTTCTTAGTAAGAGAATATGCTTACGTTTTTATGTATCCATGTTCATCTTTAAGATCTCGCTTAAAACATCAAAGTTTTTTACTATATGTAAAACAGATCGTTATATTCCCTCAAATAGGTACCAAACCAAAGTTGAAAACCATAGACAAATCATCATTAATAATTTTTCAAAGGTGTCTATTATTTAATTTGGTCTGGTACATAATCTCGTGGAATGTTTGCATATTTTACTCTTGTTGTGCTTCCATACGCCTAGATTTAACTTTAGATTTCAGATCCTGTTTCTAATCGCCTGTCCTAGGACAAATGTAAGACTGAATTTACCTTTCCCCCCCCTCTCGCTCTCTCTCTCTCTCTCTCTCTCTATATATATATATATATATATATATATATATATATATATATATATATATATATATATATATATATATATATATATATATATATATATATATATATATATATATATATATATATATATAAAACTCTGTACATCGCTCCATTGACATTTTCGAGTGCAAAAAGTCAGATCTTTTGCTCAGCTGATTGACTTGTGAACCAGTTGTTGCTCTCTTCTATATATGTGTTGTTAACTTAATGAATTTTGATTATTGTTGTAACGTTTACTATGTTTGATCAAGCTCTTTCTTTGGGAACTGCCCCGTTGGGTATTGCATTAATAAATAAATACAGCCTTTACTCTTGATCTTTTCTAACGAGTAACACCAGCAACTACAAGGTACTGACATTGGCCTCCTTATTCAAGTCTTATTGTCTTATGTCTACAAATTAAGTGAATTTTTATACCAGAGATGTTTTGAACAAAAAAGTTTCTTCAGAAGGTCAAAAGTACAACTCGATCTGATGATAAATAAAAACTCGGGACGCAGCAAGCGCGTTATGGTAGTGAATTTTCATTAAAATGTTTTTAATAGCAAATATGTGTTTTTTTTTCAGAAAGCAGGCATCAAATTTGGTTACCAGTATAACCTATGTAGTAAAAACAATGTGCCATGTTTCACCAAAATAACTTTATTGTTTGAAAACGTACAGAAATTTCCGAAAGTAAACTTAAAATGTAACCGAAAAAATCCGTTTCTTGGTCAACCTTATAGGTTAATAGCAAATTGAGCTTTTCAAATATGAAGCATTTAATCAAAATTCGCTACTATAGCGCACTTGCTGCGTCCATAATTTCTTAACTTACAAACATTCATTATATTTCGATGGAAAATGCAAAAACATAAGGCGTTTTCCACTAAAGAAAAAATATTATTTGTATCACCAACGACTTATGGGCCACCCTGTGATGTTAGCAATAATTTTTTAAGGTGTAGCTCAAGACACCGTATAATTAATGTATACAATATTTTTTCATATCTTGTATAATAACGGATATATTGAGCTTTATTGATTTTTTACGAAAATTCTACAAAAATTATATACCTAAACGATAAATGCTATATAGCTAAGGCTACTGCCAAGCATCAGAGAAAGGGTCTATTTCAAATGAATTTTCTGGAAAGATATTAGTAAAATGAAGGACGATGACGGTAGAAACTAAGACTTCAGGGTTTGTAAAACATTCTTCTTAAGACATTTTCTTTCCAGAGCCCGTATAAGATTCAAGTTCTTTACCTAAATGTTGCGAATTTCGACGTTTTAAATTGTCACTTTGACGTTTTGAGGAAAACCCCAATTTATTTTTCTTTAAATGCCCATAACTTTTTTGTATTTTGACCTACAAAGCTAAATTTTGGTAGGCACCTCACCTATAATGACATAAACCAGCGTACCAAATTTTGTTGCCCTTACTTTGTTAATTCCGGAGATATAAATTTTTTTTGAAAGAAAACCCAAAATTTTCTGGGAAAACCTGGGCCGATTTTCCTGACTAACGAACTTATCCAAGCCATTTGTAAAGGGAAGGTATTCACCAAATTTGATCAAAATCGGCCCATTATTTTTTGAATTATCGGTGTGAGATATATATATATATATATATATATATATATATATATATATATATATATATATATATATATATATATATATATATATATATATATATATATATATATATATATATATATATATATATATATATATATATATATATATATATATATATATATATATATATAAAAATTCAAAATTTGGGATCTCCTCATTAGTGATTTTTTTTAAGAAAATTCACTAAAAAGATATGGCAAAAAATAAAAAATCCTGAAAATTTACTTTTTTTGAATAATTCAAAAACTAAGAGCATCAGCTCGGATTTTTTTTGGCAGAAATATTAAGCGCTAAAATACGCAACTTTGTCCTAATCTAACTATCTTCGTATATGTTACTGTTTCCGAGATCCCCATGTTAAGGCTCGAATATGGCTAACCCTGTATGTATACATATATATATATATATATATATATATATATATATATATATATATATATATATATATATATATATATATATATATATATATATATATATATAATGAAATATTACAAAAAAATTGGTAAATAAAATCCATTCAGTTATTTTGAGTAACTTTTGGGACAGCTATATATGGTTTGCAAATAAATCGTAATGTACAAATATCAAAAATGTATAATAAAATATTTCTCACCACCGTAAACTCGGATTTTGCTACGTCTGATTATAACGGTAAACGGTATTTGTTATTACAGACAACGAAATACTGAACTCGCGGACATGTTGAATTCGGAATCTGAATTAAACTGAATCTCTTGGCCAGCGGATCGGCTTATATATGATATAGAATATGTGTCTGTGTTTATTTCTAGAAGCTTTGACTTCTTTATTTAGGTTATTGCTTGGGTTAAAATTTTAGGACCAAAATCTTGCAATTTACACATTTTGACCGGGCGTTATCACAGTGATAAGATTCCGATGTTTGTCTCATTTATCTCTTTCTCGATTTTCATCAGAATCATAACCATGTTGACAATACAAATCTTCATCTTGATTATTATTTTACTTTCAGTTTATACGTATGCAAAATCTTGTTTTTCCCCAAATATCTATACCATTATGTCGATAGTACTCACTTGCATGTAACACTTTTTTTTACTTTAATGTCGGTCTATTTCTGCGACTATTGCCAATCACCCACGCCATTGGGTACTTTCACCTCACTATCCTGTAAATTTTACCAAACCCCTGCTTTCTGTAAAGATGGTAGGGATCTTTAACGTACCCAACATCGCATGTACACAGCACCGACGACTTTACGCTCCCACGGAGCGCGGAACGTGCAAACATTTAGCTTGCTTAAATACAATGCCACAACCTCGGTTGCCGTTAATTTTGCAGTATGTACTGAATAAAGGGAAGGAGAAATCCTGGAAGTCGAAACCAGCACCTTTCGATTCAAAAGTAAACGTTCGTACCCCTGGACCGCCGACGCTCTGCATGTTATTTACTTTGAAATATTAATGAAGAGAAGTCTCAGAGTTTGTTTCACAAAAATAAAGTATGTTCATCGAAACTAAACGCGAATTTCGTTACAACGGGAACGCTGAAATTATCTATTATAGGCTAGATGAACATAGTAACGATGTAAATAATGTAATAAAAATAATAAATGTTTCTCTATTATGTACAAACACCTCTATATATAAACTAACCTAACATTATATTTTCACAGCAAATAAACATTTTTACTCAGCGTTATTCTATACTGCAGAATATATACAAATTAACGGTATTTTTGTTATTTGCAACTCATAACGAAACAATGTTTTGTTTATATAAACACTCGAAACGTGATATTGCTAAATCTGTGCAAAATAATTATAAAACCAATTTAACCTACTTGTAAAATTATAATCAACAAAATTTAGAAGATATTCCCAATTCCCTTATTACTTAAATTTAAATGTCTTTGTTGTCTCCTACAGCCCCTCTCAGTAACAAACTCTTGTGCTGAAACACTCAACTTTTCACAATATTTTTGATTCTCCGCTGAAAGACCCAATAGAAACCTCGCGATGATTTCTAAGAACTTGGTACCTACTATTTTAAAACTACATTATAGAACACTCAAAAATGGTGATCGTTAAGTAAAAAAAATAGTGCTCCAAATTGAATCATAACTTCCACAGAGTTGTGATAATCTACTCTACTCAGAAAGACATTCTCATGATATAAATTCAGGGTACAAGACCTGGCCGCAAAGAAAATATTCGTATTCCTGTAGCCATAAACTTCTGAAACGTTATGTTACTCGCGTTTTCACGGAAAAATGTAAATTTTTACCGAATCACATCTCATCTATCCCCTACCCCATGGAGCGATCTTACCGAAAAAGAATTCAGAGCGTTTCGTAGTCGGTAGCTAACTGTATACCAAATTGAAAGTTATCAGGCCAAGAAACCGACCGACCTAAAAAAAGGTTTTGTTGCAGAATCAAGTCTTCTATGTTTTGAGAATTTCTAGGCCGTTTGAGCAAAAAATAAGTTTCGAAATTTCTGTCACAGACAGTCCACCCCCACACATTTAACCTCTGATTTTAGTTCAGCATAAAATACCAGATGTTTGATGAAATTGAATGTTTTGTAATAAACAGACCCTAAAACGTTATATTACTAGAGTTTTAAAGAAAAAATATCAATTTTCACCAAATCATTCCCTATACTTCCCCCGAGCGATTTTTAAAAACACAAAAAGCTGTTTTAGTTCATTTGTCGGGTGCTAACTGTATAACAAATTTGAAGGCTATATATCAATTTGTTCTAAAGTTATCGTGGCTACTAAAGGACAGACATACAGACCGACAGACCGAGCGAACGACAGACAGGCAATCTGTTTTTTGTTCCAGAATCAAGTTTTCTATGTTTTGAGACTTTTTACGCCATTTTGCAAAAAAAATTCGAAATTTCTGTCACCGATATTCCACCCCCACCCATTCAACACCTAATTTAATTTCAGCGCAGAATACCAGACGTTTGATGAAACTGAAAGTTTTGTAATAAACAAACCCTAAACCGTTATATTAATCGATTTTTAACAAAAAATATATCAATTTTCACCAACTACCCCCCATTGATCCGCTACCCATAAGAGCAATTTTTCCCAAAAAACAATTCGAACCACTCGTTTTTCGGATGGTAACTGTATAGCAAATTTGAAGACGATATCTCAATTTGTTCTAAAGTTATCGCGGCTACAAACAGACAGACATACAGACCGAGAGACTGACAGACATAAAAGAATTTCTTACCCAGATCTTGTTTTCTACATGTTTTGACACTTTTTGCGATGCTTAAACGAAAAAACAATGTTTCAAATGTTTATCGCCGATGCCATACTTGCACACGTACTGACGACGTGGAAGTAATAACAATTATAATTATAAATCTCTACGCGCTTTGGCTTCTATCCCCTGAAGATGGCTCAGTAGAAACCAAAACGCGTAGTGATTTATAATAAAGTCTGTATGGATGTCTGGCCTTTTAATTCAACCTTAAAGTATGTCGAACCCAGACGTTTTAACCTTCAAAAGTTAAACAATAAGGAGAGAGGTTGATCGAAGACAATATAAAGCACATTTTGTTACTGCCAAAACAATTGGTGATAAAAGCTGCCATTTTAAATAAATTGCTATAAATTGAAATCCCTTATGTCCAATTATGTAATCTCTATTCCCACCCAACAGCGCTTTGTTATTGACAATTTTGTTCTGGTGCGGTAATGTATAACACCTTTGTAATTAAAACCCATTAGCAGACGATTCTTTTTTTCATTCTGTATATTTTCAGTATCGATACAATACAATTTTACGCATCAATCAGGGTCATTTACAATTGCTGTGATTGACAGTTTCGCTAAACGCGGGCGACTATTTGTACGTTTTGATATATTCCTCTACAACTATGAATAAATCCATAAATTTACACCTCTCATCTATCCACCGCCTGACATTTACATGACAAATTCATAAATGTGTGCTACTTGCGAAACGTAAATCTCCGGAAAATCTATATTTTAAAAAGAAAGTCTGTGCTTTTTAATTTCATTATATTTCTAAATAGATACTGTTTTATTACATGTTAGTTAAGCCCTGTCTCACATGTCCTGATATTTCTCAAGACATACATTTTCATGTATTTGTTTTTATTATTATAATATAGTATAGTAGCTTATAATTTTGCATCATGCCTTACAAAAAGCCCACTTTTTTTATTTATAATTTAAGTGCCTTAACAACTAAGGTCATTGACACTAACGACACACTAAATAATTACATCACAAAATTATATATAAAAAGAGGAACTAATAAATACACTTAAATACTATTAGATAAATTAGACTGTCTTAAAAATCTAAGTAAACAGTATATATTCGTAAAATTTAGATCTAAAATTTCAGACAAGTTTCTTTCACCAAAATTTTCAAATCGTGGATAGGCATATAAGGGACATTCCAATAGTAAGTGAAAAATTGAAGTTGGTCGGTCACAGAGCTCACAATTAGGGCGTTGTTGATTTAAGAGATAACCATGTGTATGTAGAGAGTGGCCAATTCGGAGTCTCCTGATAATCACTTCTTGTCTGCGAGATAAATCTGGAAGTTTATGGATTGCCACAGTTGGTTCAATTTCTCGCAGTTTGTTGCTAAGACCAATGGATTTGCCATTTCTGTCTATAAAAATTTGCTATCTGTGCAGAAACGTCGGACTAAAGTTGAAGAGGAATTACAGTATCGATTAAGACAGCATTTCTGGTACATTCGTCTGCATTTTCATTTCCGGTAATGCCACAGTGTGATGGGACAAATATAAGTCTGATAGATTTGCCAGATTGAAAGGCACAATGAATAGATTCTTGTACTTGGATTACAAGATGGTCCTTTGGGTAAAGGTTTGTGAGTGATATAATCGACGAAAGAGAATCGGTGCATATTAAGGCGTTATTGAAATGAGAGTTGACGAATGTGTTAGTTGCTTTCATTATGGCGTATAATTCTGCTGTATAGTTACTTCATATTGACGGTAAGTGATATGCTTCTTCCTTTAGTGCAGAAGTGATACTACATCCGACACCAATTTCACTTTTTGATCCATCAATGTAAAGAATGATATCATATCGATATCTAGAGATAATCTCTTGAAATAATCTATTAGCACATTCAGCAGGGAATACATTCGATTTATGCGATAAAAAACTCGTATCAGTAGGTGGAAAAACAATGGTGCATGGAGAAATAGCACCATTGCATATATGATTTGTCAGATCTGGATTGAAAATATGATTTAGCTTTTTTATATGTAACGAAAATGGTAGCTGAAACGTTCGCATTATAGAATCTGCTGAAGTTGGTCTGTGCCAAGAATTTATAGACTGGATTATTTGGGTTAGCTGATATCTTAGCCGCATATTTTAAGAGTAATTCCTCTCTTCTTGACTTAATTGGGGGCTCGTTACATTCTCGGTAAATACTTTCCACTGGACTTGTTCGAAAAGCACCTGTGACTATTCTAAGTGCATGATTTACAATGATGTGAAGTGGTTTTAAGGTTGATTTGCTTGCGGAAATATAAATAGCTGAGCAATAGTCAATTTTTGATCTTATCAGTGATCTGAAAATACTTAGCAAGACTGATTCATGAGCACCCTAGTTATAGTGTCCAAGAGTTTTCAAAATGTTTAGTCTAATAATACAATCAGCTTTGAGTACCTTTATGTGAGCTTTCCAGTTAATCTTTGAATCAAAGCTTATTCCTAGAAATTTGTGCTTTGTAACCTCTTGTAGAATCATTGCCCGTAGCTTGAGAGTGTTAGTAACTGAATGATTTTTCTTTTTCGAAAAAATCATAAACTTTGATTTGGAACAGGAAAAGTTCAATCCATTGTTATCAGACCATTTCTCCAATTTATCGATAGTTTTTGAATTAGATTACATGTTGATAAGCTATTTTTACCTCTGCAGTATATGACTAGATCGTCAGCATACAAAGCACTCTTTACAGGACTACATACTGATTGAAGAATATCACTTATTGCAACATTAAAGAGAGTTAGACTTAAGACTGATCCCTGGGGAACTCCATTTTTTAGATCATATAAATCAGATAAAATGTTGTTAGTTTTCACTTTAAAAGTTCTTTTACTAAGAAAATTCTTTATAAACATTAATATATTTCCTTTAATTCCCCATTTGGTTAATTTTTGTACTACTCCATATCTCCAGACTGAGTCGAATGCATGTTTGATATCAAAGAAAACAGCCACGAGTTGCTGATGATTTGAGAAGGCATCAAGAATTTCAGATTTAAGACACATAAGATTATCTAACGTGCTGAGATTTGGTAGGAACGCAGATTGATGTTGATCAAGATAATTGTTGTGTTCTAAGTTCTAAGTAATCTTCGATTAACCATCTTTTCAAGTAGTTTACAAACTGTACAGGTTAGAGAAATGGGTCTATAACTGTTGGCGTCCAGTTTAGATTTGCCTGGCTTGAGAATGGGTAAGGTGATGGACTGTCTCCACATGGTTGGAAAAACTTGCTGTTGCCATATTATGTTATATATATTTAAAAGTACTTCTAGTGCATCATCTGGTAATTGTTTTAAGAATATTCCTGGAATATCATCTGGTCCAGCTGTGGAATCATGGGTAGATTTAAGAGCTGATTTTAGTTCATTTAATGGGGATGCATTATCTGATCTATCATAACGCTGATCGTTAGCTTCAATTTGATTTCTGTAAACTTTAAATTTGTTTGTATAATTGTGTCACTAGAATTTTGATACATAGTTTCTGCTAAGTTATTGACAATGTCTAAAGTGTTGGTGATTATATTTTGGCTGGAATCTTTTAAGGCTGTAATGCTAAAACTTTTGTGGACACCTCTAAAGCTTCGAAATTTATTCCATACTTCCTTGACAGGTATTTGACCACTTAATGTTGAAACGTATAATATCCATGAATCTTTCTTCCATTTCTTAATTATTCTCCTAATATTCGATCTTAGTTTTTTGTACTCAATCACTTTGAATGGAACACAGATACAATTTCTCAATGGAATTAAATATTTAGGAATCCTCGTAGACCAAAAACTTAATTGGAACACAGGCTAAGACAAGAATTCCTTTGAGAGCCACAATGGTCATCTGGACTCGTAGAAAAGACATGGGGGTTGAATCCTAGGATGGTCTGTTGAATATACCAGACGGTAGTTGAACCCATGGTCGCATATGCATTTATAGTATGGTGGTCAAGAGCTGAACAAACCTCAACACAAAACAAATTGCCAACATTGCAAAGGCTGATTTGTTTTGGAATAGCGGAAACTATGGCATCATGTCGTACGGCTTTAGTAAAAGCAACGCTGCATTTGACCACAGATATACCTGAAGAAGTTGGCAGCAATAAGTGCCTCAAAACTATTTCAATCAGCCAAATTCAAACCAGTAAACTTGGTTGGTCATTTGAAGACACTAAAAATTATTCCATTGGGGTCACTCGCCAAACCAACAGATCAAATGTCTTCTAAACTTGACTTTATAGTTCCATTTGACGAAGTCATAAGTCACCACCAAGCATGGGACACAGACAATATAAGGCTGACAAACCATTTATTTGTATGGTATACAAACAGGTCCAAACAAATAGAGCAAGCAGGAGTGGGAATAAGAGGACCTAACTTCAGACTGACTAAGTCCGTGGAAAAATATTCCAACATCTTTTCAGCAGAAATGCTACATGAGTGCTACATGGGAGATGGAGAGATTTGCATCCTTACAAACAGCCAGGCAGTACTGAATACCCTGAAATTATTATAACCGAGTTTATGAGACTGCAAAAATTCCTTGAACCAACTGGCTACAAACAACAAAGTAACTTTAATGTAGATATCATGGCATCAAGGTATTAAATGAAATAAGAAATCAGATACCCTTGCAAAAAGAGCAGCTGCAATGCGATTTTATGGCTCAGAGTCCCATATTGTGAATAAACAAAAAGTCATGTAAGAAATGAACTTGGTACTTGGTAGAGGAACCAAATGTTATCATACTGGAGGGAAACGCCAGGCTTAATGCAGGCAAAACAGTTCAACACCAGATCAACAAAGAAGTCTAAGCTGTTTCTTAAATTGAACAGGAAGCGACTTGAGAGTAATCACAGGACTTTTAACAGGACACTCCCCAGTAAGGTATCACCTACTAAAGATGTGTAAACCGGACAGATACTTCAGATATTGAACTGAAGCAGCAGAAGCAACAGAAGCAACCATTTGCTATCCGACCGCATAGCTCAGTTCTGCAACCTTAAATACCTTGAAGAAGTAACCTTAACAACCCAGGAGATGGGTAAAGTCGCACCCAGAAAGATGGTAGACTACACAATTGGCAACTATGAGAAAATATAATCGTGCAGAAGATATCCAATGGGTTCGCAGTACCAAGAGTCCAAAGGACTATACGACTCATTAAGCAATCTACAAATCTACTATCTACAAATAGGCATAGGGTTTGTGCTTTCAAAAAAGCACAATTGTAATCCAACACCTGTTCCAAATAAAACTGCTTAGCACTTTTGGCGAAGTCTAGCTACTTTCACCCAACCGCAGTTTCGGACTTGACCTAATCACACTATTCTAGTGACCTGGCAATGATATACATATCACAATACACATTACCAGAAATATCCATAACACAAAAGATACACTACAACATAAACATAAACCTATGTATAACACACATAAGAAGCAACGAAAAAATCACAGAGCCTGAAACATCCCTGACCAGAATCACCCCTGAATCCAAATCACCCAAATGATTTGTTGTCCTCTCAACAGTATCCCTGCAAATCTTTAATTTAAAAAAAACAGGACTACACGCTTGAGATCAGCTCATACTAAATTGTATAATTTGTAACAGGGTACAGCAAATCAATTTTATCACCCAATATGTCAATCATGTAGTTGCTCGACTAATTAGATATCAATACACCCTCGTATAGTAGTTAATAAGCCCCAGTATGATAGTTTAATTCAGTAAAAATATTGATATGTCCTTACAGATTTTAATCGATGGTGTTAACGTTTTTAAATTATTCAAATACCTCCAATTACAGAACTCAGCATTTGTGTTTCTAGTGTAACATTTAATGATCACACTACACCTAAGAAAGGCTTAGTAAAGGTAATTAGTACGTTCAGACACTTACATTGTTTGAGAGAATTAATGATAATCCAATTTCGTTCTGTTAGAGTGTGATATTAACATTCAAGTTTGCATAGAATTAGAACGGTTATAATGTTAGCTTAGAAGTGAAGACTCTGACAGACATAGAATACGAAATACATAACAGTGATTGTTACTAACTTACAGTTGCGATGTCTTGTTTGATAATAGAGATGCATTTTAGTAATATTATTTAGTTCTAAAATGCAGTGGCATGTCTAGAATCAACTTAACTTTAGACACAAGAATTTATCGGTGGTTTCGTCTTTGACTTATTAGAATTAAAGCTGGCTGCTGTAAATTTTTCATCGATTTACAAAACGAAAGATGTAAGGCTAGATGTTTTCTCGCCATAATTAGAACCGCGGACCTGTTTCGCTCTAAGTAGACCTCATCGCTATGGTATACTAATTCAAATGAGAACACACCTATAAAATAATACGGCTATGGTAGACAGCTTTACATACATTTTCCCTATATTAGGGATGAAATGGGTCAGGACTGACAATTTACAAAATTGTTAGTTGGTTGTCTATTTTATAACTTTTGTGCTGTTTGGAGCCGTCGTGACCACATACTACCTGATTCCGCACCGAGATGGCGACCCTATCGTACATCTCACAATGTTCTAAGAGGCTCGCTACCATAGCCGTATTACTTTATAGGTGTATTCTCGGATTAATTAGCATACCGTACTAATGGGCTATAATTAGAGTGAAACCGGTCTGTGGTTCCAATTATGGTGGAAATTAATCTAGCCTTACATACATTGTCCCTATATTAAGGAAGAAATGGGCCAGGACTGACAATTTCCACAATTGTTAGTTGGTTGTACATAGTCTCTGATTTATAACATTTTGTGTTGTTTAGAGCTGTGGTGACAAAATACTACCTAGTTTTGCACCCAGATGGAGACCCTGTCGTACATCTCACCAAAAAGAAACGAAAGATACTCTTTGAGCCATATGTTTGTTTTTGTGTTGTATGCCCTCGTAGCAAAGATATAGTTGTTCGGGTTGGACATGCAAGGTGCGCCACAATTATGCAACTGAAAATTCAAATGAAGTTTTGTCAACCTTTGACTAACAGAGACGTCAAGATGATGACAGTTTCGGAAAATGTTTCGAAATTAGGAATTAGTGCGATTTGGTACTCCTAAAACAGGACGTGTTACCAAGATCCGTTTGAGTTTGTATAAGTTCATAAATATATATATATATATATATATATATATATATATATATATATATATATATATATATATATATATATATATATATATATATATATATATATATATATATATATATATATATATATATATATATATATATATATATATATATATATATATATATATATATATATATATATATATATATATATATATATATATATTATAATGTGCGTGTATATGATTTTAACGAAACTTGGCACGTATCTTCATTTTGTTAATATCTTGAACGAGTTCCTAAATCAGCTATAACGGATATTTTTTCTCCCAAAAATATACAAAAACAGTTTTGAATACGCTATATTTTTAAAAGTATTACAGTTGCTGGAATAAGACCTTACATGTAGCTAGAGTTGGTGTAAATAAACCTCTGTCGCAAATTTTAAGTAGTTTGATTTACAAAATTTGAAGTTTTTTCAAATTGCATGTATAATCTCAGAGACATGAATTGAAACGGCGTAAGTAGTTAAAGTCTAATGCCTAATAAGGACCGAGTAGTGAGCTGTCGTGCACAGGTTGTTACATACTACGGACATGAATCATAATTCATCGATAATCAAAGAATAACATACGTAAAACAAACCACACGAACTAGCGATCGAGAAATCTCGGACACTAAAATCCCGAAAACCGATTAAATCGTTTGTAGACAATTACGATAGAGCCTCGGTGGTCCAGGGGTAAAAATTTGTGCCTCTGAGTCAAAGGGTCCTGTGTTCGATTCCCAGGGTTCCCTTTCACTTTTGCAGTACATACTGTCAAAATTAACATCAACCGAGATTGTGGAATTGTATTTAAGCAAGTTGAATATTTGCACGTTTCGTCCTTCAGATGGGATGTTGAGCACGTTAAATATCCCTACCCTCCTTACAGAAAGACATATGTTAGGTCAAATTTCCAGGATAGTGAGGTGAGACTGGTCCCTGGCTTCGGTTATTGGCCATAGTCGCGGAAATAGACTGACGTTAAAGAAACAAACGTAATGTCTAATTTTTTGTCCTAGAATGATTGAAATTTTTGGGAAGATGTAGCTGTAGAAAAGTAATTATTTTTATACCAAAGTAAATTTAAATATAAAATGCTAAAATGGATATATTGCTGAGATTTGGGATTGCAGGGGAGAGAATTTCAGAGGAAATTTGGAAAGTGACAGAATAAAACCGTTTAACAGTTGAAGTTTTTGAAAGAAGTTTAAAGTTAGGTCATTTGAGAGAAGCTAAGTTTCTTGTGAGATGATGTATAATTAAAATTAAGGTATATAAGTATAAATAAGTAATGAGTATACATACAAAACAATTACGTTGTTAGAGTGACAGATGTGCTAAAATCAAAACGTTGTGAAGTGATTGCTTTTTAAGTGTTGGATTGAATAAAATTTTCAAAGTACATTATATTTGTAGCTTGATGAACGGTAAAGGTTGAAGTTTTAGACTAAAAATATACTCTAAAGTGAAAAGATCAAGTTCATGGAAGGCAATTATGAATTTTTTCGAGGAACTATTGCTTTTATAATGAAAATATGTCGTTTTTTGCCAAACCAGGATTTGACAATTTTTTGACACAGAATTTGTTCAAAACCACTCGACGCCTAGAATAGATATCCAAGAATAGGTTTCCTAAATTTCAGGCCTTTTAGATTAAAAAACCCAGTTCAAACTGAAAGGAGATATATGACATTTCTTCATTATTTCGTCAAAATGGCTGCTAAAAGTAGCATCTCTCGCAATCATTTGTAAATTAGCCGTTTTCTAAGACATAACGCACTAAAAATGTAGTTTTTGTAAATGCGATTCAGGATGTATTTCATTCAAGTAAGGATTATATTATAAGAAAATGGGAAGATACGAAAGAATGAAAGAAATTGGCTCACCTCTCCATAAAATGATTTTAAAGCCATTTGTTTTTTCTTTAAACTTAAAAATAAGAAGTCATCTAAGATGGAAACAATCAAATCGGTTTCAACAATTGGCGAGTTAGTAATAATTCAATTAATTTTGTAATATCTGTGTACTTACATCTGCTTTTAGGTTATAATATAAATTTTCCTGGGGGCAGCAAGTTTCCGTGTCTATATCTATCACGTACACCAGCAATTTATTAGCTTATATCTCTGGTTCAGTTGTAGAATGCTCGCGTAATATGTAGGTGGTCCGGGTTGTATTCCCACCCAATGCATGTAACATTATGTTTTGTTTCACTAACCTAATATTTCATAGAAACAGCTATGTCCAGATTTCATACGTTTGGATTAAGATCTGATTTTTCTTATCAACGTCTGGATAACTTTGTCACCGTTGAGTCCAAATTTATAAATTTCACCAGACAATTTTTTATTGTTGGGATTAGTGAATTTTCATTAAGAAAAGTTAGTAATAGAGAATTTGTTTTAAAAACATTTTTTTGTTTTTGGCAAAACTGGTTCGATATGGATGACTAAAACGAAATCAGCCGGACGATTCATAAAAACAATATCTGTCACGTTTATAATTTGACAGATACATTCCTTTTCTAAATATGAATTAAGTTTTCTTCTGGAAACCTTTTGTAACTTTATTGAATTAAAATTTGTAATTTATATATATATATATATATATATATATATATATATATATATATATATATATATATATATATATATATATATATATATATATAATTTATTTATTTAGTTAAACAACTTGTTAGAAGCGCTGGGAATTTTTTATCTACTGAAACTCCTATCTGTTTATATAATGCTTTTGTTCGTTCTCATGTTGAATATGCCAGCTTGTGCTGGATGCCCTCCTACTCCTGCCATATTACGCTTCTAGAATTTGTCCAGGGTAGGTTTCTGAAGTATTTGTCTTATTTTGTTGACAAAGTTTATCCTCAAAGAGGCATATCTTACAATTTGTTACTGACTAGATTTGGTTTTATGTCGCTTGCTGACAGGAGAACACTTTCAGGTCAGTGTTTTTTATTTAAGCTCATTCACAGAATTATTGATGCACCTGAACTTTTCTCCCAGCTGCCTTTTCGCTATCCTCTCCACGGCTGTCAGACTCGTTCTACTCATACTTTTTACTTCCGATTTCCAAAACTAATCTGCTTTTTAAATCACCCTTGTATTCTATTTGTGCAGAATATAATTTTTCCAGTAGTGATATATTTAGTCATGCTAGTATTGGGTCCATATCCGCAGCCTATAGGAATCCCTGCTTCGTGGAGACACCACATCTTAGTTATTGTTTGTAAATTTTTAGTTTTAATGTACAGTTTTTAATTTCTCTTAGTTTAGTAGTTCTTATTTAAATCCATGTAACTGGGCTCTTGTCTGTTTGGGTTGTTTAACTAAATAAATTATATATATATATATATATATATATATATATATATATATATATATATATATATATATATATATATATATATATATATATATATATATATAGTGAAAGTCTCTTTAAAAATTACAAATTTCAATAAAGTTAGAAAAGGTTTCCAGAAGAAAACTTAATTTATATTTAGAAAAGGAATGTATCTGTCAAATTATAGACGTGACAGATATTGTTTTTATGAATCGTCCGGCTGATTTCGTTTTAGTCAACCATATCGAACCAGTTTTGCCAAAAACAAAAAATGTTTTTAAAACAAATTCTCTATTACTAACTTTTCTTAATGAAAATTCACTAATCCCAACAATAAAAAATTGTCTGGTGAAATTTATAAATTTGGACTCAACGGTGACAAAGTTATCCAGACGTTGATAAGAAAAATCAGATCTTAATCCAAACGTATGAAATCTGGACACAGTTGTTTCTATGAAATATTAGGTTAGTAAAACAAAACATAATGTTACATGCATTGGGTGGGAATACAACCCGGACCACCTACATATTAGGCGAGCATTCTACAACTGAACCAGAGATATAAGCTAATAAATTGCTGGTGTACGTGATAGATATAGACACGGAAACTTGCTGCCCCCAGGAAAATTTATATTATAACCTAAAAGCAGATGTAAGTACACAGCTATTACAAAATTAATTGAATTATTACTAACTCGCCGATTGTTGAAACCCATTTGACTGTTTTCATCTTAGATGACTTCGTATTTTTAAGCTTAAAGAAAAAACAAATGGCTTTAAAATCATTTTATAGAGAGGTGAGCCAATTTCTTTCATTCTTTCGTATCTTCCCATTTTCTTATAATATAATACTTACTTGAATGAAATACATCCTGAATCGCATTTACAAAAACTACATTTTTAGTGCGTTATGTCTTAGAAAACGGCTAATTTACAAATGATTGCGAGAGACGCTACTTTTAGCAGCCATTTTGACGAAATAATGACGAAATGTCATATATCTCCTTTCAGTTTGAACTGGGTTTTTTAATCTAAAAGGCCTGAAATGTAGGAAACCTATTCTTGGATATCTATTCTAGGCGTCGAGTGGTTTTGAACAAATTCTGTGTCAAAAAATTGTCAAATCCTGGTTTGGCAAAAAACGACAGGGTCCGACAAGTTTAGAGGATCACATAATTATCTTCACAACTGCTCTACCTATAAATATCAAATTTGGTATCCATGGATATACCAGTGTTTCGCATAACCGGAAATTAGTTTCATGTATACAGAGTGATCAGTTTCCCTGTGCCACACCAAACTTGTATTTTTTTAAATAGGACACCCTATATTTTATTTTAATTTTTGGTAAAGCACTTCATGGTGAGTAAAATGATGCCTAACAATATGGGCCTGGGATCGACGGTTTAGAAGTTATTCAATTGTTTGTCAGAAATTTTATCTCGATTCAACACGACAGTGCTGCCATGTCGTCGCAAAACCTGTCAAGATCTGGTATTTCCATGACTCTTGACTCAATGTAGCACAATAAAATATGGTTATATAGTTTCCGGAAATATCCACTTATACAGGGTGTTACATTTTACAAAGCTCAATTTTTCTCGAAGATTTTAAATAGAACATCCTGTATATAACTACGGCATCAGATAGCGAGTTTAGTAAGCTTTCTCCCAATACCTTATTTGCTAGGGTTCAATTGACTGGATCAACACAAACTCATGGATCATTTGTAAACGTCTGGGTTTTCTACTTTCTAAAGGTGAATTATAATTTGTACAGGCTTTTAATGAAAATCATAGACATGGCATTTTTTGTTGTTGTAAATTGTTACATCGTTTTCAGATAATTGTATGGTGAAATTTATTTTAACTTAATTTATAAACAGCAAACATTAAATAAAAATAATAGTACCACATTAATTTAATACATAAACGAAAGAATCAAGAATGTATTAAAATAACAGTTGTAATAACAAATCTCAAATCAGATGCTCGAACACGTTCCCCCTTGCTGAACGCAAAGTTTTAATCTTTCCATAACTTGTCTATGCGTAGCAGCATGCATCATTTCCAGATCAACATTCCGACATGCATCTAATATCGGTTGTTGTAGATTGTGAACGCTAACTACAGGATCTATGCCAAAATCTGAATAGACTTGGTCGTTGATGTAGCCCCAAAAACATAGTCCATGGGAGTTAAATCTGGGGACCGTGCAGGTCATAGTATTTGGACATTTATACCTATATAATTAGAGCCGAAAACTTGGTCCAAATAGTCCACAACTCTCCTGCTGTTGTGAGCTGGACATCCATCGTGCTGAAAAATAATTCCAGGTTGGACATTCAGTGGAACATCATCCAACCAATCGTCCAGATGGGTGTTTAGGTGATTGAGGTAAGTTGTCCCGTCTAAAATACGGGCCTCATCAATCTATTCTCTAATATCCCACACCATACGTTGGTTTTATATTCAGTTTGGTGGTTCCTCGAAAAAACCCAGTGTAGATTTTCAGTTGCCCATCTTACACTGTAATGCTTATTCAACACACCATTATTTGTGACCTTTGAGTCGTCCGTCCAAAGGATATGGCTTAAAGTTTTATGATCTATATTTAAAGTTTCATTCATCCTATACTAAAACTCTAAGCGGCTCACATAGTTGTTGTTAAACTAGTGAAATAGCTTTATTATTTTTAATAAAAATTCAGAAGTTTGTTGCTAGGCAACAATTTGAGCGTTTCAGTGACAATTATTTTAAATCGGAATTATTCTGAGTATGTAAATCTATGCTGCTACCCTTAGGCAAATCATACGAAGATTAGACTTGTTATTAGAACTGTTATTTTGCTAACTAGTAGTTTATTTCAATTATTTGAAATATTTCGTTTATGTATAAAATTAATGTGGTACTATTTTTTTTATTGAATTTTTGTTGTTTATAAATTAAGTTAAAAATAAATTTCACCATACAATTATCTAAAAACGATGTAATAATTTACAAAAAGAAATGCTATGTGTATGATTTTTATTAAAAGCGTGTACAAATTATAATTCACCTTTAGAAAGAAGAAAGCCCAGACGTTTACAAATAATCCATGAGTTTGTGTTGATCCAGTCAATTGAACCCCAGAAAATATGATATTGGGAGAAAGCCTACTAAACCCGCTATCTGATGCCGTAATCATATATAGGGTGTTCCATTTGAAATTTTCGAGAAAAATTGAGCTTTGTAAAATGTAACACCCTGTATAAGTGGATATTTCCGGCAACTATATAACCATATTTTATTATGCTGCATTGAGTCAAAAGTCATGGTAATACCAGATCTTGACAGGTTTTGCGACGACATGGCAACACTGCCGTGTTGAATCTGAATAAAATTTCGAACAAACAATTGAATAACTTCTAAACCGTTGACCCCAGGCCCCTATTGTTGGATATCATTTTACTCGCCATGAAGTGCTTTACTAAAAAATATAATAAAATATAGGGTGTCCTATTTAAAAAAATACAAGTTTGGTGTGGCACAGGGAAACTGATCACTCTGTATACATGAAACTAATTTCCGGTTATGCGGAACACTATTATATCCATGGATATTAAATTTGACATTTCTAGGTAAAGCGGTTGTGAAGATAATTATGGGATCCTCTTAACTTGCCGGACCCTGTATATATATATATATGAAATTTTAATTTTGTAGCTTCATAGAAAACTGATTTTTGTGCATTTGAAGTTTTTTCTCAAAAGAAGCTACACAAGATTAAAACATTTTTTATGGCAGTAGAGATATTAATGGTAACACTTTCGAAAAGCATTCTCAAATTAGCGCGTATTGGGATCTCTAAAACCGATTTACAATGCATGTCTCAAATTAAAGTATTGCTTTTAATAATATGCCGTTCTAGTAATGCACATGTGAAAATTAACTCCTATAATGCACTTGCTACGTCCCGAATTTTTTACTTGGGTTAGTCATCTTTGTTTTTTCACTATTTGTCAGACGCTATTTCCGTTTTTCTCATTGTTCATTTCTATTGTCGTTATTAGATTCTCAAATATACATATAAGTTGTTAATTTATTCATGATGTTTTAATAGTAGGGGAATGGCAGTACCCCCCCATGCGAATACTGATGTAAAAGAGTCCAGCACGAGTACCTGAGTGTTCCTACAACATGACTTTAGCACCAAAAAAAATAATACTGTGAGTCGTCGGCATATCGAGGGACAATTATCAGATGGTGAGCAGCCGGCAGTTTGGCAATGACGTACCGTCAGTTATATCTAATTAGCGTTTTCTAAAATTCTAACATCTATAGACAGAGAGCCAGAGGTGAAAAAATTCTCTGAATTTACAAACGCTGATTTTTTTATAGTTAATTAGGTACGCTGTGCACGTACACATACTCTGGTCAGTCAAGCGAATCTTAGAACAGGTGCGCCAATAAAGATATCGTTTTTACCGGGGTAATAAAATGAATTTACAAAAGATGATAATTGTTATACAAATTATATATTTTCTAACAATTAAAGTTATGTCAGTCAGTCAGCTGCATACGGGAACAGAGCTGGTCAGTCAGTTCGAATGTGTGTATGAAAAATAAATAATGTGCAATTTATTTACAAAGCTTGGAATTTTTTTATGGATATATATTGATCTGTTAAATATTTAAAAAATAGTCAGTCAACTGTTTTGTAGAACAACGCCCGTCAGTCGGCGAAAAAAGATATAAAAATTTCGTGCGCGCCGGCGAGGTTACCGGCGGCATGCTCGCTCTTCTCCCATTATTATTATTTAAAATATCAAAAAACTGTGTGTAATTCTAATTTGTAATTATAAGTTATTAATTGGTATTTTTATTGATAATATATATATATATATATATATATATATATATATATATATATATATATATATATATATATATATATATATATATATAAATTATATTAACAGACAATTTATTTATTTCATAAAGTTGATAACATTACGAAAAAAATATTAAAAAAATAACTATTTAAACAAACGTATAGTTGATGATTATTCTATACAAAGTATATATGTATATATTAAAAAATAATTGTTTTCAATCACAATCAAAATCCAATTCTTCCTCTGAATGTTCGAATTCACGAGTTTCACTTTCGTGATCTGAAATATCTGACTCTGATATTTCTGACTGAGATTCTGATTGATTATATAGAAAATAAGTGAAATTATGTAATTCCAATCTTATAATTCAATTTAGCAATAGTATTATTTACAAACCTAATTTTTTCTGTGGGGGTTGAATGACGACGTCGTTGATTAGCTGGGGGTAACTGATCACCTTCAAACCAATGAAATTCATAAACATTGTCACTACTCTTCCAGCCGTGATCCATTGGTGATAGTTCTGTTATTATTTTGTAATGCGCATTACGCCAAATGTTGGCGATGTAAGGGGCTCTTAAATGTGTTGCATTAACTCAGTCTCACACGGTGGCAAGCTCGATCCGTCAATATTTTTAACTTTAATTGTAAATGTATCATTAACATTGCTGGAACTGCAAATGTATGCTTCTGAAAACATGACAAATCGTGCCTCATTACCTGTTTTTAATTTTTTTTAATCCATATAAATTGCAAACAAATTGGCTATGTGTTCAATTTGAATACTCTATATATTGAACATTTAATATAAATTTCTTACTGCATAGATTTTTTTTTAAATTGGATAAAAGACATTAAACTATATTTAGTCAAGAAATAAATTGTCTGTTAACGTTATTAATATATTTATATGTTTTTAATAGAACAATAAAATACCAATTTATAATTACAAATTATAATTTCACATAGTTTTCTGATATTTTAAATATAATAATGGGAGGAAAGAGCGAGCATGCCGCCTGTAACGCCGCCGGCGCGTACGAAATTTTTATATCTTTTTTCGCTGACTGACGGGCGTTGTTCTACAAAATAGTTGACTGACTTTTTTTTCATGTTTAACAGATCAATATATACCCACAGAAAATTTCCAAGCTTTGTAAATGAATTGCACATTATTTATTTTTCATTCACACATTCGAACTGACTGACCAGCTCTGTTCCCGTATGCAGCTGACTGACTGACATAACTTTTATTGTTATACAATATATAATCTGTATAACAATTATCAGCTTCTTTTGTAAATTCGTTTTATTACCCCGGTAAAAACGACATATTTGTGGCACCTGTTCTAAAATTTGCTTGACTGACCAGAATATGTGTACGTGCACAGTGTACCTAATTAACTATCAAAAAATCAGCTTTTGTAAATTCAGCGAATTTTTTTGCCTCTGGCACTTAGATTACTACTGTGTAGCGCCATCTCACTGTAAAGCAGTATATTTTATATCACAAGTGACTGACGAACTGAAAACCTTGCAATACCCCCAGTGCAGAAGGGAATTCAAGTGGCAACATTGTCCTCAATATCATTTCTCCCGTCTTCTCATACTATATCTTGACTGGGAAGATGGAATTGATGTTAGAATGACATTAATTATTCATATGCTATAACTCAATTATAATGCGAAATCCGAATGTTCGTTCACTAATCAAATGAAACAACGAGTTTCCAAGAAGCATAATCCATTTTATTTCAATCAGAAATTATCTCTAATATTAAAATATATTTCGATAGTGCACGCGATGCAAGAAGAACAGAAGTGCAATATAATTTCAGTCATTTGAAAAGCCATACCATGTGAACTTAGTTCGGCATTAACACAATTTAGAGAACCCTATACATCACAATACAGTTTTTAGACCTGACGCTCGTTTCGCTAACAAAGTTAGCCTCATCAGAAGGATGAATAAACTAAGTGAATAAAGACTAGAATTACTATTTATATGTTAGTTGCCAAGCAGATGCGAACAGCGTCCTCTAGGAAGGTATGCAGACAGACCCTCACTGTTGAGCCGTAAATCCCTGTAGTTAAAACTGCATACCTGCCTTTGTAATACTGTGTCCCGTTATCAAATATTCTTTCTAAGACGGACACGCAGGTTATTGAGATAACAGTTCGAACAATGGACTACGTGGAACCGACCTACTCTATTCATCGAAACATTTTACTTTTGTAAGCATCTAGCTGACGCGACTGCCTAACATTTTTGATAACTTTAAATTTTCCTTATCTACATGATGATTATTATCCCAAATATGCTGAGCAATACATGATTTGTCAATAGTGCCATACCTCAGTTGCGCTAAATGTTCTTTAAATCTAGTTTCAATGGTTCTTTTAGTTTGCCCAACATATCCACAATCCTTACAACCTATTGCATAGATTCCCGACTCATATGTTGTTTTATCTTTATCCATTGGGTAACCTAGAAAATTTTTTAATGTATTTTTCTGTAGAAAATGTTAGCTGTAAATTGGCTTTTTTCAAAATGCTCTTAAAGTCTCTCGTAATTCGTGGTTCAAATGGTAAACGGACAACGGTTTTGTCTGTTTTATATTTTCTGAAAGTCGTAGATTCCGCTAACATTTTTTTTGTTTTATGTTTATTGACTAGCTTCTCTACGAATCAGAGTCGCTGTTTTTTTTTTTTGTAGAAAACTATGGTGTGAATCAACCGAAATGTAATTCGCAGTAGTGATTTCCTTTTTGTAGGTGTCAAATTCTAAAGTGTCTCTATTTTAATAATACATCAAGAAAAAGTAATTCACCTTCATCTAAGTTATTTGTTTTTAACAAATTGTCTAAATATATAAGCGTTTCTTTTATGGAAACACAGGGAAACAACGAGGTCACATCAAATGATAATAAAACCTTGCCTTCAACCAACTTAAAAAAATTTACTTTATTAATAAAGTCAAGTGATTATGAAATTCTAAAATTTTTCTTCGTCTGAAGATGTTGACATTGTCAACGAAACGATCGTAAGGTCTCTGAAATATGTATTGTGGTGATTTGGGTGTTCTCCAAGTGTACTTCAAGTGAGTTTGAAACTTAGAAAAAATTTTGTTCGATAGGCAAGCTTTTAATTTAGTTTGTTAACGATTTCGCTATATTGTATGAAGGGGAATTCATAGCTGAAACAATAAGGCTCACCGATTTTCTGGGTTTATGGATTTTCGGGAGACAATGCTTTTTGGGAACTTTAGGATTTAAAACTTGTAACTTTTTTCCTACATCTTTTGTAATAAGGTTGTGGCATCTCTTTAAATTGTTTTTAACTTTAAAAATAATTTTTGGGAGAGGGTTTCTATTTCGTTTCTTACACAGTCATGCTTCTAATGCGTTATATAATCTATCTTTAACATCGCTTTTGTCTAAAATCACAACCTTATTAGCTTTGTTTTCTTTTACATAAAAAACATTTATTCTCTCGCAGTCGTTTAACTATATTTATTTGATTAACGTTTTTGGTATTAATGGGCTTATTTTCATTTAAATTTTATTAATTTATCTTTACATGCCTGTCTAAAAAACTTTTTGAAGGACCAGGTAGTTGTTTAATAGCTGTTTCAATACTGGCATCTCATAGATCGTCCTTTTGTGATTACAAACCAAATTTTATCCTCTTATTTAAAAGGTCGATCTCATTTTAATTGAACATTTGCGGAGAGGAATTTTCTATGTGGTCAACTTTCTGAGTAGATGGTTTTTTCCCAGTATTCTCATACTAATAATAATAATAATAATTGTTTATTGATGTCTTTGCACAGTGGTGCATTACACAGGTCATGTACTTATGCGTACAAACGCAATCACAAAAGTGATCAGCAGCATAGGTCAAAACACACAATTAAAACCTGCATGAATATACAGAAACATAAACATGTGGATTAACATCCAAACGAAAAACAAAACAAAAAAAAACAGCACAAAACAGAACAAGTCAACAAAAGTCCCGCGATACAACAATATCCATGCATGGCGTGGGAGCGTTTATTTTATGCGATAAGCAAAATATTCATCAAATGAATAAAAAGCGTTGCTTATCAAAATGTTTTTAATGGCAGACTTGAATTTGTTGTAATGTAAATTTCTTGTATTATGAGGGAGTTTGTTAAAAACTTTCATTCCATAGTGGTTGGTTCCATTCCTTGTTCTTTTTATGCGCGTGAAATCGACTGCGAAGTTATCTTCACCGCGCGTAAGATGACTTGGAATGGTACTGTGCCTAGTGAAGTCTGATTCGTGGCACTTAACATATAAAAGACACTACAAAATATAGACACAAGGTACTGTAAGTATCTGAAAGCTTCTAAAGTGGCCACGACAGTCATCTCTATACCCCAAACTGCCCAGGATTCGGATTGCCTTACGTTGGGTTGCGAAAATAAATTCAGAGTGTGGTGAGTGCCCCCATACCAGAATGGCATAAGTTAAGATACTATACACACATCCATAGTATGCACTTTTCAAAGTAGGAGTAGAAACTTGGGCGGAACGACTCCGCAGGAGAAACATGCCACGGGATGCTCTCATAAAAGGAACACTAACGGATTTAGATCATTTGTTGAAAATTAACACCATAGATGAAGAGGGCTGCAAAGAATATCTAAATTTAACAAATCTTTACACAAATCAGAATATTTTTCAATTTAATAATGAATTTTTTGAACACACCCACGGCACAGCAATGGGCAACCCCCTATTCATTGCAGACCTTTTCATGAGTAGATTTGAAATAGACCTAGCACACGAAAATGACTATTTCCTAGAGTGTACGTTCGTTATGTGGACGATGCTTTGCAGTATTTAATAAAAAATCTATACAAAGTAGATTATTTTATTGCCAAATTAGATAGTAAATTTGACTCCATTACATTTACGCATGAAATCGAAATTAATAACTAATGGCCTTTTCTTGATGCATTAGTCATTAAAAATAGAGACACTAGAATTTGACATTCACGGAAAAGAAACCACTACTGTGAGTTACATTTCGATTGCCTCACACCATAATTTTCCACCAAAAACGGCTAGTTTTAATTTTCTGGTTCATAGAATAATACAGTTTTCCTTAAATAAAGAAAAATACAACAGACAATTTGAATATATTAAAAATGTAGCTAGGTATAATGGTTACTCTGTCTGTTTAGCGGAGAAGCTAGTCAATAAACATAAAACGAAGAAAATGTTAGCGGAATCTATGACTTTTAAAAAAGATTAACCAGACAAAACCGTTGTTTGTTTACCATTTCAACCACGATTTACGAGAGGTTTTAATAGCAGTTTTACGAAAGCCAATTTACAGCTAACGTTTTCTACACACAAAAAATATACATTAAAAAATTTGCAAGGAACCCGAAGGGTAAAGATAAAACTACAGCGGTGTTGCGAATTTACGAAATAGGTTGTGAAGATTGTGAACATGAATATGTTGGGCAATCCAAAAGAGCTATTGAAACTAGATTTAAAGTATATTTAGCGCAACTGAGATATGGCACTATTAATGAATCATATATTGCTCAGCGTATTTAGGATATTAATCATCATGTAGATAAAGAAAATCTCAAGCTAATCAAAAATGTCACGCAGTCATGTCAGCGGGAATTCTTACGAATATATATATATATATATATATATATATATATATATATATATATATATATATATATATATATATATATATATATCGGTCAAAATTGGAACAAAAAAGTTTAGATGAATAGAGTAGGTCCGGCTCTATGTAGTCCATTATTCCAACTGTTATCTTAATAACCGTCGTGTCCTTCTTAGAAAGAATATTTGATAACGACGCACAGTATTACAAAGGCAGGTAAGCAGTTTTAACTACATGAATATAAAACTAAACAGCGGGGGTCTGCCTGTATACCTTCCTAGAGAACGCTGTTCGCACCTGCTTGGCAACTAACATACAAATATTGGTTCAATTTTTTTTCACTTAGTTTATTCATCCCTCTGATGACTGAAACATAAAACAAAAAAATGTTAGCGGAATCTAGGACTTCCAGAAAAGAAAAAACAAACAAAACCGTTGTCCGTTTACCACTTGAACCACGAATTACGAGAGGCTTTAAGAGCATTTTTAACAAAACCAATTTAGAGCTAACATGTTCTACAGAAAAATACATTAAAAAATTTGCTAGGTAACACAAAGGATAAAGATAAAACCACAGATGAGTCGGGAATCTATGAAATAGGTTGTAAGGATTGTGAACTTAAATATGTTGGGTAAACTAAAAGAACCATTGAAACTAGATTTAAAGAACATAGCGCAACTGAGGTATGGCACTATTGACAAATCATGTATTGCTCAGCATATTTGGGATAATAATCATCATGCAGATAAGGAAAATTTAAAGTTATCCAAAATGTTAGGCAGTCGCGTCAGCTAGATGCTTACAAATGTAAAATGTTTCGATTAATAGAGTAGGTCGGTTCCATGTAGTCCATTGTTCGAACTTTTATCTAAATAACCTGCGTGTCTTTCTTAGAAAGAATATTTGATAACGGGACACAGTATTACAAAGGTAGGTATGTAGTTTTAATTAGAGGGATTTACGGCTCAACAGTGAGGGTCTGTCTGCATACCTTCCTAGAGGACGCTGTTCGCATCTGCTTGGCAACTAACATATAAATGGTAATTCTAGTCTTTATTCATTTAGTTTATTTATCCTTCTGATGAGGCTAACTTTGTTAGCGAAACGATTGTCCGGTCTAAAAACTGTATTGTGATGAATTGAGTTCTCCAAATTGTACTTATCAGTGCTCATTACAGGTTACAATATTCACTCATTTACTTATAACATTTAAAGTGTGGTTATTTTCCTCGCCTAGAAAAGGACAGACAATGCTACAGTCCGTGGGATATCTGGTGAAATGGAATTACGAGAAAAGAATAACCCACTAAAGTTATGTTACCAGAACTACTGTAAGAATTTGGCGCATTATTTTCAGAAAATTAAAATGTGTGGAAAATAGATATTTTGGATTAAAATGTGTGTTTTTTTTTAGGGTACATAAGAGTACAAATCATTAATAAACTAAAGGGTAGTACAGTTATAAACACGCTTGGTAAAAACAAAAGAATAAATAAGGAAAAATGTATTCAAGTAACCTTTCTAAATTTTGGTGTATAATTTGGTTTTTACAATGTAAACTATTTGCTTGCCATCGCTTTGAATATATTAATTTTTTCCAAAAGAAACCCTAATTTTTTTTCTGGATAAACTGGTGCTATGTTCCCAGCTAACAATTTTATAGAGGCCACTAGAAAAGTAGGTTACTCACCAAATTTTATCAAAATTGGCCCATTATTTTTTGAATTATTGGTGTGATACCTATATATAAGCATATAAAAATTGAAACTGACCCCGGATATATGTTCTAGGGGGCCTAGTTCGAGCTTATTTGAAGATTTTTTTTCAAAATTCAAAATTCGAGATCTCCCTATTTGTGAATTTTTTACAGAAAATTCACCAAAATTGCGACATAACATGACAGTACATATTTATATTTTGTGTCCTACGAATAGTATATTAAACAAAATTTTCTTTTCGTTTGGTTAAATCAATTTCAGCTCCTAATAAATCTAACCTTCTTAAGGAAACAATTGTGAGATGTAGAAAACAGAGTAACGGTGGGGCGAATTTTGTCAAAATGTATCAATAAAGTCTTTGTTTCATATCAATTAAACTGTATAGCTGATTTAAAAGTGAAACACTTAGTATTTTAACAACTTTTATATTACAATAGTAGGATTTCCGAAATATTTTTTCAGTTACAAATAGAATTGGTTGGTAAAACCTTTAGAAGTTGGATTCGTAGAAAGAAAACATTAATTTATTCAGTTGGGTCTTAAATTCACAGTGTAGAATGTAACAAATCAGTAATTCAAACCTTTAAGTTGTTCCAGTGTTTAATGTGTATGAAACGGCAATAATCATTTGCAAACGCCGGCACTTAATTAGAGTGTTTTTAATGTTTGTAATTTTGTAGAATCAGGGGTAGTTTAGTAGCAACTTTACCCGGTTTTATTTCATTAACTCAAGTGTTTCGCAAACAAAATCTAATAACATTCGCTTTATGTTGAAGAAATGCAAGGGAGAAGGTAAACTTTGCAAAGGCTTTAAATCTAGATCTTTGCAGGCCTAAAGAGTTGCCGTAAACTGGAAGGTCGACAGTAAAAAGTCTCGTATAACGTAATACTGAGATAAATGCTTAAGGCGTAAAGAGAGGCCGCTAAAGTGCCTTTAAAAAATCAAATTGTTATTGCTTCCTTTCAAAGACGAATGCGAAACGCTTAACTTTAAGTTAAAGGGACTTGACCAGCAGCGTAATCAGACACTAGAATTGGCTATAACAAAAGCAGGATTTATTTTCGTAAATTAGATTGGACGATTATTTGGACGATAATAAGAATATGCTCTAAAAACAAACAGCCGTATTATTATTCTATGTGTATTAAGCGAAGCCAATATCTATGAAGCTAGCTTAAACAAAAGCTCCCGATTGTCTTTTTAGTAATTTCAATTAATTGTTACGTATAATTCAAAGCCACACAAACAATAAATATAGATATAGTTGTAGAAAAGTAGAAAAGTAATTATTTTACACCAAAGCAAAATGGATATATCTATTGGTGAGATTTGGAATTGCAAGGTAGAGAAATTCAGAGGAAGTTTGGAAAGTGACAGAATAAAACCATTTCACAGTTGGACTTTTTGGAAGAAGTTTAAAATCATGTCATTTGCAAGCACAAGCTAAGATGTTTGTGAAACAACCTGTATAATTAAAATAACAGTAAATAAATAAATAAAATAAACAAACATAATACATACATATATAGGGTAGCCGTTCGTTAGAAGTTTTCGTGGTTAAAAAAAACTTAGAATTCTGAACTTTTGAATTCAAAGTGATTTAAAATCCTCTTTTATTTTCAAGGTCATACCACTTGATTATACCGGAAGTTGCCATTTGCTTTCTTATTTTAAATAGATTACCCAGTATATTATCTATGGGCAATCACCGACGACAGGTAGCAGTTTCAGCTGAATATCCTGTAAATTTTGTCGAACCCCTGCCTTTCTATAAGGAAGGGAGGTACCTTTAAGGTACCGAACATCGCAAGGACACGGGACCGACGGCAGGCATTCAAATTGCTCAAATACAATGCCACAGCCTCGGAGAATGTTAATTTTTTCCTTCGTACTACTAATAAAACATATAATGTAATTGTAATAAGTCCGTAAAATGTGGTAGTTGTAGTATGGGAATAAGCAATGCTGTAAGCAAATGAAGTTTTAATTTCGTCATTATTGTTTTCTTGACTTACTTTTCTAATAGATTTGTATATTTATTATGTAACTATGTTGTTCAAAAGATATATGCTTTTCGACTCCTCTTACGTCTGAACTATTGAAAATAAGGCATATGCTTCGCGGACTTTTCTAAAGAAAATTTAATTCTTTACAATTATTTTTGATGGCATTTTTTCCATCTCTTAAGCCGTTTCCGTTGGGAGACACAAGTCGCCTTGAGCTTTGTTGTCAGTGTTTTCTTAATTATTTTGTGTATTATATTCTGCATTATTGTGTGCTAACCTGATCGTTGTAATGCGCAACACGTTAAGTAAAGCTAGATGAAGATTGGAGCCTGTGATGAGCACAGGTAAGTACACCAAAGCACATCTTTTTAAAGGCCTGATGATCGTTTCACCAACAAAGTTAGCGTCATCAAAGAGAATTTTTCATCCTCTGATGACGCTAACTTTGTTAGTAAAAAGATCGTCAGGCATCTAAAAACATGTGTTGTGGTGATCTGGACTCTCCAAGTGTACTTATGCTAAACACGTTAGTGAAAGTCTCTTGTAAATCGGTTCAGTCGACTTATGAGTTAATAAAGATAACAATCAGTTTAAAGGTCCCAGGCTATAGGAGACAACATGGCGACTTGGTGTGAATATGCGCTACTCTCCCTATCTAATGGCTCTGTCCTTCACTGCATATTATGGCAGTACCTGCCTTTAGATCGACTTGTCGAAACATATGTATAATATGCTGATGAATCGTAGGAAGCACGAAACCGGTCTATGCCTCCTGTTTTATATCATTGCGCACCGCCCGGAAATATCCAAATGATGGTGGCTAGCATGTAATGTGATACAACGCTCGTCGTTGTATTAGCCTGGAGATAAGTTGCTTTCGCCTGCTGGTTTCGTTCTACAACTTCATGTGTGTACACTGAAACTGCTGATCATTGATATGGAAATTTTTGAAAGTTTTAAGAACGTGATCTCGTCAAATGCTTGCTACTAAAATTCGCTAAAATTGAATAGATGGGCTAAGGCTAAAGCTTTTAGACAACCAGTCATAATTGTAACAAAATAAAATGATCTGCTAAGTTGATCACGTCTACGCGTTTCTTTGTGGCAACCGTTGTTGATTTATTAAACTCGCTACTTTATAAACTCATTTTTGCTTATAGGAAGTTACGTAAATATAAGTGTACTCATAGTCGAAAATAAAAAAATTCGTCTAATCCTATCACTTTTGGTTTGCTATTAAAGTACATATCGTTGTCCTATCACATTAACCAGTTCAATAGCTCTACTAATTTAGTTCCATGTATGACAACATGAAATAGAGCGTTCCCGTGAGCTGAAGTTAAGTGTGCTTATACATCTAGCACTCCATGTAATCCTGGGGGATTCTATGAGAACCTCTCCTCGCATCCATTACGCGGCAGTTCCTGTTTTCACCAGGTACGTCACTAGGTGACAATATATTCCCATCAAACTCTGTATGAAAGGCCATCATTACGTTAATGGTCCTCTGTATTATCTTGAGATACTACAGTGACATGTATTGTGTTACACGTGATATACTCGCTCGATTGTTTGCTGAAAAATAATATCTCCTAATAGAGTTTTGTTACTATCCGTCTCTACTAATACACTGATGCTTAGATCGCAATTTATCTTTTTTGTTGCTCGGTTTTATCTCGAAAGTGTACTAGAATGATGTTACACAATGAAAACATGTATCAGAGGTATCAAAATGGAGTGTATTTGTGGTCTTTTCTAATATTTTTGTCATCAGTCGGGGTTGTTTGCTATAAGAACACTGGTTTTCATTTACGGGACTTTTTGTTATAGATATAATGCTTTTTTCACTACACGTTAATGACGTTAGGGAAAAAATTAATACTTGGCTTCACGTCTTATCAAAGTGACTTACATAATTGTTTTTCTTTTAAATTTAATTTAGTTTTATATATATATATATATATATATATATATATATATATATATATATATATATATATATATATATATATATATATATATATATATATATATATATATATGTATATGTATATATATATATATATATATATATATATATATATATATATATATATATATATATATGTATATGTATTTCATTTCTTTAACGTCGGTCTATTTCAACGCTTACGATCAATCAACGACACCAGGGAACAGTTTTGCCTCACCATCCTACAAATTTTGCGATTCTGTAAGGGAAGTAGATATCTTTGGCGTGCCGAACATTCCGTAGATATGGGACCGACGGCTTTACGCTATCTTCGAAGGGCGGAACGTGCATACATCCAAGTTGTTCAAATACAATGCTACAACATCGGTTGATGTTAATTTTACACTATGTACTGAATATCCTTCCTCCGAGGTCACTATTCTTGGTGACTTCAATGTCCATAATAAGGAATGGCTAGGATCTTCAAAAACCGATCCACAAGGGAGAGCAGCGGAGGCCTTTGCAGTCAGCAATTCTTTAGCCAATATGGTTCAGCAACCTACTTACTTTCCTCGTATCCCAACACACAGCTCGAATCCCTTGGATCTCCTTCTTACTACACAACCTGAATGCTATAAGATATCAGTCACCGCCCCCCTTGGTCGCTCATGGCATGGTCACTGCTTCCTGCGCAGTTCAACCCGAGGTCACACAGTCATCACACCCACATATCATTTGGCACTACAACTCCGCAAACTGGGACGAAATGCGGGATTACTTTTCCTCATTTCCATGGGCGTCTGTCTGCTTCTCTCATCCTGACCTCTGTGATATCTCACAAAACGTCACCGAAATTATCCAAGCTGGCATGGAATTATTTATCCCACGTACACAGAAAACCTCTTCAGCCACTCAAAAGCCCTGGTTCTCTAAATCATGTGACAAGGCCAGGCTTGAAAAGGTCAAAGCTCACAAAACGCTTCTACACAATCCCAGTCAAGAAATTTGTCAAGCATTTAACGACGCAAGAAACCGCTATGTCCGCATTCTTTCTGAGGCAAAAAACTCGTTTAATAACCACATCAAAAACAAAGTCCTCTTAAGCTCCAACGGCGGCAAACCCTTCTGGACTCTTGCTAAATCTATTGGGAATAATTTCTGCAAAAGCACGTTCCCACCTCTTGTCTCAGGGGATGAAATTGTTTCTACCGCCCTGGCCAAGGCTGAACTTTTTGCTTCGTTGTTCGCCGGCAATTCTACTCTCAACCCACCTCCAAATTTTCAACCACCAACAGTCCCCAATGTCGCGCATAAAATGACGGATATCATTTTCAAAACTAAAAAGGTACGAAAGATGCTCTCTTCTCTTAATACCAGGAAAGCCTCTGGCCTTGACGAGATTCCAGCAATTGTTCTCAAAAAATGCGCACCAGAGCTTGCTCCTGTCCTGACCCGTCTGTTTCAGATATCTCTAATAAAGGCATATTCCCTAGTAACTGAAAAACTGATCAAGTACAACCCATCCCCAAGAAAGGATCCAAAGCGCTTCCTAGCAACTACAGGCCTATTTCTCTCATTTCAGTCGTCTCTAAAGTGATGGAAAAGTATATAAACACCGAATTACTAAAATTTCTTGAAAAACACAGTCTAATCCACGACAGGCAGTATGGATTCCGTCAGCGCAGATCGACTGCCGACCTCCTTTCCTTTGTCACCCATTCTTGGAACAAGTCCGTGGAACAACACGGTGAATTCCAGATTGTTGCTCTAGACATATCCAAAGCATTCGACCAGGCCTGGCACGCAGCGCTGCTTAATAAACTTCCGGCCTATGACCTACCACCAAAACTCTGTATGTGGACAGCAAATTTCCTCTCCAACAGGAGCATATCTGTTGTTGTGGATGGCCATTCCTCTAAACTGTATTCAATTAATGCAGGAGTTCCTCAAGGTTCAGCTTTAGCCCCTACTTTGTTTCTTCTCCACATTAATGACCTCCTCTCTAGCACATCCAACCCAGTTCACAGCCATGCAGACGACAGCACCCTCCATTCAAATATACAATATTCTAAGCCTGTCTCTTTAGCCCAATTAGATGAGGATCGCAGACTCATGGAGGGTTCTGTCTCCGTGAATCTCCAAAAAATATTAGACTGGGGAAGTAGAAATCTTGTACAATTCAACCCCACCAAAACTAAGTCTTGCTTTCTTTCTCACAAGAGATACACCAGCCCTAGACCCATCAAAATAAACAACCAAGTTATTCAAAGTAATGAGTCCTTTTCTCTTGTTGTCATTTCTGTGGATCGAAATCTTAATTGGCACCAACATGTCACATCAATTGCAGGAGCGGTTGCTAAGAAATTAGGTTTCTTCTTCCGGGCTCGCAAAAACTTTTCACCAGCTAATCTCTACACCTTATATACTTCACAAATAAGGCGAAACCTCGAATACTGATCCCACATCTGGGGTGCCGCTGCCGCTTCTAGACTCGCTATCCTGGACTCAATTCAAAAGAGAGCTATACGTCTCATCGGTGACCCTACCCTCACCCAAAGGCTGCCATCTCTTGCCCACCGACGTGCCGTTGGTGACCTCTCTCTCTTTTATAGATATCTGCACGGGCACTGCTCAGAGGAGCTTTCCTCCATAGTTCCCCCACCTGCTACCCCCAACAGATCTACCAGGGGAACAGAGCGAATGCACCCTTTTTTGTGGAATTCCTTGCCGGCACATGTTTTTCCTTCTCCTCCGAACCTCCAAACCTTCAAGTCCAGAATTAACAAGCTGCCTCTTTCCTCCTTGCCAACACCCACGGTACGATAGTATTTAGGCTGTAAGCCCTCGTGGTGTGTTGTTGAAATTAAAAAAAAATAGGAAAGGTAACCCTGGAAATTGAACCCGGTACTATTCGGTTCAGAGGCACATGATCTTACCACTGAACCACAAAGGCTCTAGTTAAATATATATTTGTTTAAAGCAAATTGCAATAGAGAAGCATATAATGTCCAGCCTATCAGACGTGTGTTAGAAGAATATAGAAAACTAGGTCGAATATCTAGATGTATCATTTTCAATGGAAAAAACTGACGTTTGCATAGCATTTTCGGTTACACCAAAAATCGTCACCAACTTTCTAATAAAAAAAAAATCCATTCAGAATTATTTTTTAAATTTATTCTGCAACTATATGTTTATTTATATTAACGTACCATAGGTGGAATATTAGTGGGTTTCAAAATATAAAGAATTATGAGAATCATGTTCATAGCTCGCCTCGTAAATTTCCATCAAAATTACCTAGTTCCTTATTTCATGGAAGACTTGAATGGTTGTAACAAACACTGTCATTAGTTACACGAAATTCTAAATTTGGGTCATGAAAACTTGTTTGGGTCGAACAGAACACCCTTTATTTTCTCAGTCGATTCGTTGTATCTTTTATTTTCTTTCTATTTTTATTAACACGCGTCTTATATATAAACTCCAAAATCGATGGAGGAATTTCAAAGTATTCAAATTTGACTATGTGGCTAGAGCCTCAGTGGTCCAGGAATAAGAATAAGTGCCTCTGAACCGAAGAGTACTGGGTTCGATTCACAGGGTTCAGGGTTCTCCGTTCGCTTTTTCTGTACATCCTGTAAAATTAACGCCAACCGTGGTTGTGATATTAAGTTTGAGCAGGTTGAATGTCTTCACGTTCCGCCCTTTGAAGAGAACGTAAAGCCCTCGGTCCCGTATCCATGCGTTATTGGACACGTTAAATATGCCAACCCTCCTTACAGAAAGGCAGGGGTTCGGTAAAATTTCCAGGAGGCTGGCGTGAAACTGCTCCCTGTCGTCAATGACTGGCCATAGTCTCGGAAATAGACCAAGGTTAAAGCAAAAAAACGACTGTGTGGCTATGTGAGCTGTTAAAAGTGTGCACAAAAGTAGATCGGGTTCCAAAGCAGTGAAAGGACGCTATCATGGTGGCTTTGTATAAAGGTAAAGGAAGCAAGAGTAAATGCAAATGTTAAAAATATATATATATATATATATATATATATATATATATATATATATATATATATATATATATATATATATATATATATATATATATATATATATATATATATATATATATGTATATATGTATGTATTAATGTATGAATGTATGTATGTATGTATGTATGTGTGTATGTGTGTATGTGTGTATGTGTGTATGTGTGTATGTGTGTATGTTTGTATGTGTGTATGTGTGTATGTGTGTATGTGTGTATGTATGTATGTATGTATGTATGTATGTATGTATGTATGTATGTATGTATGTATGTATGTATGTATGTATGTATGTATGTATGTATGTATGTATGTATGTATGTATGTATGTATGTATGTATGTATGTATGTATGTATGTATGTATGTATGTATGTATGTATGTATGTATGTATGTATGTATGTATGTATGTATGTATGTATGTATGTATGTATGTATGTATGTATGTATGTATGTATGTATGTATGTATGTATGTATGTATGTATCTCTCTCTCTCTCTCTCTCTCTCTCTCTCTGTGTGTGTGTGTCCCTCTGAGTGTGTGTCGCTAACCTAAAATATACATATAGAAAACTGAACTTCGCAGCCGCCATTCTTTTTTTAATAGCTTGGATAAGTTTGTTAGCCAAGCTAATTACCGTAAAAATATTTCCAAAAGGACCAGATTTGTTTTTGCAAAATTTGTTACACATTTTTTGCTAATAGAAAAATTTTCATACAGCAAAATTGAAAATTCTAGGATAATGGTAAACTGAATTATTAACTTCTGAAATAGTTGACAAAAATTTGCTACCATAACGCACTGGCTGTGTTTGCACTTTTGTGCTTATTTTTTAGTAAAAATTCAAGACAAATTACCCATGCCCCTGACTCAATTCTTGGTAGTGCACCCATTCCTTAGGATGCAAAATAATAATAAAAAAAATTCCCAAAGAAACTAAACTTATTTTTCTCATTTTCTAGTTTACCATTTACTTTGCATCGTAGTATTGATTACATTGCATTAAAAAAGTGTCTGTAATTTGTTCTTGGTTCAAGTAATTAGTAGTTGAAAATTCTTGTAATTAGTGGCTACGTCGCCTGCCTGGCACGTTTAGGCACTTTTCCACCTTTCGATAAGAGAAAAATAACATAAAAATAACATAAAACTCTCATAAACTTCAGTAACGTCGAGAAAAGTTTCCTATGCCCGGAAAGTATTCCCCTAGTAAAGATTCCTGAAGTAAAAATCCCCTTTGTCGCCTTCTTTCAATCTTTTTATGCATTAAAATTTCTGATGCTCGCTTCTGTAGAAACTTTCAACATAAGTTACGCTTATATGAATAATTAGGTACAAATTCAATGAAGACATAAAAAGAAAAATGAATTCGTTAGTATAATTTCTAATTTTTACTGTAGAAATAAAAAAAAACAATGTATTGCTTACTTTTAGCATTGGTTTAGCATAGTATATTTAACACTGCAGCGGGCACATCGCGCTGGACACATCGGTAGATCACCAAAGTCTTTATTTTTTTATGTAAAGAGCCATAGTTTATTTACAAGGCACGCTGTATATACCTTAGCATTTCAACACAGTGCCTAGAAAAATAGCAATAAAACACCGTTATGCTTTACTTTGACTTAATAACTAAATCGAAAGCAAAGGTTTTTTTTATAGGTGCTTTTTTCATGTAAAATAGTCACACACATTTTGTCTGTAACCACATTTAAATAAAAAATCTACCTAATAAGAAAACTTGAATAGTTGAGGCAAACTACACTGTGATCGTTTTGTAGCTGGAACATTGTAAAATATTGAATTTGAACTTGTATATAATTTTACATTTAAATATTTATTAGATAGTAAAGCTTATTAATTTTGATTTTTGCTTCTTCGAAATTTAACAACGTCCGGCACGGTAGGTACTAGGAAGAGTGCCACCTAGTAGCACCGTGTTCTATAGAATGGCCTCAGAAAGTAAACCACCGAGTACATTTGTTTAATAAGTTTTTTTCGGAAAACAGTGACATTCGGGTTAACTTAAAGTATTTACTTATGTTGGGTAGATTTAGTGAAATATTATATAACAAATAAGCTGCTCTTGCTTGAGCTTGTAACGATACATATGTTTAGTTCCTGAATTTTCCAAATGGAACTGTAAAACTTTTGTGCTGGAACTGTCACTTCTAAAATTGTCATGAATCTTTGCTTTCTTCCGCTTTTACTCTTTGTTGCCTATCGTTAGGTTGCAAAACACAGCCAATCTCATTTAAATTAATACGCGTACTATACAGGTGTCCGAATTTCGTTGCTTTTGTGGGGGATTTCGGTTATGACTAGAAATAGAAGGTTGCAGTTTTCACAATACTTTTCTACTTTTTTGGGACGCTAACGAGGCTGAAATCAAAACTGACATAGGGTAATTTTGAAAATTTGTCGCTTTTACATATCCCTGTATCTCCTTTATGTTATTAGATAATACAACCGTAAAAGCTATTCTAGTAGAGGTTTTTACGTAGAATTCAGTGATCTAAGTAGTTTTTTCTACTAAGCACATATTTTGTAATAGATAGAAACCAAACATTTGATATTTTAAATGGGACACCTGTGTATTTTGTCGTTAGACAAGGCCCATTGAGAACTTTTTAGGTATATATAGTTATAGATCGTTATAGATATTATTTTAACTGACTGAGTAAATTGAATCTTTTCTATTTCTTTAGTGAGCTTTGAACACTTGACATTTTTTAACCAATAGATCAAACAGCTTTTGTTTAATGCTACACCCCAGATATTTGACTAACTGAACCTCGTCTTTTTACAGTGATCCTACAAAGAGCTTACCAGTAGTTTACAATTTATTTTTTTCTGTTATAACATGAAAAATAAAAGATGAAACATGCTATAATTCTGCTAGAGAGGTAACGATGCTAAGACTTTCGGAAAATTGTTTCAAATGAGCGCGAATTATAGCCCCTAGAATCTAAATCCAAAGTCCGTTTGAACCTTTATATATATAAATATATATATATATATATATATATATATATATATATATATATATATATATATATATATATATATATATATATATATCTGTATGTATATATCCCAGCGATAATTCAAAAAAATGCTTAGCTGATTTGAATGACACTCGACACATATCTTCATTTTATTAGAACCGCAGACGAGTTAGTAAATCATCTATAACGGACATTTTCTCTCCCAAAAATATACAAAAATATACTTTGAAACGCTATATTTTTATAGAGTAACTGGAATGAGACTTTACATGTGGCTAGAAATGGTGCAAAGTGATGTGAAAAGTAAACCTATGTTGTAAATTCTAAGTAATTTGCTTTACAATATTTACAGTTATTGCCAAATTAGAAATAAGATCTGAAAGATAAGCCTTGAAACGACTTAGTGGTTATAGTCCAATGCCTGGCAGACAGAATAGTTAACTGCCATGCGTAGATTGATTCATACAACAGGTATACACCCTACATCAACAATAACCAACCAAAATAAATAACAGACATAAAACATACTACCCGGACCAACAATCGTGAAATCTCGGCCACAATTATCCAAAATGACAGACGACATGAAATATAAAATTTTCCAAGTGATTGTTTTTTAGCTGGGGGCTTTAATCAATTTTTAAAATACACTATATGTGTAGCTTGATTCAGTTTCAGATTGAGAGTGTAACATAATATAGTGGAAATGTAAACAAAATCAAATCAAGTCTCTACAAAAATGATTTTAAAATAGTTCATTTTTTAAGTTTAAACTTAAACGAAAGATCATCTAAGATCGAAACAGTCGTTAAATGTACTTCAAGTAACAATTCTATTAATTCAGTAATGGTTATGTTTACTTTTAATATAATATAAAATATCCGGAACCATAAAGCCGGCGTCAAGTATCATGTAAACAAAACGTTAGTTAACGTATCCTGGATACCTCGGTGGTAGCGTCCTTGTCTTCTATGCAGAAGGTTCCGACATCGATTCCAGCTCAATGCATGTGTGTTTTCTTTGTTTTACTTAGACATTTGCAGAAACAATAGTGTACAGATTTCATACGTTTCGAATAAGATCTCATTTTTGTTTAACTTTATTACTGAATAACTTTATCACCGTTAAGTGCAGCAGATATTTTGTTGTTGTCGATATTGAAAAACCGATTTGATTAGGTTAACTAAAACGAAATCATTCAGGCGATTATTAAGGAAAAATAACTGCTACGTTTAAATTTGACAGACGCTTTACTTTTCTAAATATGAATTAAGTTTCTTTCTTGAAAGATTTTGTAACTTTAACGAAATTTGTAATACAAATTTATTTTAAAGAGACTTACACTATCTATAAATATAGCAAAATTTAATTGTCTAGCCTCATAGAAAATTGAGTTTTGGGTATTTTCCCAAAAGGAGTTAGAACGAAAACATTTTTGATAAGAGAGAGATATCGATGGTAACACTTTTGAAAGAATTCTTCAAATGTGGGCGCACTATGACCTCTAAAATCGATCTTCAACGTCTGTGTAAGTGTAAAGTATTAATTTTAGTAATATGCAGAAATTGTTTTTTAAAAAACTGGACATTTTTGAAAAATATCTAAATTGACCCTTGGGGGTGGCAGTGGCCGCATTTTGCCAAAATAACTAGGTTTAAAAAAACTATATTTTAAACATCTGAACCATCCAGTAAATATTCCAGCAGCGGGTATTGTTTCAATCTGTTTAACTGTATGATTAATTTCAAATCACCCGGCACTTTGAGCACAGCATGTTATTGTTAACTGATAATAAGTGATGGTAGCAGTTGACTTCTGTTAACTTTATGCGAATTCCATGTGTTTCTGAAAGTCAAATTTACATTTATTTCCAGGAGCCGCCACTGCCAATATATTTTCGTTCGGCGAATTTATTATCATCAAGTTATCTAGTATATGATACCGGCAACTCAATGTAAACAATAACTCTAGAGCGCAAAAATGATTCGATATGTCATTTCCCAGAGTTTAGAATTAGCATTAGGTCAAAATGTTTCAGCCTGCATTACAAACAGATATTCACCTGTGAAATACACTGTTGATAACATGATAATAGACACATGTGATTGTTCAACATAATAAATATAACCTGCAAATCCATTTGCCTTTATCTTGAGGCGATTCTAAACATCACTGTTTTTTAAATTTGAAAGGTCAAAAGCATAATACATAATACTCTCTTCGGAAAACTGTCAATACCAATAAGTTAAATAAACAGATTGTTTATTATGAACGCCTGTACAACCTGATTGTCTTGAATTATACTTTCAAAATTCTTGTATAGTAATGTTTACTAAAAATCAACTACTCTTGTAAATCCATTGATAAAGCGTAACCTAATTCCAAGTTAGTAAACAATTCGACTTGAGGTTTAGTTTACACTAATAGTGTTACCTTCTCTCTCAAATAAGAGCTTAAAATTTTGTATCGAAATATTTCCAGTTGCCTTTATCAGCATATTTCTTATATCCTTACTTGCAAATTTGTTATGTTAAAAAAAAGGAAGTTTTAAAAATTTCTTTTATTGAAAATTGAGAAGATGAATGTAAGGTCTTGAATAGATATGGTTGCATTACCTGCAGCGTTTGTGCTGGATTTCGTTAAGTCCTTAAATAGATATTTAGGCCGCAAAGTTCAATATACCACGTCAGTGGGATTAAACCATCCATTTTCTTACTTCATAAAAATAAAAAACCCTGGAGATATATATACATAGGGTACGAGTGGTTTCCACAATGAACTATGTTTATTGATACGTTTCCAAATATTAGTTTTTAAAGCTTCTTTTAGGGTTTTTCGGGCTGGGTATTTAATTTTCTGGACTGGTATTTGCTTTTTCGCCTAGTGTTTTGTTTTATTCTCTGGACTGGTATTTGTTTTATCGTCTGGAGTTCCAGCAGGCTGGTAATTTAGTGGAATATTTATTGATCTTGTCTCGCCTGTAAGCGGACCATAACTGGCGTCATGATAACGCTAATATTATTAAAGCCAACCATCCTGTAAGCTAAACACCTTAGGTTAGGATATTAGCCTCACATTGTATGATATTCTTTCTTTTTCTTTTACATAATAGTTAATAATAAGAACTTACGTTTGTGAGCTCGACGCAGCGTTGCGCTGTATAAAGGGAATTTTTGCTTATAACACCATATAGATATCATTATAAATCTGGTACCTTGCTTAAGGTATCTCTGTATTAAATATTTGAAAACAAACCCCACTGTTTTTTTCAATTAAGTTCCCTATATGTGTCTCTCCAGTAAATAGGTTAATTAATGTTACACTTCTGAAGCCCGACACTTATCTTGGAGATTGGTCACTCTAGTTAGCGTTCCGTTCCGCCAGCCTAGAACACGTAAAACCCTAGAAGTCGTTTAAAAATTTAATTCTTTTAACCTTTTGTATTTTTTTTTGCTTTTCTCATTTAATTCAATTGTGACGGGCGTGTTCGAGGCTAGGAAAACCCGTTACAATCTCGTCATTTTATCAATTATTGTGTGCACCACATGTGAGTTTTATTTAGAGGGTGATATGAGCTGTTATTTATACCTGTTTAAGAAAATGTGAAACTACGAAAATTTATATACGAAATTGAATTAATTTAGTTAACCATATATGTGCACCAATAATAAATTTAGGCACTGTATTTATTCCATATACAAAAAAAAAATAAGGAAAAGGTATTTCCGAAATTTCAGACCGTAACAATGACTGCGGTATAGTGAAGTTTACGAGAGCATAGAACAAGAAAATTTACGAAATCTGCCAATTTAATAATTTTTTTTTAGTAAATAGAGTATGACAAATACAACCAAGATACTGTTTGTTTTGTAATACAGAAGGATGGAACTAAAAGTGGAAAAACAACTACTCTAACAAAAAGTGGAACCGCCATTACAAATTGCGTACAAGCGTAGCGAGTAATACTCTGGGTACGGTAATACTCTGGGTACGGTAATAATCTTCGCGTGCTAGTGAATCCCCTGTAGTTTTTCGTTTAACATCGCCTCCACCATTTGTTTCCATTGCATTATGGGTTATAATTGCGCTTTTTAGAAAAAACTCTAAATATTAGTTCCACGAATATTTATATTATTTGCAATGTTCAAAGAAATGAAGATCAAGGTGTCAGAATATTTGCACTGTTATTAATATAAGATAGATATAGTGTGGGTTAGGAGCCACGGTGGTCCAGGGGTAAGAACGTGTGCCTCTGAACCAAAGGGTACTGGGTTCGGAACCACGCTCTTTCACTTTTTCAGTGCAAACTGTAAAAAATTAACATCAACAGAGGTCCTGCCATTGTATTTGAGCAAGTTGAATATCTGCACGTTCCGGCCTTCGGATGGAGCGTAAAGCCGTCGGTCCCGTATCCATGCGATGTTGAAGTTGGGCACGTTAAATATCCCTACTGTCCTCAGAGAAAGGCATGGGTTCGGCAAAATGTCTAGGATAGTGCGGTGAAGCTGTTCCCTGGCGTCGGTGATTGGCCATAGTCGCGGAAATAAGCTGACGTTAAAGTATATATATATATATATATATATATATATATATATATATATATATATATATATATATATATATATATATATATATATATATATATATATATGGAAAATAGCATATTATAAACGATTCGTACATAAATTTGTAAATAAAGGGGTAAAAATAAATGTCATTAGAATAACGTCGTTCCAGTTATTTTTGTTAGATCATATAAGTGATCAGATATAGGCATATTGGGGGGTAGTTTTAGCACTGTTATTAGTAAATCTCGACCACAGGTCAGCAATTAGTGCAAGACTTATAGTTTACACATAATGTATTTGGGTTTTGCAAATTCTGTCCATCTTCCTATCATTCGGCACATTCTTGACCCTAAAACCTAATAAAACAACATTAATAAACAAATATATTTTCTATTATTGGTAATCAGTACTGATTAAGTGAGCAATGATAAATAGAAAAAGTTCAGGACGCAGCAAATGCCGTTATGGTAGCGAATTTACGTTAAAATATTTTTAATGTAAAATATGTCTTATTTTTACAAGAACATTTAGTTCATAGTATAACCTATATAGCACTAACAATGTACCATGTTACATTAAAATAGCTTTATTGTTTCAAAAAGTACAAACATTTTTCGAAAATAAACTCTAAAATTTCCAGAAAAACTAGTCCGATTTTACTGGCCAACGAACCTCTTTAAGCTATTTACACATCTGACAAGATATAATTATTCACAAACAGCTCTAGGACCAAAATTGAAAAAAGAAATTATGATAATTTCTTTTACATAAATTGACTTCAGTAGTGTAACACTAAATTATATTTTTCACACAAATTCGACAACTCTGCTTTTACAATAGCTTATTAAACATTTATTATTGATTACCAACATATCACAAAAACCTTACAAAACATGATTTCTACGGAAACACTAAAAACATTTCAGCCACTATTTAAAAGTACCTGTATACGGCAGCTCGATTTTTTCGACGAGTAATACAAAGAAAAAGCTCTCTGGATGCGTCATTTCTATGGGGCTCCGCTATCTATTGATAAAAACTACATAACACAATTTGTGATATGCGTTTGAAATATGTGCCAAAAACGTGAAAAGTTGCAAAACAATTGAAATAACTCAAAAACGATGAACGATATCATTTTTTACCTTACAAACATGCATTATAATTTGATGAAAAACACAAAAATGCCCCAACATAAGGGGTGTTATATTAAAGAAATTAAGCGTGTATCACCAGCGACTTATGGGCCACTCTCTAATTGTCAAAATAGGTTCATAAGATACAGCTCGAGACACCCTATAATTAACGTATATACTTTTTCCTCATATTTTGTATAATAACGAATATATTGAGCTTTACCCTAGAAATGCGTCACCCTGTATATATGTAAACAGGCACAAACTGAAACTGACCCCGTATGTGGGTTTTAGGGGTTCTGGTTCGCGCTCATTTGAAGAAATCTTTTTAAAATTCATAAGTCGCGGTCTTCTTAATAACGGATTTTTTCTACGAAAATCTGCTAAAATATAGACGATTATACCATAAACTCTATAGCGGAAACTACTGCCGAAGCATCAGAAAAAGGGTCTAATGGAATAGCTTTTCCGAAAATATTTTCGTAAAATGAAGGACAGTGATGGTTTGTTTGTGTGCGTGTTTTGTTTCTTTAACGCCGGTCTATTTCCGCAACTATGGCCAATCACCGACGCCAGGGAGCAGTTTCACCTCACTATCCTAGAAATTTTGCCGAACCCCGGCCTTTCTGTAAGGTAGGTATCTTTAACGTGCCCAACATCGCATGGACACGGGACCGACGGTTTTACGCCCCCTCCGAAGGGCGGAACGTGCAGACATTCAACTTGCTCAAATACAATGCCAGAAGCTCGGTTGATGTTAATTTTGCAGTATGTACTGAAAAAGTGAAAGGAGTACCCTGGGATCGAACCCAGTACCCTTCGGTTCAGAGGCACACGTTCTTACCCCTGAACCACCGAGGTTCTGACAGTGATGGTTGAAGCTGAAACTTAAGGCTTTGTGAAACAGACTTATTAAGAGATTTTTTCGACATTATCCGTATTTGCTTCATATTCGTTTTCTGAAAATTGCAAATTTTGCGTTTTAAATCGCGACTTTGACGTTTCAAGAAGAAAAATTATAAATTTTCAAAATATTTTTTCTGCTACTTCTTGACACTTTTGCGCCAAGAAAATTTAACCATTTTATTGAATTGGTTTTGTTAATCACACAAAATGTTTTGTTCTTGTGCTTTCATCTGATCACCAGTGGCATCCAATTTTTTGTTCCTTTAAATACCTATAACTTTTTTTGTTTTAACCTAGAGATCTGAATTTTGTTGCATGGGGTAAGTGTGATAGTAGAAACATATACGTTAAATTTGGTTGTCTGGTTGTCATAGCTCTGTCATTTTCGGAGATAAAAAAATTTTCCGAAAGGAAACCCAAAATGTTTCCGGACAAACTGGTCCGATTTTCCTGTCTAACGAACTTAACCAAAGCCACTTGCAAGAGGACGGTAGATTAAAAAATTCACCACAATCGGCACATTATTTTTTTAATTATCGGTGTGATATATATATATATATATATATATATATATATATATATATATATATATATATATATATATATATATATATATATATATAAACACAGATCTCCTCATTTGTGAATTTTTCGTACGAATTATTCGCCAGAAAACGATAATTCATTAAAATGATCACTCGTAACAATTTAATATTTATAACCTTGAAAATTCGAAATACTGAGTAAAATGTTAATTAAGCTACATATCTAGATGTATATGTGTATATGTATATTACAATAAATCCATTGAACTGTTTTACGAGTTTTTAACTTTATATCTATTGACTAAGCTACCTTTCTTTAATTGACTGGGAGATATGTCTTTGAGTCAGTGAAAAACTCACACAAATCCATACATAAAATTTACATAACTATAAACATAAATTATATATAAAGTGTTAAAAATTTAAAATATTACAATTATAATTAAAAATAATAATAATCTATAAGTCAAAAAACAATATTATATATATATATATATATATATATATATATATATATATATATATATATATATATATATATATATATATATATAGAGAGAGAGAGAGAGAGAGAGAGTATGAGTACATTGTAAATCGATTGTAAATATAACTTTCGATGGAAACCTAAATGCCTTCCCAAGCGTTATCCTACACTATCCGTGGTTCTCTCGTTTGTGTAAAAGTGACCATGACGAACCTCATGCTCCACTGTTTTCGCAAATAATGGATTGAAAAAATAGGGAATAAAAGTACATTTACAAAGAAACATATACAAAAAAAGACATAAACAAAAAATATGATAAAGAAAACTACAAAAAAAAGAGAAAAAACAGCAAAAAGAAAACCAACTAACAGAAAAAAGTAAGGTAGAGTAAGGTTTAAATTATCGTAAAAAATGTAAGGTAATATTTTGGCTTAAAAAAATTAAGCATAATATAAACTGACTTCTGACTTGGAGTACAAGGTAAAAGCTAGTAATAATCGTAATAATAAAGATAAAAATATGGTCACTTGAGCAAATGGAATTTTGCCACAGCCAAACCACTGTGAATTTTAAAAAAAAATCCTTTTTGCTTTCTTAGTCAAAAAAAAATATTTTTTTGGTTTCAAAATGTTTGTTTAAAAAGTTAATAAACAAGTTTGTTGCAACAAAATTAAAAGTAAAAAAACAAAACTCTGGGCGCAGCAAGTGCGTTATGGTGCCGGATTTTCATGGAACCGCTTTAATGTTATTTTTTTAAAGACATCAAATTTAGTTCAAAGTATAACCTTTATAGTAGAAACCATGTAACACATTTCGTCAAAACAACTTAATTGTTTAAAAAGGTAAAAAAAAATCCCAAACACAAACTTTAAATCTTCACAAAACAAACTGTTCAGAATTACCTAGACAAAGAATCTTTTCAAGCAATTTACACAATGACTACACCTGTCAAGATATAATTATTCAGTAAAATCTTTTCCACAGAAATTATTCAGTAAAACCTTCTCCACAGAAATTTAAAAAATGGTTTAAATTCGCCATTTTTTTACAACAATAACGATCAATGTATGAATACGGCTAGAAATTGTTATAATTTGAGAAAAAAAAATACGTGTATGAAAAACAGTGGGCAAAATTTAGAGAGAAACTTAAATAAATCAGTAGATGTAAAAGAAGAAACTCACATTTTACCTTTGAAGCACGGAGTCAAAAAGCCGGGATATTTAAAATATATGTGTTAAAATGTTGTATACAACTAGTAGTACCTTTGTATACAAGAAAGGTAATATAAATAAAACATATTTATACCTCTTTTAAAACACATATATCTGTCAATTTAAAATCACAATTATATACATAACATTTCAACATACAGGGTGTTTTAAAACCAAGATACATACAAAACGGGTGAATAAAAACTCATTTTACCTGAAAAAGATATATACATAAATGTATATATATATATATATATATATATATATATATATATATATATATATATATATATATATATATATATATATATATATATATATATATATATATATATATATATATATATATATATATATGTAAACATATAACATTTCAAACGGGGCTCAAATTTGCGCTCATTTGTACACATTTTTTGAAAGTGCCACCGTCTCTCTATTAGCGGTTTTTTAAATAAAAGTTTGGCCAAAATATAAGCCGAAAAATAAATCATATATTCATATCATAAGAAATAAGAACGTCGCTTTAAAATGTCATTGTACATGTGTAAAGACAATGTAGCAACCACCTATCTCTATGAATGTAAACTTAGATAGTTTAACGAATTCAATCATTTCTTACATTGTACCAAAATTAATTTAAATGTTTAAGTATTCTTCTTAGAAGGTCGGTTATTAGAATTGAATAAGAAGCAGAACAAAATGTTTAACCTGATCGCTACATAAATTATGCAATTTTAAATGTAAATATTTTTAACACTAGAGTCTTTAAGTATAAGGAGTCTATAATGCAAAAATTTCGGGACGCAGCCAGTGCGTTATGGTGGCGAATTTTTATAAAATTTTTCAAATTTGTATAACTCAATTTGATATAAACCTAGAAAGTTAAATTTTGGTGTATATCTTTAGAAGAGCAACATACCCACCAGATTTAATCAAATTTGCTTTGTTATTTTTTGAGACAATTTTTTTTTCCTAAAAAATCTTTTTTTTAGGAAAACCGGTCCGACCGGGCTGGTTTATAGTTTAATAATCTTATACTTATTTATTTCGCAAAATAAGTTTTCACCCATCCCCTCTAGTCAATATATCAATAAAAGAAAAAATAATATTTAAAAAGGGGTACAAGTGTTTCTTTTATTATATTATAATAAACTGCGTTGCGATAACTCGTTTTCATTAAAACATTTCAAGTGTTATTAAGTTAATTTTTTACCAATGTAAAAAATTACGTTGTATATATAATTAAGTTTTTAAAAGGTGCATAATATTATAAAAAAATATTTTATTTTACTACTTCCAGGGATAACATTTTTCTATAGAAAAACATATTTTTTTGGTTTTGAATATCTGAAAGGCTTTTAGTTAATTTTCGTAGAAAAAATTCAATAATGGGAAGATCCGGACTTTTGAATTTTGAAAACATTTTTGCAAATGAGCGCGAATTAGGACCCCTAGAACCCATACATGTATATATATATATATATATATATATATATATATATATATATATATATATATATAGTGTGTGTGTGTGTGTGTGTGTGTGTGTGTGTGTGTGTGTCACACCGATAACTCAAAAAATAATGGGCCCATTCTAAACAAATTTAGCATGTACCTTACTTTTGTAAGTGGCTTGGATAAGTTAGTTAGCCGGCTTTTGTAAGTGGCTTGGATAAGTTAGTTAGCCAGAAAATCGGACCTGGTTTTCCGGAAAAAAAAATTCTCAAAAATTAAAAAAGATATGGTAACCAATAGGTAGGTCTACAATATAAAAACTAAATTTTACACCAAAATTTAGATTTCTATGTTACAAAGAAAAAAAGTTATAGTAAAATATATTATGCCAGATCATTTCTATGAAAATTCACTACCAAAATGCACTTGCTGCGTCCAGACTTTTCAGATTTAAAATCATATTTCATAACGATAGTACGTTTTGAGTGAAACTAATAATGATACTATTGTAATTTTTAGTTTTAACCAAAATTCACTAATGTTAATTTCGTAACTGTTACTTTATTAGGTTCCGGTAAATGTCTGATTAATTGGCACCAGAAATAACCTCATATTAAATTAAATTTTTGCCAGGAAAATCTGACCACGTTTTCTGGGAAAATTTTAAGTTTTCTTTCAAAAAATTTTTTCTCAAAAAATAAAAAGCTATGGTAACCAAATTTGGTTGGTAGGTTTACGATATAAAAATTAAACTCCAGACCAACATTTAGATTTCTATGTTACAAGTAAAAAAAGTTATAGTAAAATATTTTTTGCCAGATTATTTCTATGAAAATTCACTACCATAACGCACTTTCTGCGTCCAGACTTTTTAGAATTAAAATCACATTTCATAACGACTGTGCGTTTTGAGTGAAACTAATAACGATACTATTGTCATTTTTAGTTTCAACCAAAATTCACTAATGTTAATTTCGTAACTGTTACTTTATTAGGTTCCGGTAAATGTCTGATTAATTGGCACCGGAAATAACCCCATATTAAATTAAATTTTAGTCTATCAAAATACCCGCATATACAAGCAATATCACTTATGCGATTCAAAGTGTAATCAATGACACTCTCCTCCAAACGATATTTAATCAACATCATTTAAAATATAATACACTTCTAATCCAGACCTGTTTCGAAACCGTTCTGTAATTATATACTCCCCCCTATATTATGATACAGACGTGGGCACTGAGTACTTGAACAAATGGAATATGAATATTAAAGGGAGAACTTTTGTTGTGTACTTCGGTCCCAAGCGTAACGGCCATTCTCCCATCTAGACCTTGTATTTTGCACGAGAACTTTACGGCAATTCTAGAGTCACTTATTATTACTTACAGAGTGCCGTAGACCTTCTTTGTTCCCTATTATTTAAACTTTATTAGTGTATTCTGTTTAATCACCATAAGGTTGGTACCTACTGAAAGCCAGATGGACATCTCCTAAATTGAATTATTCATTAGCGAACTAGAGACAGTCTAGAAAAGGTATGAAAATTTGTGACCAAATCGGTAGCTTAATTAGACCTTTGTTAAACATATTAGCACAATGTGCGCAGAGCGATAAGTGCGTAATAGTAGAGAACTTTTACAGATATTTATACCGGGTGTCCCGCTAAGGTCGGTTAACAGCTGTATCTCAAAAACTGTTTGTCCTTCAGCATTCCGGAAAAAATATAGCAAATGTGACCCTTAGAAGTATCTCTAAATTATTTCCCACTTCTAATTTTTACCGCTAGATCGCGTATTTTGAAATCAAAAGAAAGAAATCTGATTTTCTCCACAAATCAATAACGAAGATATCACGTGGAATAGTTCCAGAAACTCTAAAAATTTATAATTTGACATGTTGGCCTATCTATTAAAATGAATAGAAGGGAGGAGGGTTGACTCGTGTTGCAGAAAAAGTTCGATAACTCCTGAACACGTTAATCGCTTGGTCTTGTTTTAAAGCTTTTGATAGCTGATTTATCGCTTGTAATAAGAATTGATACAGACTTAGAGACTACTTATTTGGCTTCACTGTTGGATTTCGTTTCTGTAAGTGGCCAGCGCGTAAGGTAACTGGAGCAAGCGGCCCTTATGAATTCTAGAGCCTCGGTGGTTCAGGGACAAGAACGTGTGCCTCTGAAACGAATGGTACTGGGTTTGATCCCAGGGTTCTCCTTTAGCTTTTTCAGTACAAACTGCAACATTAACATCAACCAAGGTTCTGGCATTGTATTTGAGCAAGTTTAAGGTCTACACGTTCCGCCCTTCGGATGGGTCGTAGAGCCGTCGGTCCCGTGTCCATGCGATGTTGGGCGCGTTAAATATCCCTACCCTCTTTGGTGAGGTGAAACTGCTCCCTGGCGTCGGTGATTGGCATAGTCGCGGAAATAGACCGACGTTAAAGAAACAAAACACACACACACACAACTCTCTTTTTATGTTCAGGATTTTAGAAGCGATCCTGCTTTTAGTAAATGTTCGTAAAACAAATTCACTAGCGAACTTTTTCATTTAAAAAAATCGTGCACAAACTAGGTCCCCAAAAAACATATATTTGAAGTCAGTTTACCATATATATATATATATATATATATATATATATATATATATATATATATATATATATATATATATATATATGAATATGAAATGGTATTATAAAAATAGGGTGCAATTAAAAATCAACATAAAATGAGGTTCAAAACACTAGTGTACAACCACCGAATAACAGTGAAACAAATTTCACAAATAATTGATCATTTTCCTTGAGAATCAGTAATACACGTCAAAATGAACGTTAAATACACAAAGCAACCAGAAACAGATTGTGATATAATAATACTTACTGCAACTATATATGTCCCAAACACTTCTGCCTGAATTTTCTAGTAATTTATGGGTACCTGGTATATTTCGCTTTCACATCAGCTGTTTGCAGAAAATGTATTTGAAATAGGCGGTTTTTGCGATTTTATAGCCGGAGTTTAAATTATAGGGTTTGTGATTTTAATGTGTTATAGTTTTTATTTAACAAGATTAATTTAAAACAAATCCTTACTTTAGTCAATAAATAAATAAACGGCCAAACTATAATACAACTGGTTGTAATAATTTGGATGCAGCAAGTGCGTTGATGCCGCGCATTTGTATTAACTTTTTTCTACATTTAATAAACTAATTTGCTTTCAATCAACAGAATCCAACTTTGGTGTGTAACAGAGGATTTATAAAAGAAACATGTGTACGAAATTTCATCAAACCAAATTTACTGTTTTCCGAGATACAATTTTGTTACTTTTCGACGATGTATTTGAAATATTTTTATGACTAACGGCGTGTTAGCCACAACAAGAGAACTAGAAAATGGATTACCGCAAAGTTCAATCATAAGTCTCACACTCATTATAATAGCCATAAATGATGTACTCAAAGATATGAAATCCCCGCTTGAAGGGGACTGACGGCCTGGTTATTTTCGACAAGAGTAAAAATATAAACAGCCTTCTGCCTACTACTCAATTTTTTTTTATTTAAATTAGAAAGTTGGTCACTACCAAGCGGTTTTAAGTTTTATAGAGACAAAACAAATTTCATCATATTTTCCAAGAGAAGGATTCCACATGTGTTACCACTAATATTATATGACAAAAATATCCTTAAGAAAGATACTGTTCAGTTTCTTGGAATGACATTTGATAAAAATTCAAACTGGAGAAACCACATCAGGACGAGGGTCTACCATGCCCCTAGATATCAAAGACACATACTTGGACAAGGAGAAGAGAGAGACCAAAAAACAAACTTTTGGAAAAGTTTACAAACTGAGCTACGGAATTTACAATAAAATAGAAAGCTCTGCTGAAGACAACGTGTCATAATAATAATAATAATAATAATAATAATAATATATTTGACCAACCTGGTACAATATATATATATATATATATATATATATATATATATATATATATATATATATATATATATATATATATATATATATGTATATATGTATATATATATATATATATATATATATATATATATATATATATATATATATAATATATGTATGGTAATTGAAAAACAAAAGACAAAAGTAAACACATATATAAACTCTTAAATGAATAAAAGTGACACCTTATATAATCTTGCTAAAAACAACACATTTGATCTCAGCGAGTGCATAAACCAAATAAAAGACGTATGCTTAAGTTTTTAAAAACATTAGGCAATTTATTGAAATATTTTAATCCACTACAATAGGGAGACTTCTCAAATCTAGCAGTCGAATGTAAAGGGGGTCCTGAGTTGCAAGCGATTTCTGGTACGGTAAGAATGATTGTCATTGTTTCGCTCAACTGAAGAAGGGTTGTTGTAAATAAGCAACAAACACTTATAAATATATAGGCATGGTAATGATATTATATTATGTTTAATAAAAACTGGTCGACAAGACTCGATTGGTTTAGGACCAAATATTAATCTTAGGATCCTTTTCTGTTGTATAAATATTCGGCCAGACCGGACTGCACTACCCCAAAAAAACACATGATAGACAAGAGCGTAATAGGCATTAATAAGGTTATTAAGGGTTGGTTTGGGTTTTAGCTGCAGGATCGCATAGAATTCTGAGCTCAAAGGCTTAGAGACGTAATCAAGCTGAACCTCCCATCGACGATATTCGTTGATTTAAGGCCAAGAAATTTTTCAGAGGGTGAATATTGAATGGCGTAACTTCCGACTTTTAACACATTATCTTCTAAGAGATCCGCTTTTGTATTAAATTGAATACAAACTGTCTTTTCATAATTAATGATTAAGCGATTCACACAACACCAATCAGCAAACTCAGTACATACTCTATTAAGTCCAGCAGTCAGCAAACTCAGCACATACCCTATTTGCAGTTGTTGCGTGAACAGATTATGCCACAATTATGAACCCTGTACCCGAAACGAAGAGACATGTGGTTTCGACAGGACGGTGCTCCTGCACATTTTGGTTTACAAGTTCGTCCATTTTTGAACCAGACATTTCCAAATCGATGGATAAGAAGAAGAGGTGCATTTGGGTGCCCCGAAATATCCTCAGACCTCATACCTCTGGAGTTTTATTTGTGGGGTGATCTAAAAGGTAAAGTTTACAAACATAGGCCGGATGATATTGAACATTTAAGGATTAGAATTAGGAATGAACTTCCTGAAATTAATTGGAATACCTTGGTAACGTCTTACAGAAATCTAGACACAGACCTGGTTATTGTTTAGCAACTAATGGTTAACATTTCGAATATCTCATAAAGTAACTGAATCTTATTTTTACTTATTTATTATCGTTTATTTGTTTTTTGTGTTATGTGATATTATGTACACACTTTGAAATTGTAATATTAATACCATAATTCCGATTATGTAGACAAATAAACAATCTAAAACTTAGATCATTGAATTTATTTCTTAAATGCTTATTAGAATTTTCAGAATATACAGGCATTTATAATCACAAAGTTGGTGTTATTTCTCACTGTAGAGTTACACATACTTTTTTACTTGTCATAAGTGTATTGAACTTAAATACATCAATCTACCAAGCGTTAAAAAAGTCAATTGCGTAGTTTTAGAAATATTATCAACTTTTAAAAATAGTTTTTACCAACCAATTTTTTCAGTAGAGAATGAAAAAAACTTAAAATACAATTAGACTTTAAATTAGATGTAAATTCAGAAAACGCGAAAAAAAAGAGTGCTCCATTTGAAATAAAAATGTTGGTATTATTATTCAGGCAGCCTGTATAGTTACGCATACTTTTTACTTGTCAACAGAGTATTAAATTTACCTGCGTCAATATACCAAGTGTCAAAAAATATGTTTGGTAGTTTTCGAAATATTGGCAATATTCCACACTCTTTTACTTCCTTTAATGGTCAATGGCACAGCTATGTGTTCAGCAAAAACCTTGACAATCTTAGTAGATATACAGTCCACCTCGACTGAACCTGTACACTTTAACACCGATTATAGTTTTTATTTTAGTGACACTTCCTGTAAAATAGCAAAATTAGTTTAAAAGCAGGTCAGGAGCTGCATGATAGTTCACTACATCGCCCTTAGACTGTAATTATAATGATTAGCCTCGACTAAATTTTCTGCTTGAAATACTAATTATAAATACGAAAATATTGATGAAACGTCTTGCGTAAAATCATATTGCATGCTAGTTTCCATTCAAAGCATAGCAACAGAACAAAGTCTTTGAACATATTAGATTCCCTTTAAATCCTATCAAACTCTAACCAGATTGTAAGAAATCATCTGAAGAAAATTTGATGTACATCATATAAAATTCTATTCCCTAGTGCTGTGTCAGTCCACTTTTGTAGAACATTCGATATAGTGAAGGCCATGCGCTAGAAGCGACGAGTTGTGGCACAAGAACTAACTTTCAATGCATTACAGTTCTTGAGACAGAATATTCCATAACTGAATTTAGTTTATTTCAGCAGTCGAGACACATCCTGCTAGTTTATCAGCCTTTGAAAGCATATATATCATGTGATATTCGAAAACTACCATATTTATTCGTACACTCACGCTATCCTAGCCTAGGGACGATGGGTTTGTCAAAAAAGGACAAGAAATACTTGAATAGAAGGAGCACACTATCCCAAATACGTGCAAGATACGAAAGTGCATACAAACAGGACCATATTTGCTATTGAAACTTGATGGTACACTCTAGAATTACTTTCTTTGTATTTAATCAAAATCCACAATTCTCTCTGGTTATGGAGTATATTGGAAATACATACAGGTGTTTCGGCTAAAATTATATTCGTGCGTGTGTGAATTGTTTCCGTAGATTGTTGGATCTACCGCTAAAGTGTCGGAAATCTATGAAACATGTTGAAGATCTATTGGAATTAGATTTGAATAACACTTAGCACAACTAAGATGCAGTACTATAGATAGATAATGCGTGGTCCCACATATTTGGTAAAATAATCACCACTTAAAAATGTTAGACAGCCAGACGATTTCGAAAGTATATACAGTATTAGCCGTAACCGAAACACCAATAAAAAAAATTGCTACTAAGTTTTTTGAAAATACGTCTATCTAAAAACTTACGCTACTAACATATTTTTAATGATAATATGTGTAAATACTAACCATTGCTAACTTTTTATACCACCAACATTTAAAGTTTCTCGGAAAACAATTAAATGTAGAATGAGGATGGGTCACACTGTGTATCGCTAAATATGGTAATAATAAAAGTTATATGAATCCAGCACCTTCACCTATCTATGATTTATTGACCGATCACTTTACAAATAATGCCCACCAAAACGTGTGAATAAAGATAACGGAATTCAGATAGGGGGACTTTTCGATCAATAAGCAGTGAAAGCTTGTTTGTTTGAAGAATCCTCAAGCGTCAAAGGCCAAGTACCAGAAGAGAGTATAAACAGAGTTGTAGTCGTCAAACGTATAGAATTTTTCATCCTCTGATGACGCTAACTTGGTTAGCGAAACGACCTTCAGTTTTTTATGTATTGTGGTGATTTGGCTTTTCCAGTACCTACCAGTGCTCAGCACAGATTATAATCTTCACATAGTGAACTAAGTGGTATTTTCTGACGAAGCAAGTTTTATTTAAATAAAACACCTAATCGCCATAATTCAAGGTATTTGTCAAATGAGAATCCTAAAAGATTTCATAAACCTCCAACCAAGCATTCGCAATAGTCAAACGTTTGGATATAAATTGTAGAAAACACGTCTTACGGGTCAATTTTTATACACGAAAATTTCGATAAGGCAAAGTACTTTAAGCTCTAGATCAACCAAATTATTCATGCTCTTCGAGACAGTAGGCAGTTACCCCAAAAATTTTGGGTTCAACAGGATGAAACGGCTCCCCACTATGATAGACGAGTTAGGAATTATGTAAATAGTACTTTTCCAAATCGATGGCTGGGCGTAGAGGAGTCACAGAGTGACCTGCTCGTCCGACCTCCTCTTCGGAAGAAACAATAGTAGCTTAATGTGAATTAATCCGCAGAGAGTTTATGAAGAAGCTAACCCAGCAGTTTACTAGCAGGCTTATATACTACCAGAAATTAAACTGCGAGTGGTTTGAACATTTGAAATGATTTTAATTAATTTTTATGAATCTCATTTATTTCTTATTAATTTTCGATAAATAAAACTAATTGTTTAATAAATTTGAAGCTCTTTATCTTTCTCATTTTTTCATATACTAATACTAAACGCAATATGGACGAAATTGGAAAAATAGGGGCTATTATATACTGCAAAAATATGTACACGGTGTGTTTGAATAAATAAATTTAAGGGTACTTCCGATTAAACCCAATGTATATTTACAGCAGAAAACATCTCTTCAGATGTATTGTGCGCCATTACTCTTGCTTACAAAGATCCATCGACGTAATCTTTTCGTTCTAAAGTTATTTGCTCGGTTTCATAAATTATCAGAGTCCTATTCAAGGTTTTCAAACTTAAGTCGCCACTATTGCTAACTTCGTTATTGTTAGGACTACAAAGTCCGTTAAATAGGCAAACAAGTAGTATTTTTTCCGATGATTACGGTTATGAACAGGGAATAAAAAGCGAACGCGTCCTACGTCACAAACTTTTCAAATGGGACACCCAGTATACCATCTTCTGAATCGATAGCAAATGGACTTTTATAAACATTATTTTATGGCCTTTTAACCTAAAGTCAAAGATGACGAAGCAATTGATTATTCTTCAAATATTTCAAGGTTGCTGTTATTTCATACGCCACATTGATTGGTTCTATAAGGTCATCAATATGAAAATGTCACATTGAAGTAACTTGACAATTCGAAGGTATTTTTTGATTTTGTATCATAAGTTCAGGTAAAATGAAAATGTGTTTAAGAAAACTTGAACCACAACCAATTCATAACAAGTAAAGCAACTGAAAATTATGTATTAGCTTACTTTGAAGATGATCATCGAAGGAATTCTATTAACGATTTAGTGCGAAAAAGTAAGAGAAAGACTTCGTTTGGGAACTATTCACAATATTCTACAGCAGCATAAGTTTGTTTCTTACAGGTGAAGACCATTAGAGGAGCTTGTACCAGGGGATTAAGAAAGACGCATCCAGTTTTTTCAGTGGTTCACTAATAAAATAAGACGTAATGATAGCTTTTGGCGCTTGGTTGGTTAGAGTGATTAATCAAATTTATCAAATAGAGGCATGTTTAACACGAAAAACAGCCATTCTTCGAGTCGAAATAATTCTATTCTCTTTCGTCCTTGTAACCCGTAGATACGCTTTAGTGCTAATGTTTGGTGTGGTTTGATTAGCGCAACAATTGTAGGCCCTGTATTATATAAAGGTGCATTACCTGGGGAGCGGCACGCCAAATTCTTAACCGCCACACTTCGAGACTTCTTTGATTACCTGAATTTAATCGATAGACAAAAGATCTTTTTTCAATCAGATAGTGCTCCCGTCCATAATGTTCGCCAGATTAATATCCTATTACAAGACTTTTTAATGGCAAACTTTTGTCAACAAACGGCGCTATCCATATGCCTCCTCAATCACCAGTCATAACGCCAATGGATTTTTTCATTTGGACATATTTGAAACGTGTGGTATATAAAGGGCGGTATGAAAATATTTAGGATCGCCAGCAACTGTAAATAATGTTGATGGTAGAATCATTGCCAGAGCCACTAGGAGCGTTTGCAAGCGGGATCAAAAATGCTTTGAGCAAGAAGTTGATGTTTTTGAGGATTTCATATTTTGTTGTAAAAGTCTATATTAAATAAAAATAAACGATACTGTTTCACATCATGGATATTCCTCTTACTTTTAACTTATGATTAGGGAAAGTTACGACAACTTACACAGCCCCCGTGACGCATTTGAAATGTCATCATATGATTTGTCATCTTTGACGACGCGAAGTTCGCATTTTATTCCGTGTTCATCATCGTAATCAGCAAAAAATACTACAATAATAACGAAGTAATCAATAGTGCCGACTTCTGTTTAAAAACCCTGTATATAACAAAGTTAAACAAACCAAAGTTTCAAATAAGCATCAGACACCTTGAATATTAGATATATGCATCCACTTCTTGGTTCTTTATCCCCTTGTTTTAAAATAAGCTTTTTCTCATTGTGTCTTTTAATTAAAACAGGATCGCTAACAAAGCAAACATTGTATTTTGTTTTGTTATGCATTATTGTCTCAAACAGTGTAAAAACAGAAAACTTAACGGCATGTTTGAAATATTTCATTTTGAAACGTTCATATGGAAAATGTCGCGGGAATAACGGGAGGCAGAACGATGGAATATTCATCAAATGGTATTATTCTTTCTACTGATTTGCACAGACTAATAAAGCAGAACGAAAATTCTATAGGTTGCAATTACAACTGTCAGGACGGGATTTGGTTGACGAAATAAGATACAAATTGAAACATCGTATATAAATCCTCTTATCAATATGCCTTAAGCTTTATGTATTGTTCCTTTGTCTTTAAAATAATCTGGTTTATGTTTTTTTGTATAGAACTAATGTTGATTTTGATAAACAAAAATATTCCAAATAAATTGACAAATCATTTTACAACTAGTCCAAAAAAAATTATTGTATAGAGCCAGCGGCAAAATTATGGAATAAACTCATTAAAATTTGAGCCATTTGTGTTTTGACGTAATGCTCGGACACGTTAACTCTAATTTTTAAAAATACACATTTTTGCATTACATGTACGTTCCTCCCACTCCTGTTTTTCAAATATGACGCAATTGGAATTTTTTTAAATCACAACCCCCGTTTTCTTATTTTGATAGACCATAGAATTGTCGACAAGGTACCATTAAAATTTTGATACCTCGCATTGTTAAATTTTCGAATGAAAGTCATTTAAAGAGTGAAAAACATAAACTTTATTTATAACAGAATTTTTAGCATAAAACCCCTAGCAGGGTGGTCTTCACCTTCTTAATTTTAATAACAACGGTAGGTTGAGTGGCACCCTTCTGGAAAGCTCTTTTGATTCTCTATTGCAAACTGTTAACTGTAAATTTGAGAATTAGCCTTTCAGATATTTGCTATCAAAATTTAAAAATAAAACGTCTAAAATAATTATACCAGCTTCATTTTAGGATGCGTGGCTCCACTTACATTGAAACACAGTTGTTACTTCCTATGAAATAAGAGATTTGGGTGGTTTGGAAAAAGAATAGCCATTGTATTTTTAACTTAATAATTCCTCAAAATGACCACCGTGACTTCGGAGTTTGAAAACAAATATCGAAATTGCAGCTTTAAATATAGAATAAAAAAACCCCTACACAAAGGTGACGCTCGACCTACTTTCTGTTATCAAATTCAGGGGTGAATGTCGCGCCCGCTCTGAGTTAAATGCTACAAATTATTATGGGTTTAAGAAAGTGACCCCTCGCCTCCAAGATCGAAGTGATTTAAGCTTTTTCGAAATTCCGAACCTTTTACTTTTTACAATGAACACCGAGTATATATATATATATATATATATATATATATATATATATATATATATATATATATATATATATATATATATATATATATATATATATATTAAATGTTATTTGCCCAAAATAGCTGCTTTTTGTCGAATTTTCTTTAAAAACTTCGCTGGTGGAAATCAGGACTATGAGACTATCAAAAAGAGGTACTTGGCTCTCGGATTGAAACTCATTCGAAAACATTAGTACTTCGAAGTCTATTGTCTTGCAGCCATTTTAGAGATGGGTAGAAGGAAAATAAAGGATATATATATATATATATATATATATATATATATATATATATATATATATATATATATATATATATATATATATATATATATATATATATATATATATATATATATATAAATGGAAGTGATGAAACCAATATTGAGGTAAATGAAAAATATATAAAATGGAAGAAAATTACAAGTTTAATGTAGCTCACTGATGTACACACGCATGTACATCACTACCATGACGGCTTGCTTAACAGTTGACGAAATTGCTGACGTAACCTCTAACGTAGCATCAGTCATCATAAACTCTGCGACCAATCAGAGCAACACGACGCGACACCGCCACGGATCTATAAAAACAAGGGCGCGATTCCTTAACGGAAACTCCAAATTGTCCATTAACAATAAACTGCTCATGTACAAAGTCATAATGTGGCCACACTTGACCTATGCATCTCCCGCATGGGCCACTGTAGCCGACGCTCACATCAATACCCCTAAAATTGCACAGAATAAAATTCTGGGAATGGTTACCAAAGCGCCCTGATTTGTCAGAAAGCGTCAGATTACCTCTGATCTGAAAATTTCCTCAATACTTGAGCCCGTAACTCAACTATCCATCAGTCAGTTTGCCAGAGCCGCTTCTCAACCAAATGCTTTTCTCCGTAGCGCCACCGACTACGATGACTAACTTCCGCTAAAGCATAAGCATCCCAAGCTTATCCTGGCCCGCTAAGGCCTCCTGCGGCAAATACAATGGATTATATTCAAAACCGAAATTCCATCATGTTTGAACTTATTCCGACGGAGGTATGGACCAAGATCCGGTACTACAGGAAGTGTGGTTTAGTGGATGCGAGCCTCACACTACCTTATATTACCACACACTTGGGTGTGTTTCTGAGTGTGTCCGTCGGATTCCCCCACACTGTAGCAATCATATTTCTCTGAGGTCTAGAGTTGGGTTAAATTGTAAGTGGCCTATTTCAGTCCATATACTGCGATGTTAGATCAATTAGGTTTAGGATTAGGCACACTAAGGTACAGACTAATTCCCGGTATCCAGCTACAACAACCTAACCTCTTATTTCCTTCATTTAGTATATTTCGTTTTTACGTCAATACGGTTATCATCCTTTCCATCTCCACATTGTTTCTACTATATAGGTTACCAAATTTGTGCCTGCTTGCATTGAAAACCTTTTTATAAGAAATAAGCCTTCATAACGCACTTGCTGCGTTCAGACTATATATATATATATATATATATATATATATATATATATATATATATATATATATATATATATATATATATATATATATAGACACCGATAATTTAAAAAATAGTGGACAATTTTGATCAAATTTGGTGAGTGTTGACACATTTATAGGATAAAGCTCAATGTATCCGTTATTATATGAGACGGAAAAAAATTGTATACGTTAATTATAGGGTCTTCAAGCATCTTACAAAATTATTTTGACAATCACGGGATGGCCCACAGTTGGTGACACAGATTTTCTTTTCTGCGAACACCCCTTATATTATTTCATTTTTGTTTTCTTATTATCGAATTTCAGTGCATGTTTATGTGGGAAAAAAAAATTGATAGCGTTCATCGTTTTCGAGTTATTTCAATTGTTTTGCAACTTTTCATGTTTCTGTTTCTTCTCATATCAAAAATTATGATAAGCCGTTTTACCAATAAATAGCAGAGTCTCTTGCAAGTAACGCATTCAGAGAGGTTTTCGTTTATATTATTCGTCGAAAAAATCGAGTTGCCGTATTCAGGCTCTCACAAAGAATGACTGAATCTGAAAAAATTGAACTTGCGTAACTAAAATCTTTCAAACGTAACAGCTTGTCTTTTATGTTTCAGAAGTGAAGGGCATGTCTTAGGCTTTAAGTTTAGTAGGACACTCTCTATACGTGCAGACTCTAGTTATGGAAATATTTAGGTACATTTACAATCTTATACCATGATTCAATCAGATGATGTGATTATTTAGCGTGTTTTTAAGGAAAATATTAAAATATTAAAATCACTTTTGGTACAAAACTGCAGGAAATAATGAATTTAGTAAGATTATCTACGTTTACATTTTCATAATATGTAAGTGGTTGATAAATTGTATTCACAAATGTCAAATGAAACTTTAAAGTAGTGGAGTTGAGCAATGTTCTTATTTCTGACAGATTGTGACATGAAAAGATGAGTATTTTTCTGCCTAAGTATATATTTTTAGTAAATTTTCATTACACACACACACACACACATATATATATATATATATATATATATATATATATATATATATATATATATATATATATATATATATATATATATATATATATATATGTCCAACCGCTAACTCAAAAAATACTTGACCGATTTCGACCAAATTTGGGAATTACCTTGATTTTGTTAATGGCTTGGAAGAGTTCGTAGATGGGCACCGTGCGTCTAATTTTTCTTAGAAAAAAATTTAAAGAAAATTTTAAAAACGCAATCTTTTTTGAAATATTGAAGTGTTTCGAATGAAAATTTGCACATATATAGGAGACGTTACAGTGTAGCTGCTAACCAAATTTCAAATTAAATGGCATAGGAGGAAAGGAGTTATTAAAAAATCAAAATTATAAATGAATACACAGTCTAAGATATCAGTTAAAATTTCATACAGCATTTCCCACGTTCAATGTCAATCATTTTGAGTAGATAATTCAAATCGAGACAACAGTCACCTGACAATTAAATATAAAGGAGCCGGGTTGTCAGATTTAATAAAATTTCATTTGAATTTTAAAATGTAAAACATATGGTCATAACACATATTTGTACTTACTGATGACAAATAAAAGTTCGTCAAAAAATTAATCCATCCAATAAATGTGGCTTAATGTTAATAAATCTTGAGTTACCAATAATTTCTCATTCGATTTATCATAAATTCGAATTTACTCAATTTGACACCGCTGCATGATAGGCCAACTGTCATCGCAACTGCCGACGCCGAAACTTGAGACACTCAACGTGTAATAATTGTTATTTATTGTTTCCATCGTCATATCTTTAAAACTAATAAAGCTAGCGAAGTAACTTTTTTTCAATTAAAGTAGACACAATAGCGCTTTTAACAGTACGGATAATTTTTGCATAATTTGTTTTTACATTGCTTTAAAAATTAGGAGAATTAGGAATTTAAATTTTATGTATTAAAATTTTCACCAATCGATAACCTTTTTTATCTTTCTATTTTCATATACATATAGCGAATCAAATAAGGCTTAAACACTACAAAATCTTTTGAAACAATTAGTTTTTTCTCAATGTGTATCGTTTGGCAACAGCGATTTGTTTAAAGCGCGCTAGAATGATTTTAACGTAGTACAATAAACGCCTATGCAGGATAAGACGTGTGTGAAGTAGTGTTCCGTCTGCGGATTTACAGTAGTTACGTTGTTATAACCTCTGTGCCGTACAATACTCGTAATTTACTTTTCTAAGATAATGGAGTGCATTATTTTTAAAAAAAGGTTCGTGACGCAGCAAGTGCGTTATAGTAGTGAATTTTCATAAGAATTGTACACTATTAGTTAGATATATTATTAAAACTAATTCTTTAAATTTAAATGGACCTTGGAGATCAGTTTTAGAGTCCCAGTTAGCGATTATTTGAAACAATTTATATTTGATATGGAGCTAAAAAATTAAAATTTGGCTTAGATATAATATGTAAGTACTGCAAGTGCCTTTAAAAAAATTGTATTACAAATTTCATTAAAGATACAACCGTTTTTCAGAAAAAAATTAATTATTTACAAAGGGAATGTACCTGTCAAATTATAAATATGGCAGGTATTTTTCCTTATTAATTGCTTGGATGGTTTTGTTTTAGTCAACCCATCCAGTTTTTGCAAACAATAAACAACAAAAAAGGTTTTTTATGTTATGATAGAAAAATTCCGTAAAAATATTTCAAACCCGATAGCTCTATAAATTTCCCTTTAAGCCAGGATCTTCAATCCTAAACCATAGTAACACGTATGTAAACGTACGTGGGTAATAAATTAAAGAAAAATAACATAATGAGCTTCGCGGATAACTACAAATTTGTTTTGAAAAACCTTTTTTGTTGTTTATTGTTTGCAAAAACTGGATGGGTTGACTAAAACAAAACGATCCAAGCTATTAATAAGGAAAAATATGTGCCATATTTATAATTTGATAGGTATTTACATTCCCTTTGTAAATAATTAATTGTTTTCTGAAAAACTTTTGTAACTTTAATGAAATTTGTAACACAATTTTTTTAAAGACACTTGCAGTATTTACATATTATATCTAAGACCAAATTTTAATTTTGTAGCTCCATATAAAACATATTTTTTTTCAAATAATCGCTAACTAAGACTCTAAAAGCGATCTCAAGGTCTATTCAAATATATAATAGTGTACAACGAGCCCTGAGGGAAAAAAAGTGTACAATTCTTATGAAAATTCACTACTATAACGCACTTGTTGCGTCCCGAATCTTTTTTTTTACTTCCACTGGTTACAATTTTCGAGAAGATTAAAAAATTTCACCCCGAATTACGGTATATTAATTGAATTTTGTTTATTGTTTTGGTCAATTTTTTTGTAAGAAAAAGTTTACGCAGACATTTTTTATGCTGCTTTAGAAATCATTGTTTGTAAGATATTTGCGAAATTTTGGTAATTGATAATAAACGTTTAATAAGTTATTGTAAAAAAAATGTTTTCGGATTTTCGTGTAAAAATTGTTTGCAAATTTTAATGTAATTTTTTTTGTGAGTTTCGTATTAAAACTTTTTTTAAATTATTATATCTTGGCAGTAGGGTAAATAGCTTGAAGAGTTTGGTTGGCCAGAAAAATCGTACCAGTTTTTTCAGAAACATTTAGGGTTTATTTTAGAAAAATTGTTGTACCTTTTTAAACAAATTCTTATTATTTCGATGAATTATGGTACTGTTTCTACTATATAGATTATATCTGGCTGATGTCTGTTTTCATTAAAAACACATATTTGCTATTAAACACCTTTTTATAAAAATTTACTACCATAACGCACTTGCTGCGTCCGGACTTTTATATAAATAACTTAGCGATTCCAAAAATGTTACGAAAGGAAAAACTTTTACAATTTCCCTCACCCACGAATTCGTCTGAGTTATATACCAAATGAGCACAGGCGTTAAGCTTTTTAAAATCAATTAATCATTTTTGAAATTATTATCAACCTGGTCTAAGATATTCTATGGGCTTAAGTAATTTGAGAACAACTGAATAATTTTTTGAAACTCCTCATGAGCAATTTTCGCCACGAAATATCACTGAAAGCATAACAACAAATATTAGATCTAAAACAACTGTCGTAGACACTGTAGCCAACAAATTCTAAGTTGGTCCTGACCTAATTCTCCAAATAACGAAATGAACTTTTATACATTTTACGGTGTCGAAAACGCACTTGGCGGATTTTTATATTCTGTTCACGTCTGGTAACACGAGTGTATTAAAGAAGTGTGTTTGTGTTGCTTAGCCATTTCTCAAATCAAATTTACCAGAACTCCCAGCAGAGCGAAGAAAATCAGATAAGGTCTTGCACATCTCCGCATTTATTTTCTTAAAATATTTCAGTTTGCCGGAAATATTGTCGCGTGAAAATGACACTTTTCTGACGTGAACTTATTGCAGTAAGTTGTGTTGTTTTCCTCAAGAAGCAGTAGAAAAAAGACCCGGCTTCGCTTTGACAGATTTAAATTGTGCAATTTTAGTTTTTTCTCATTATTTAAGCGATGCCGACGTGTTCTGCTTGGTTGTTTATGCGTGGTTTCTGCAGGCTCTCAGCAGTAAGCTTTAAACAGGAATGTAACAGAGAAGCTGTGTAACAAACAGCATGCATTCTGCTGCATTTTGTGTCTTTTGTAATATAGTTCCACAGCATAATAAACAATTGTTTTTATGATGTGATAGTTGTATGCTGATACTTTACAATCCTCATCGTATCGCCTGGGCTGATGTTTTTGTTTTCAGTTCAACGTGAACAAATAAAAGTCTGCACGCAGCAAGTGCAGTAGTAGTAGTAGTAAATTTTCATAAAAATGTGTTTAATAGCAAATGTTTTTTTTAGTGAAGGCAGGCATCAAATTTGGCTTTCAGTATAACCTATACAGTAAAAACAATGTACCATATTTCATCAGAATAACTTTATTATTTAAAAAAGTACAAAAATTTTCCGAAAATAAACTTAGGGTGTTCCCCAAAAAACTGTGCCGGTTTTGTGGCCAACAAACCTGGTCACGCTATTTACCCACCTAGCAAGATATAATTATTCACCAAAAGCTTCCCGACGGCATTTCCAAAAAAATTACATGAAAATTTGCAAACAATATTTTGACGAAAACCCGAAAATAATTATTTTTTTGACAATAACTTATTAAACATTTATTACCAAAACGTCACAAAAATCTTATAAAAAGTGATTTCTGCGGAAACACAAAAAAAATTCTGCGAAATTCGACTATTTTTTTAACAAAAAAATTTGCCTAAAGAATACATAAAATTCAAATTATGTACCTAATCTGTAACTAAGTTTAAGAAATAGGAAAATGCAAAACAATATTTCCAAAACTATAGTCTGTAGTTATCGGTCGTTGTTCAGTGTTAAAAAATTTCGTGGCACAGCAAGTGCGTTGTTGTAGCCAATTTTCATGAGAATTCTACACTATAATTATACGGAATATTAGTAAAGTTAATACTTTAAACTTACACATACCTTGAAGATCGAGTTTAGTAGTCCTATTGCGCGCACATTGGAAGAATTCTTTCGAAAGTGTTACCATCGATATCTCTCTATCATCAAAAAAATCTTGCGTTCTAACTCCTTTTGAGAAAAATGCTCAGAACACAGTTTTCTATGAAGCTAAAGAACTTAATTTTGCTATATCTGTAGATGGTGTATCTTTAAAAGAAACTTGTATTACAAATTTCATTAAAGTTATCCAAGAGATTTCCAGAAGGAAACTTAATTCATGTTTAGAAAAGGGAAGTATCTGCCAAATTATAAACGTAGTAGTTATTTTTCTTTATTAATCGCCAGCTTGATGGTTTTTTCAATATCAACAATAACAAAATTATAATTTCAGACTCAACAGTGACAAACTTATTCAGGCCTTTTAAACAAAAATAAGATATTGTTTAAAACGTATGAAATCCGTGCACTATCCAAATGTCAAAATAAAACATAAAAACATACATTAATCGAGCTGGATGCGATCATACAGCCTTCTGCGTACTAGATTAGCACGCTTCCACTGAGCTATCTGGTAACAAGTCAACTGCGGTTTTGTTTACATGATACTTGACTCAGACTTCATGCCCGGGGTAGTATATAAAAAGTATACGTAACAATTGATTACAGAATTAGTACAATTACCATTGAAACATATCCCACGACTGTTTCGATCTTATATGACATATTATGTTTAAGTTTGAAGATAAAAGAAACTATTTTAGAATGATTTTTTAGAGACTTGGCTTGATTTTTTTTTCATTTTTACTATATTATGCGACAGCATAATATATCTATGCTGCGCTAAAATTTTATTTTGGCCCGTTCGTAAAACTACAAATATAGTGTATTTCATAATTGATTGAATCCCCCAGTTAAATAACAATCACTTAGCAAATTTTTAATTTCATGTCGTCTGTCATTCCCCATCATTGCGGCCGAGATTTCACGATTGCTGGTTCGGGTAGTGTGTTTAATGTCATACCGTTATTGTATGGTTTATACCTGTTGAATGAATCAATCTTTTAAAAAGCATAGCTATAAAAAAAATTTGATTGTTGTCAATAAATCACACAAATTAAAATATTATCCTACAATGAATTAAACTATATTCTATTACTTTGTCGTTAAGTCGGCCTTTATCAGCATATCCCCCTTAATGTTATAAATATACACACAAATCATCAATGTAACAGAAAAATCCTTAAAGCTGTTTAGCTTATATATAATATAATAATAATTAATTATCACAATGGTGACGAGAGTGAAATCCAAGGATAGGCGGTCAAATTGTAAATAATCCAAATCTCAAATGAAGAAGCAATTAGAGACATTAAGCAGTAAGTCAATTTTGTAACTATTGCAATTATAAATGTGCAGATGTTAATATTGTGTAAACACACAATATTAACATCTGTTGTGTAAACACAATATTATATCTGCACATTTATAATTGCAATACTGCTTAATGTCTCTAATTGCTTCTTCATTTAAGATTTGGATTTTTCACAATTTGACCGCCTATCCTTGGATTTCACACTCGCCACCACTGTGACAATTAATTATTATCGAGCTTATTTTGGACATCCCTTTTGTACTGAAAATTATCTTCTATCTTGGTTACTATTATTGGTTAATGTCCATATACTGCTGCTTTTACTATTGACTATTGTTTCATTATCGTGCAAATTACACGGAACAACCCTCTTTTCTTTATTTAAAGTTCTTTACATGCTGGCAGTGCCAGCTCCAATGCTAATTACACTGTTACTGCTATTCTCACAGTTCCATCTTGAGTGTCCCTTTAACCCTGTTACTTTCTACTCTCGCAGTTCCACCTTTAATCCTCTTAACATTGTTACTTTCTACTCTCGTAGTTCCATGGCGAATCATGTTAAAGAATTCACTTTTCACTTTTAATGTCCTCTCTTCTCTCAAAAAAAAAACCTCTCTTTTTAATACGGGCCGTGCAACAGTGTTCACTCGCACACACCTTCCTGTTGTCCGATCTTCTTATGGGTACAAAAAAAACAAAAAAAAACACCTCTGCGTTTCACTGCTAACATTGTGTGCTTTTTTAGAATTTATTCACAATAGTTTTTACCTTTCTCACTATCTCCTAAATACAATGTGTCTATACATACTCTATATCTATTCAATTTGACCATAGAAAAATTAAATTTTAAATATACATGACTCGGTTTTCTTCGCAAAAACCTTTCTATTTTTAAGGCATATTTGCTATTTATAGTAATATATATATATATATATATATATATATATATATATATATATATATATATATATATATATATATATATATAAATATAAATATATATATATATATATATATATATATATATATATATATATATATATATATATATATATATATATATATATATATGTCTGTGTGTGTATGTGTGTACAGATTTGTGCTTTTTATGTAGAGGCGGTCCAACAGTGCGTTCATGTTCAATATCTATTTTATTATTCAATAACAAAAAAACACAAGGCAGGTACTAACGTTAGCTACAAACAAAATTATTTTTGCATATACTTGCATAAGTTAGATACAACCCAAACTTCACTTTTTTAAATGGTACACCCTGTATATTGTTTCGTTTTTGAATTCCTCTTGTTTTGCCGATTCATCCAGTGTATAGTTATTGGGGTCTATACAAAGTCCTTCAAAAGTTATGGCCACTTTTTAAAACATCAGAGGCACATTTGACGGTCTGTATCTTTATCAATATGTCGGCATTCAACACTCTATCATGCCAAAAATCTGAAGAAGTGTTCTTCTTTTAACTTCAATCAATACATAAAGAATTCCTTGAAACAGTGTACAGAGTAAATTAAAACACTGGAGTCAAGTTTTCTCGAAAAATTCAAATGGAATACCCTATATTATAATCGATTTCGATACATCGACAAATTTTCTTTCAGTTTCATTAGGTAGTCCCTATACCTAGAACCAGTATTTACTGAGATATTTGGTGTTTTTTAAGAAAAAAATGTACATTTATATACAGGAACGAATTAGTGTATTTTCTCGTGACTATGCAAAATAAACAATGTATTGACTTACTTGTCAAACATTAACTTAAACTATCGAGTAGTTACTTTCTCTTATTTGAATTATAACAAGACGCTAAAATGAATTTCTCTCGACAAAACATTATTGATGTGTTAGGAGCAAGTAACAAAAACTTTTTCTCCGCGACAAGAATATATCATGAGAAATATCCCAATAGAAGATAACCACACAAAGGAGCCTTTGAAACACTGATGCGACGTTTTGACGAAACGGGTAATAGAGAATACAAGAAGATTGAGAAAACCAAGCCTGTTTTTAACAAGGAGAAAGTGTTGATAGTATATTTGAAAGTGATAGAAGACCCTCATATTAGCTGAAAAAATAGCAAGGGAAATTGATATCAGTAACAAATTTTACAAATTTTACGTATAAATAAATTTCACCCATACCATAACCAAACGCTTCAAGAACTGTACAATTAGGATCATCAAAGGCGACTGTCATTTTGCCACTGGGCACAGCAACAAATCCAAAGAGATACAATATTCCTCAACTTTGTGTTGTTTACTGATGAAACATTTCATAAAAACGGACATGTCAACACACATAACTTTCATTACTAGTCTACTGAAAACCCTCACTTAACTCACACGACTAGTCAAAATAGGTGGTCTCCTTAACGTCTGGGTTGTAATTATTGGAAATTTTGTCATCGGTCCGCATTTCTTTGAAGAACGGCTCACTGCACAGCGATATCTTCGGTTTCTAAGAGAAGACCTTGGACCAATATTAGACCAACTGTCTGTTAACATACGTGATATGTGGTTTATGCATGACTGTGCCCCAGTTCATCATACAACTAACATTCAGGCTTTTCTTAACCAACATTTTCCAGAACGCTAGATTGGGAGAGGAACGCCAAATGCATGGCGGCCTAGGTTACCTGATCCAACAAAAATGGACTTCTTTTTATGGGGTTATTTAAAAAATTTAGTTTTTCAGACACACCCATCGACAAAAGAAGATATGAAGGCAAGATTCCGTGGTGTATTTGATACTATTAATTTAAATGTATTACGAGACGCTAACTATTCTTTTGAAACTCGCTTAAACTTTTGTGCTAACCAAAATAATGGTCATTTCGATCACTCAGTTAGCTAGTTTTCACTGTTTTTGTGTAGTTGTTATATCATTTTTATCACAATTTTCCGTGATTTTATACATTCTAATTTCAGCTTTAAGTTTTATTCCAATATAACTAAATGGAATAGTCTTTAATTTATTGTTCCTTACGGTCAAAATGTTTGGGTTTGATATCTTTGAGTGATGAATAAAAAGGCTCTTTCTTTCCAAACAAATATTTTGTTCCTTGTCCCGACGCGTTTCGACCCTTTTTAATAGGTCATCCTCAGGGGAATCTAGAAATTACAAAAAGGCTTGTCAGAAAAACTGAGTTTTCCGGTAGACTACTTCTGCGAGGGTACAACACAGAAATACAAGATAAAATGAGGTACCAACAGCTAACCCCAACACTAAATCAAAAAGTTAAAGGTTAAAAATTGCAAGCTACAAAGCTATAAAAGACTACAGGTATAGTCAGAAACTACTACATGCAATAAAATGAAGCAAATACAAATAAAATTGAACTACAGGAAAGCTAAGTTGTCTTGAGATTTTAAATTACAATAAGTCTAACTCTAAAACTCATAAAAGCTTAAAATTCTTCAAAAATTCTTTAAAAAAGTTCACTCTTGGCAGGAGCAAAACGACAGTCGATAACTGACAGAGGTGACAAATCCGTATATTTTCGAGTCCGTATATTTTCGAGTCGATTTTCTGACAAGCCTTTTTGTAAATTCTAGATTCCCCTGAGGATGTTAAAAAGGGTCGAAACGCGTCGGGACAAGGAACAAAATATTTCTTTGGAAAGAAAAAGCCTTTTTATTCATCACCCAAAGAAGTCTTTAATTTATACTTGTAAAATTTTTCCATTAAAATTTTCTTTTCTAGTTATTATTTTTATTTGAGAAATATTTTTCTCTATGCTTGTATATATGATAACAATACATTATTTAAGAAATATGTCACAGTTGAAACAAGCCGACATTTGCAAGTTTTCTGAAATAATAAAACTAGTTCGGAATGAGTACTAGGTTTTGTGAAAGTGACTGTAATCTTATTATAATTCTTCATATGCCCAACAAACGATTAATAATCAAACCTAGAGGAGTCTAGGCAGGAAACTGTATGCATATGGTTCAAAAATAATACACTAATTCGTTACTGTATAAATAGGCTTTTTTTTTCTTAAAAACACCCAACATCTCAGTAAATACTGATTTTAGGTATAGAAAATACTTCATAAAACTGAAAGAACATTTGTTGGTGTATCGAAATTGATTATAATATACAGGGTGTTCCATTTGAATTTTTCGAGAAATCTTGACTCCAGTGTTTTTACTCACCCTGTATACTGTTTTCAACGAATTCTTTCTGTATTGATTGAAGTTGACAGAAGAAAAGTTTTTCATATATCTGGCATAATAGAGTGTTGCGTGCTAACGTATTAATGAAAATACAGACCGTCAAATGTACCTCTGATGTTTTAGGAAAGTGGCCATAACTTTTGGATGACTCTCTATATAGACCCCAATAACTATACACTGGATGAATCGGCGACACAAGAAGAATTCAAAAAGGAAACAATATACATTGTTTCATTTAGAAAAAATGAAGTTTGGGTTGTATCGAACACCCTGTATATGCAAAAATAACTTTAGTTTGTATCTAAGGTTAGTACGTCCAACTTTTGTTCCAACATTTTTTTATTATGAATATTAAAGGATATTGAACTTGAACGCAGTGTTGGACCACCCTGTATGTAAATATGTGTGTGTGTGTGTGTGTGTGTGCCTGTTTGAGTGTGTATGCACATGTCAATAATTTAGTATTATATTCAATTAGTTTAATGGGTTGTAATTTAAATGTGTTGTCATATATTTAATTGGATGTATTTTTATCCTGTACTTGGGTTTGTCCCGTTGGATAATAAAGATCATTATTATTAACGACTTTAGCCTGAAAGGCTTTCACAGTCCCTCAAAGGGGAACATTAACTCATCACATTTATCTCAAATACCAAAGGGACTGAGCTCAGATGGACCCCATTCCAAGTTATCGGGCCCTAAACGACAACGCGACACATTCTCATTTCCCAGAAATATCCGCACGGTATGGGCAGTTGCAAGTATTACCGCCCCTGCATAACTTTATAAAGGTGCTCTCCAAGACCCAGTCTCTTAGTGTTCTCTCGAAGGTTCTTAGGAACTACAGCAGTTGACGACATGACTACTGGACTCACTCGAGCATTATCTGTCCTCCACTGTTTCTTTACTTGATCTCGAGGTCTCTGTACTTAATGATCTTCTCGTTGTATTTTATCTTTAGATTGTTGGTATTCGGAATGGCCACATCAGTCAGCGGCATTTGTTTACAGAACTTATCCCCTAATATTATATCTGGCCTGTTGTGTTATCGTTGATCTGTGAGCATGGTCCGATCCCAGTACAACCAGTATCCTGAGTTCTGTAGAACAGGCTCAGCATGGTATCTATAGTAAGTCACCTTGCCAGGATTATTTAACGACGCAAGAAACCGCTATGTCCGCATTCTTTCTGAGGCAAAAAACTCGTTTAACAACCACATCAAAAACAAAGTCCTCTTAAGCTCCAGCGGCAGCAAACCCTTCTGGACTCTTGCTAAATCTATTGGGAATAATTTCTGCAAGAGCACGTTCCCACCTCTTCTCTCGGGGGATGAAATTGTTTCTACCGCCCTGGGCAAGGCTAAGATTTTTGCCTCGTTGTTCGCCGGCAATTCTACTCTCAACCCACCTCCAAATGTTCAACCACCAACAGTCCCCAATGTCGCGCATAAAATGACGGATATCACTTTCAAAACTAAAAAGGTACGAAAGATGATCTCTTCTCTTAATACCAGGAAAGCCTCTGGCCTTGACGATATCCCAGCAATTGTCCTCAAAAAATGCGCACCAGAACTTGCTCCTGTCCTGACTCGTCTGTTTCAGACATCTTACAATAGAGGCATATTCCCTAGTAACTAGAAAACTGCTCGAGTACAACCCGTCCCCAAGAAAGGATCCAAAGCGCTTCCTAGCAACTACAGGCCTATTTCTCTCCTTTCAGTCGTCTCTAAAGTGATGGAAAAGTATATAAACACCAAATTACTAAAATTTCTTAAAAAACACAGTTTAATCCACGACAGGCAGTATGGATTCCGTCAACGTAGATCAACTGCCGACCTCCTTTTCTTTGTCACCCATTCTTGGAACAAGTCTATGGAACTACACACACAATCCCAGATTGTCGCTCTAGACATATCCAAAGCAGTTGACCAGGTCTGGAACGCAGCGCTGCTTAATAAACCACCGGCCTATGGCCTACCACCAAAACTCTGTACGTGGACAGAAAAGTTTCTCTCCAACCGGAGCATTTCTGTTGTCGTGGGTGGCCATCCCTCTAAACTGTATCCAATTAATGCATGAGTTCTTTACGGTTCAGCTTTAGCCCCTACTTTGTTTCTTCTCCACATCAATGACCTTCTCTCTAGCACATCCAACTCAGTTCACAGTTACGCGGACGACAGCACCCTCCACTCAAATATACAATATTCTAAGCCTGTCTCTTTAGCCCAATTAGATGAGGATCGCACACTCATGGAGGGTTTTGTTTCCGTGGAGGTCCAAAAAAATATTATAGTGGGGAAGTAGAAATCTTGTACAATTCAATCCCATCAAATCGCAGTCTGGCTTTCTTTCTCATAAGAGATACACCAGCCCTAGACCCATCACAATAAACAACCAAGTTATTCAAAGTTATAAGTCCTTTTCACTTGTTGGCATTTCTGTGGATCGAAATCTCAATTGGCACCAACATGTCACATCAACTGCAGAAGCGGCTGCTAAGAAATTACGGTTCATCTTCCGGGCTCGCAAATACTTTTCACCAGCTAACCTCTATACCTTATATACGTCACAAATAAGACCAATCCTCGAATATTGCTCCCACATCTGGGGTGCTGCTGCCGCTTCTACACTCGCTATCCTGAACTTGATTCAGAAGAGAGCTATACGTCTCATCGGTGACCCTACCCTCACCCAAAGGCTGCCTTGCCTTGCCCACCGACGTGCCGTTGGTGAACTATCTCTCTTTTATAGATATCTGCACGGGCACTGCTCAGAGGAGCTTTCTTCCATAGTACCTCCACCTGCTGCCTCCAACAGATATTCCAGGGGAACAGAGCGAATGCACCATTTTACTGTTCAGGTCACCAGATATAGAATATCTTGTTATGCCCGCTCTTTTGTCCCGAGGACTTCCAAGTTGTGGAATTCCTTGCCGGCACATGTTTTTCCTTCTCCCCCAATCCTCAAAACCTTCAAGTCTAGAATTAACAAGTTGCCTCTTTCCTCCTTGTCGACACCCACGGTACGATAGTATTTAGGCTGTAAGCCCTCGTGGTGTGTTGTTGAAATAAAAAAAAATCAAGTCACATTTTCAGAGCCAGCTCTTGATGGAGCATTCTTACAACTATGTCGTGCCTCTCTTTGTACTCTGTTGTAGGAAACGTTTGGCATCGTTCGGTGACGTGCTGGATAGTCTCTGATGACTGACACCCAAATCATGTGCCTACGAGGTCTCATTCAGATGTCGCCCATTATTATTAATATTATTATTATCATTATTTTTATTATTTCCAAATTACCTCTTGTGGTTTGCATTTTCGTTTCGTCTTGTAATGAGATCAATGTAAAAACTTGGGGCTGCAAAACCTACCACATTTTATAAATTTCGAATAGAATCTAACAAAAATGGTTATTTTTTACTTGTTTGGTCACTTAACTACAATGAGCATTAGTGGCGAGAATAACTAAGCGACTGAAAATTTTCCCTCGTGCAAAAACACTACAGTACATCACATTTTCACTTTTGCGTGGTGAAGTGTTATAGAATGTTGTGTTTGTTTGAAAGCGCCTTTTTGCTTAAAGTGGGCTCTCTAAATGGTTTCGGAGAAGAAATAGGAGTAAACTTGCTGTCATGGCTAGTTTCGTATCCTGATTTTAACTCAAATTATGTTCTAGTATGCTCAAACAAGAGCGTGTAATGACCTACATTAGCTATTCGCTCTACAAACACTTACTGTTTAAACCAGAAGTGAAATCTAAGTTTGTTGCGTAACTAACTTCAAGTTTTATCTCTCTAGAACAAGTTCCCTTCCAGTCTTATTACTCACTAATATTTAATTAGGAATGAACAACTTTCTAAAGCTGAAATATAATCATGAGAGATAAAAAAGTCGCTTTTAAGCATTTACTTCTCGTAAATCTAATGACTTCACCAGGAGTGTTATTTTGATATACGTAATATTATAAATCAGCGTCTTTGGGGTCTTTGTTGTTTTTACTTTAATAAGTTACTTTAAGATCAACAAGCTGTTGTATCAAGATACGAGTGAAAATTTAGATTTTTTTGTAAACAGATTTTTTTTCTCCTGCGTGACGATGCCATAATGGGCAAAACCGGTTTCATAGAAGTAAACAGGCACTTGTGAATTATGAAGCCAGAGAAGAGGTCTATACATCTGTATTCGAAATCACAAAGTTTTCAAAGTATTTTTTTGTACTTCCTGCCATTTTGTATCCAAATAAAAGCTCGATCTTCGTCTGTAATATTAAATAGATTTTGTTAAGTATAGTTTGAAGAATCCAATTTATCACAATGCAGTTTTTAGACCTGACGATCGTTTCGCTAACAAAGTAAGCGTCGTCACTGAGATGAATAAGCTAAGCGAATAAAAACTAGAACTCATTAACCACATGTAATATTTTAATGTTGTGCCCTTTATTGATCTTCGATGCGACGAAAATTGTTTTCCTTTAAATGCTTATAAGCTTTTTTTCTTTCAACTATACATCTAAATTTTTGCGTGTATACCATACATTACGTCACACCAGTCTCTATGAGAATTAAGTTTATGAACTCTGTTACTTGCATGGTCACCAGGCATCTTGCAAAATATATTCTTAACAGCGAACATTCTGGAATTATATTTCTAGAAGGAACCAGAAGTCACAGGTATGGAACAATGTAGAAAGGTCTAGAGTCTCTATGGGGAGTATAAATAGGCAAGCCGCAGATAGAATAAGTCAGTCAGCAGCGAGTTAGTGTTGGTGCAGAATAAGTCATCATAGATGGCCGATAGTGGAATATAGTTCTATGGACATTTGTAATAAAGAAATATTTTAGTTGGTGTGTTTATGGTCATAGGAAATAGTTGGTTATAATAAATTAGTAGTTTGAAAAGCTGTTTTTTTGCTGGTCAACAAATCCAGAACCCGGAAGAACGTAACAACTGGTGTTAGGTGTGGGATTTTCAAGCTGCTGAAGAAGATACTTTCCATAATATTTGTGAAACAACGAGGAAATTTTTAGAATATCTGGATATCAGTTTCAGAGGTAATTTATAACTGGGTGTATTTGTAAAAGAGACTAAACTGTGTACCAGCTTTAAGTACATCTATGCTTAAGACACGTAGCGCAGCTGCCAATGTGGATACCCAGCTATGGACGAAGACGCTAAATTAGCACGAGAATACGCAAGGAGAACAGATGGAGAAGAAAAGAAGAGACAAAGACGCTAACGAAGAAATAAGAAGACATTATAAAGAAGCAAACGCAAGAGGAGACGAATCAGACCAATAAATGGAAAGAAGAGACGAAAACACAAGAGAAGAGCTAAAAAAAATAGATGAATAAGCGAAAGAAGAATTGAGAAAAAGGTACGAAGAAGCCAGAGAGGAACTGAGATAAGAGAGGAAGAAACCAAGAACATTCTGCAAGAACAATCAGGCAGAATTGAGGATATTACTTCCTGTGTAGACGAACGGATAAAGCAGGTAAAATGCGACATCTTTCAGAAAGTAGAAAGTCAAGTAAGGGGTATCAGCGACGATGTACATGACAAGCTGACGAGTTTGCAACAGGTACAAGCGGAAGCACAGCATAAAATGGAATCACTACAAAAGATGTATGATACCCTATCCAAGGGATACATCATACTCGAAGAAAGCCCCGTCGTAAGAACTAAAGTCCCCACATTTGATGGCTCAGTCCCACGGGGTATTTATCTTCGCCAGTTCAAAGCCGCTGCTACAGCAAATGGTTGGTGTAAGGTAGAGAAAGCGACTTCGTTAATTGTAGCTCTCAGATGTGCTTAAAGTTATTCCCAGGGAAGAACAGTTCAGTTTTGGGAGCATTACGCATCAATTAGAAATGAGATTTGGCGACCAGCATTTACAACAGCTGTATCGATTCCAGTAGAAAAATCGTTCTCAGAAATCGGGTGAAAGCCTTCAACATCTCCACGTAGACTTTGTCAGACTGACACTATTAGCCTACCCCATAGCTCCGATTAAGTTTTTAAACCAGCTGTCGCTACAAACCTTCATCAATGGCATCAGTGATGCCGACAGTCAAGAGGCCTTGAGAATGGCGAGACACAAAAACTTGAACGATGCTTTGGCACATTCCTTGGAGCTTGAAGCGGCAAAGTGAGCTTCAGAGAGTCATGCGAGGCTTCTCAAGCTCCAGGTACGACAAGCAAATAAAACAGATTTATCCTAGATAATGCAGCTACTAGAGAAGATAGTAGAACAGATAAAGCCTGCGTCTCATGGGATTCCAAAAAGATCTCGGCGCGCAAATGCTTTGCGTTACTGGAACTGCGGCAAGGTGGGGCATATAAGGGGCCAATGTTGTTCGGCTCTAAGCTCAAGCATAAGGGAGAAAGTGAATCTGAGGCCGGTGACCGTTTCCCAGGTTAACGATTCTGCGAACGCTCTCGTCGTAGATGGATACGTAAGCGGTAATAAAACCCAGATGTTTGTCGACACACCCAGGACGATTATTCGCCGCGACATTTTTTCCAAAATGACGAATAGGAGAGCCGGATAGAGTGTACAGAATAAGCGCACACGGTGGTGATCGGGTCCAGATATTTGGCGAAACTGGCATCGAGCTGCAAATTGGGACATGCAGGGTAAAGCATCGAACCATAGTCACCACCATATCAGATCCAATTATAATTGGCTTGGACATTTTTCAAGGTCAGTGCGTTTAACTTGATCTTGGCATTAACATCCTTACTATCGGCGGTGAAGAAAGAGCAATGTCGTCTGGCATTGATCCGGTAGTGCGAAAAAGCACCGTGAAAGAAAATGGCAACAACTAAAGTGCTGTTCCAGTGAAGGGAGCTGAAAAAAATAGACGACCCAGTTATTTAACCAGAAGCAACTAGAAAGTGGATTATGGGAGAAATACACGACCAAGTGTGTATAGGCCATGTAGGTTGGAAGCAAACCCAGAAAATGGTTAACGAAAACAATTCTTGGTACAAAGCTGATGTCGACAGGATTTGTCCAAGTATAAACACCAGGACAAGAGAAATTGTGCGAAAGAACCAGTGCAACGTAAGAACTTTGCTTGGAGAGAGTTCTGAGATAGTGACGCAAAGGGAAGCCAGCCATGCTGCTGTCATAATGTACATACAAGTAGAAAACGACAGCATGAAGGCTCGTTATGACGTGCGAGAAAATTCGGCTGGTTTTAAAGAAGAAGGTGGTTCTACAATCCAGTACGACGCAAGGAACGGTCACCGAAACTATAGAAATTATGGGAAGGTCCGTATAAGGTATTCAAAATAATCAATGACGTTGTCTTTCGTATTGAGAGGAGCCCAAAGAGCAAGATGAAGTGGGTCCATATGCACATGCTACGCCGTACCAAGAATTCGACAGGGACGGTGCAATGTAAGAGAGGGGCAGTGTCACACCTGTCTTTATAAGATATAAGCTTATGAACTCTGTTATTTTTATGGTCACAGGCATCTTGTAAAGTGTGTTGATAACAGCTAACACTCTGAATTATATTTCTAGAAGGAACCAGAAGTGGCAGGTATGGAACAATGTAGGAAGGTCTAGAATCTCTATGGACAGTATAAATAGGCCATTCGGTAAGCACTGAGTTACCGTTGGTGCAGAATGAGTGATCATAGAAGGCGAATAGTCAAATATAGTTCTATGGGCATTTGTAACAGAGGAATATTTTAGTTGGTGTGTTTTGGTCGGAAAATAGTTGTTTATAATAAATTAATAGGTTGAAAAGCTGTGATTTGTTGGTCGACAAATCCCGAACCCTGAATAACGCAACGATGGCGATCTTGGCGTACATCTCGCAATGTCTTAAAAGGCTGGTTACCAGAGCCGTATTACTTTATAGGTGTGTTTTCGCTGTAATTAGTATACCGTAGTCACGAGCTCTAATTAGAGCGAAACCGGTCGTCGGTTATAATTATGGTGAGAATACATCTAGACTTACATACGTTGTCCCTATATTAGGGAAGAAATGGACCAGGGCTGACAATTTAAAAAATTGTTAGTTGGTTGTACATAGTTTCTATTTTATAACATTTCGTGTTATTTGGAGCTGTCGTGACAGCATACTACCTGGTTCCGCATCGAGATGGCGACCCTGTCGTACGTCTCACAATGTCCTATAGGTCGCTGGCTACCATAGCCGTATTACTCTATAGGTGTGTTCTCGCTGTAATTAGTATACCGTACGACCTCTCATTGGAGCGAAACCAGTCTAAGGTTCTAGTTATGATGAGAATACATCTAGCCTTACAGTTGTGTAGGATCAACTTGCCTACCAAATGTGGTTACAATACCTTTGTTACTTCCAGAGATACATATTTTTTCTTAAAGCAAACCCAAAGTTTATATATACATACATACATATTATATATATATATATATATATATATATATATATATATATATATATATATATATATATATATATATATATACAACACCGATAACTTAGAAGAGAGTAAATTATAAAATACTAAGTTAAAAGCGAAATAGCTATAGACATTTAATCAAGTAAATTTTGCCCCTGGAGGTCAGAGAACTGCACAAGATAAGAATATGTGTGTTATAAACAAAATGTATTAATTATTGCAAGCAAATTTTATTTTTTCTTTGCGCACAGATAAAATTCGTTAAAAAGTTATGTAGATTATTTATATGAAAATTCACTAGCATAACGCGCTTGCTCCGTCCAGACTTTTTTTAAATATGAGTTCTATACTCTTAAAGGTATTTCATTTTTTGGAATAACCCACATGCAGTTTGACTTAGCGCCATTCTAAGTGCACGTATGATGGTAATTGAACATGTAATTTTAAGCGACATCTATATTTCGGTCGTGCAACTTATGAAAAAATTCATATTTTTGGTACACTTAATAAATGTATATATATATATATATATATATATATATATATATATATATATATATATATATAGAGAGAGAGAGAGAGAGAGAAAGAGTGAGAGGGAGGGGAGTGTTCCCAGAATAAGTGGTCAATCTCTCAGATTCGGATAGAACGCACAAAATAGCACGACAAGTCCCCATACTTTTTTTTCCACGGCCCCTAAAGGAAGTCCGAGAAAATTGATTTTTTTAAATAACTTTTATAATACTTTGTGTAATTTAATTATTTTTAATACGATGAACAATAGACAAGGCTCCTTTAAAAGAACCCATGAAAACGATTTGGCTTATTTGGTTTTCCAAGAACGGACTAGCTCTAGCACAGTAATGTCAATTTTTTTACACCATTTACGATAAAGTCACAAAAATAATGATTGCACATATCTTGAAACTTACACTAAAAATGTACTATAGCTTGATATTAATATATATATATATATATATATATATATATATATATATATATATATATATATATATATATATATATATATTAATATATATATATATATATATATATATATATATATATATATATATATATATATATATATGAGTTGGTTAGCAAAGAAAATGGGACACGGTTCTCCGGGAAAATTTTGAGTTTTCTTTCAAAAAACAATTTTTATCTCTGAAAATTACAAAGCTATTTTGATGATATTTCGTGAGTATGTTGCATTCTAAAAGACCTAACAAAATTGAGCTTTATAATTTTGTAAAAAACTGAGTTATTCAAATTTGAAATATTTAATGAAAATTCACTACACCCGAACTTTTTTGTGTTCTATCCGAATCTGAAAGATTATATATATATATATATATATATATATATATATATATATATATATATATATATATATATATATATATATATATATATATATAGTCACATTTGTCTATGAGAATTACGTTTATGGACTTTGTTATTCTGTGGTCAAATGTCGGTGTCTTGGTAAGAGCGAACAGTCTGGAATTATATTTCTAGAATGGACCAGAAGTGACAGGTATAGAATAGTGTAGAAGGACTAGAATCTCTATGAACAGTATAAATAGACGAGCGGTGCGCAGAGTAGTTAGTTCAGTATTGACTTAGAGTGGTGAAGAAGTGATCATAGAGTATTAAGCGAGTCAGCAGTAAGTGTTGGTGTTTATGATGCGATCATAGAAGGCGAATAGTGAAATATAGTTATATGGACATTTAATAGTAGAGAAATATTTTAGTTGATACTGGTGTTGGAAAATAGTTACTAATAATAAATAAGTAGTTTGGAAAGCTGTGTTAGTCAACGAATCCAGAACCCCGTAGAACGTAACAATAAATATATATATATATATATATATATATATATATATATATATATATATATATATATATATATATATATATATATATATATATATATATATATATATATTGTTATAGCAATAATTTAATCTATCTAGGAAAATTATAGTCTCACGTTTTTGGGCGCTAATTGATATAGTTATGTGGTTTTTGCTGAGGTTTTTAGGTCCCACGATAGGGTTGCAATTGTTAAAATAGGAAAAAATTATTTTTGGGTTTTACATAATGATTATTAAATATCTTAGTTTTTGATTAGGTCTTATCTGTAAAATACTCTCTGAAATTTTATTGTGAAAATGTGTGTTTTAAATATATGTGTATTAGATATTTGACTTACACCTTGGTGATGATCTTACTCTCAAATCAGGGAGCTTCTTTGAAACAATAGGAAACCCCCCCACAAGAAAAAAAAACTGAACAATACTATTTATTTAAATTAGCGAAGACTTGTATATGTATTTATACTTTAATTTCATGCACTTCCTAGATCAAGACGACACCTATTGGCATAAGTGTTATTTCTACTACACTGTATTATGGCGTACAGTCAATATACGAGACCTTCACAAGCTGCTTACTGTTGGTTAGAGCCCAAGAGATGGCCCTGTAAACGTCTCGATATTTTAATTACTAGCTAAAATGATTGCCTTCTCGCTGAACCCGCTGTATTTTCTCCTGATTCACGAAAGTTTTTTGTAAATTGTTTATCACCCCTTTCAAAACTGTAGACGTATCTCACTATAAGTGTAAGTGTTTTATTAACTTTACTCACAGTTTATTTCCTGGCCTGTTTCTGCACTTCCGTGTCGTGACTCCAGTCGATTGTTTACTTCAACCTAGAGATAATCCTACTGTTTTTAAACTTCTTTCCAAATTTTTGTTTTTAATCTCTTTCTAATACCAAAAATTCAATCAATAAAAACTTTTAAGCAAAATTTCCCCGTCTTATATTTTAATCAAAATTTTCTCATCCCTCAATTTTTAATAACAATTTTCAATCTGATGATTTTATAAAAATTTTTCCCTCTGTTTATTATTTTTCTTTGTAACCAGCGTAACTAATCAAAAAACTGCTTTATACCTGCTTTCAAATTAAATATCCTAACAAATTTTAACACAATAATCATTTTCCATCATCTCCTCGGATACATACTTCTCATTGTTGTTAGTCAATGACAGAATAGTTAACCTGCACTAAAGTTTCAAAGTCAATTTGACATTTGGTTCTTATCTTTTAACCTAACAATAATTTTAGTGTCAGTTTGACGTCTGTCCTAAACAAAAACAGTTGACTTACATCTAGGTTATGACATGACATTCCTAAATCTTAGTGATGGGAAAAACTGTTATATTGCTTTAACAGGTCGCACCTGTTACTGTTATTTAGAAATAACAGTTAAATATAACAGGTTGAAAATAACAGTATGAACTATGAATTATTAAGAATTCCACGTAGACGTAGTAACAGTAGCTGAACCCGTCCGGTGGTGTAGTTGGGTAATGTTTAAAATAAAAAATATTCTTGTATTATGTTTAAAACAATTAATAACTTTTTTATTAAAAAAATGATGGAGGTTTTTTTTGGGTATTCATCACTAATAATAATTTGGTAAAAAATTCAACAATGCAGAATTTCTTTCGAATTTTCTTAGCTAATTAAGTATTAGTTAAGCATTGAGTTTGAAAACCTCTATAGCCATCTTTTCCTTGAAAATGAGAGCTATATGAAATAAATGAATTATTGTAAGCAAAAAATAAAATAAATAATTTAAAAAAATTAAAACTAATTTTTTTTCTCTCTACCTATAGGGCGATCGTGTCTGGTTTCAACTATACCGGGTACAGGGAATATTTTTATAATTTCATTAAAATTGGTACTGTTTCTGAGATTTTTTAAGTTTCAGGGATTTTTTATTTTGCAGTAGTAATAAAAAAAAGATGTTTAAAATCGGACCTATTTCTTAGATTTCCAAAGTGAAAAGTAAAAAGGAATATTGATTTATTAGTTACATAAGGCAAAGAAGAATGAGCAAAAAACTACCTAATATAATATAATACCTAAGGACTCACGTTAAAGCATAACTGTACGTTTGTATGCATATCAGTTTTTTCTTAAAACAAAAATGCCATCAGCATATCGAGTTATCTAATGAAGATTGAGTTTACGTCAACGCCTATGTGATTTTTTTTTATATACGCGGTGACCTGATTTTATTTTTACAGTGATATAGTTCATTTTTAATAATTTTCACTTGCTACATATACAGCCTTTTTATTTACATTTTTCATATTTTGTGTTTGTTTATAAATTGTAAATATATGTGTGTGTCTTGTGTGAATCAACAACCTGTCAAAATTTAAGAGTTTCATTGTACCGACGACCCTACGTTCCCAAAGCTGTGAGCACACTAGTATAAAGTAGTATGTTATGAAGTAAAGTCCGCTCTATACTCTATACCCCATTCCCAGTCTCATGTCCATTCATCCTGTTATAACAGTTGCGGATGAAAACAGTATTATGTTATAAAGTAAAGTCCGCTCTATACCCCATTCCCAGTCTCATGTCCATTCATCCTGTTATAACAGCTGCGGATGAAAACAGAAGCTGCTTCATCGTAGCAGTGCAACAGAAACAGATACCACAACAGAAACAGATACGACTCACTGCGCAACAGCATCCCCTCCACTGTACCTGTTATTTGTATATATCCATAACAGGTTGTTACTGCTGCGGCTCGACAACAGTTAAAATATAACAGACTGTTAAATAACAACCCATCACTACTAAATCTATCACTCAACATGAACATCTTAAGCTACCTAAAAACTACTTATACAGTTTGTATTGTCCATTATTTACATTCTATTGCTTTATAGTCTTTGTATCTTATATCTAGATTACATGACATTCTTACTTTTAGCAAACAATATCCTTAATTCTAACAAACAATAACATCTTAAATTACATAACAGCTAGTAAACAATAATACCTTAAACTATCTAATTAAACTTGTCATACATTCCTAATGTTCAACACATTTACACTTGCCTTGCCTCCTTTTAACACATATATATCTGTAAAATTTAGTTTCTCCCTGCCTTACAGTGCAAAAACATTGCATACACCAAAGGTAAGTTGTTGTTTGTGTTTAGTATAATTTGTGGTAAAAATGTGTTTATGTATGTGTATATATGTATATGTGGCCCCCTTTAGTAACCATATCAAATCCCCAATAATAAGTTTTTACTGCTTTAGAGGCTTGCCTTCTGAAGCTAGGAAAAAGTTTTTATTCACGCTTTTAGTTTATAGCAATATAATCTTTTCCTCCCTTAATACATTTTTTTAGCATTTCAGAAACAGTCACTGCCATTCCTGTAACAATTTATGCTGTGAAATTAGAACTATCATCTGAGACTCAAGTGATCTAGCTGCGAACATGAGAAGTTATCATATTTACGTGTCAGATGCACTTATGCATGAGAGACATTATTGTGCTTATAAGCATGTTTAAAAAGATACTAGCTTGCCTACAATTTAGAAGAACACTAGCGAGCCTTTAATTGTTTTATAAGAACACCGCTGTGCCAATATTTTGTCAATTATGTTTTTGAAGACCACTGCTGTGCCCACAATTATTTTAAGAAAAATACTACTGTGCCTGCAAATTTCTGCTACTGTCGAATACTGATCCTGTTGTCATTATTTCTGCATGTTTGTTCCAGCTTCATAAGTGTTCAGTTCTTCGAAGTGTTTATGGCCTTTATTTAAAATAGTGCTTCGTTAGTTTAAGTGCTTTAAAAAAAAATGTGTCATGTCAGTGCTTTGTTCGTCTGGGATTTCTTCAACTTATATTCCTTTTTTAATGTCACGTTTGCCCAAGCAACGTTCGACTTAGTTATTAAGTCTGCATGCTGCATGTTATATGAAATGCCATCAACATCAAATGAAAAATGTTGTTAATTGACTATGTCAAGGCTGAATTTAGTTTTAAGTATCCCCCCAAGTAAAGTAAGAAATCATCTCTTTTTGTTTATTAACTTATAAACCACAGCCATGTCTTGTTAAGTTATTTCATTTTCGATTAGCTCGTGTATCGTGTGCGTATATCCAACCAAATTTTGCAGTTACCAACTGATGGTTTGCTGTTCCTTCCCTGTATTTTTTTTTCATTTTCAAGTACTTTTATTATTTTAACAGTATTTGCGACATTACATACCCTTTTTACTGGCTAGTCTCGACATTCTTTCTTACGGAATATTACTGGCATTAATTATTTTGCATTTCTACGTGTACTCGGCATTCGTACTCTTACTTTTCGATCACACCCCTACTTATATATACACCTATATAACATCTTCGTCATATAGTTTTACTTATATTTCCACATTTTCATTATACTTTATATCATTTCTCATATTTATATCACTATTTTTATACTTCTATATAAAATCACCATCTATGTACTTTCTTGACTTCCTTGCCATGTACACAATCTTCTTTTTCTTCTTACCCTGTCTTATGAATAAAAATTTCCAGTTTCTTCCATTTTGCATATCACATTTTCATTTTCCGATGTCGAGAAATTTTCCAGCTCTTTCTTTGGGTTCTTACCGCTGCATCTGCCCTTAGTTTTATTGAAATTCTTGAGTTTGCTTTATACCTTCTTCTTATCGAACTTGTCCCCACTACTTCGTTGGTTTCCGATCATATATGTCTTGTTTGACGTGCATTTCTACTGCTTGTTTGTCGTGAGATTCTTCCCCACGCTTAGCTGGTTACTAAATCTATCTGCCTCGGTTTTAATTTGGCTATACTCTTCTTTCATGCTTGACATTTGCTTTAAATTTTGAATTTTGACGTGTTATTTGGTCGAACTAGTTTTGGTTCAGTTTATAGACTTAATCCAGGTCTTCAATTTTGAATTCAGATTGTTATGTTATTTCAAAAAAATGTTGGTGAGTTTAAAGACTTCCCAGGTCTTTACTTGAAGTAATTTAAAATTTACTTCATATTTTCCACCTATGAACTTTATTTAAATTAATTTGTCGGTTTGGTTGCATACGTCTTGTCTATCGTGTGATTTTTCTGCTGGTTTAATGATTTAGTTGCACTCGTGGATGCATACTTGACCTGTCTTGGCTTCGTACACCGTTGACATAATCATCTAAACTTATTTTACCTTCTAATTTTGTCCGCATCCTTCTACTTTCGTTTTCTTTCATTTCCATAAGGTTCATTGCCATTTGTCTTTTACGATAATCCATTTCTCTTCCTTCGTCTCCTCCATACACGTTGTCTTGCCATTTCCGTTGCTCATAGTGTTCATCAGATCCATCCTCTCGTCTGGCATCATATACTATGATAAAATCGTCTTTGTAGGTACTCTCATTCCTCTGGCATTTATACTTACTCGTGCCATCGTTACCATATTTGTTTTGACGTCGATGTCTATTATTTCCTTCACGTTTCCGTTTAAATTTGTCTCCCTTATTCTTGATTTCTTCTAGGCCTGCTCGTTTCTTTTTATTTCTTCTATTCCCCATTCCTCTTGTCCATTTTGGTCCAAAACTTTCTTCTACTTCTTCTCTCAGTCTTTTATTCCCCAACTCCAGCTTTATATCTAGTTCTTCTCTCAGATGTTCCAAATTTCCATTTGTTTCTCTCAGCTTTTCTTCCATTTCGATTTCATATCTGTTTCTTTTGTGTTTGCGCATTTTCCCAGCACCTCTCATTCGCTGATTTCTTTCATTCACTCTCTCTATTATTTCATCTACCGGTTCATCATTATTCGCTCTGATTTTCTCTATTATTATCTTACGTACTACATCCATCTTTGTCTCTACTTTATTTTCAAACTTTCGTACTGCCTCGTCTTTCTCTTCCATCCCCATTTCTACATCTTTTTTAACTTCTTGTACACTTTTTTCAATTCTCTCTGTTAATTTAGCATTCATTTCGTTCAGTCGTTCTTTCATCAGATTCATACCTTCAATCATTTTGAGCCCTTGCTTATCCACTTTTTCTCATATTTTATCCATTTTCTCATTTATATCAAGTTTCATGCTATACATATCCCCTTTCATTTATTTCTTGCTTTCATTTATGTCTTGTTTTAGGCCATTTATGCTTTCATTCATATTATTTACATTCCGCTCTTGTTTGTCCATTTTCTCATTTATATCTGTATTCATACTATTTATGCTCTGCATTACTTTCATCAACATTTCATTGTTATTGTCAGGTTTTTCTTTTGTCGTATTTGTGTCGTCTACCTTACCTAGATCGGGTGTCTGTTCTTCTATTGACGTTTCTCCTCCTGTTTGTACCATTCCTTCTGCTTGTTCTTCCACATTCTCACCATCTCTCCTGATCTATTTCCATACTTTCCTGCTGTTCATGTTCTCTTTCGTCTCCCCTGTCCTGTATGTCCTTTGACGTGGTCATTTTTCTTCCCCTGGGCATTTTCTCGACTTCCTTATTATGTTTTGTTTATTTATTTATTTTTTTAATTTATTTTACTCGTGGACCTCGAAAGCTCCCACGTTTAGGCGACAATTGTTATAGCAATTATTTAATCTATCTAGGAAAATTATAGTCCCACGTTTTTGGGCGCTAATTGATATAGTTATGTGGTTTTTGCTGAGGTTTTTAGGTCCCACGATAGGGTTGCAATTGTTAAAATAGGAAAAAATTATTTTTGGGTTTTATATAATGATTATTAAATATCTTAGTTTTTGATTAGGTCTTATCTGTAAAATACTCTCTGAAATTTTATTGTGAAAATGTGTGTTTTAAATATATGTGTATTAGATATTTGACTTACACCTTGGTGATGATCTTACTCTCAAATCAGGGAGCTTCTTAAGCTGGTGGATTCAAGTCCGAAATATCTTTGTTTATTTATTTTTTAATTTTGAAATATATTACCCTAGGATCTTTGCTTAAAATACTTATAGATATATATGTATGTATTAAAGAAAACAAAGCAAAAGTCCTTATATGCTCACAGAAATTGAATATTTATTAAAATATTGAAATTAACAAAACCTAATCCTTATTTACTACTTATAATATGGTTTTTACTATTTAATTTAGTGCTTTGTTTTTTTATTCTATCTTCTTTGAAACAATAGGAAACCCCCCCACAAGAAAAAAAAAAAACAACAATACTATTTATTTAAATTAGCGAAGACTTGTATATGTATTTATACTTTAATTTCATGCACTTCCTAGATCAAGACGACACCTATTGGCATAAGTGTTATTTCTACTACACTGTATTATGGCGTACAGTCAATATACGAGACCTTCACAAGCTGCTTACTGTTGGTTAGAGCCCAAGAGGTGGCCCTGTAAACGTCTCGATATTTTAATTACTAGCTAAAATGATTGCCTTCTCGCTGAACCTGCTGTATTTTCTCCTGATTCACGAAAGTTTTTTTGGAAATTGTTTATCACCCCTTTCAAAACTGTAGACGTATCTCACTATAAGTGTAAGTGTTTTATTAACTTTACTCACAGTTTATTTCCTGGCCTGTTTCTGCACTTCCGTGTCGTGACTCCAGTCGATTGTTTACTTCAACCTAGAGATAATCCTACTGTTTTTAAACTTCTTTCCAAATTTTTGTTTTTAATCTCTTTCTAATACCAAAAATTCAATCAATAAAAACTTTTAAGCAAAATTTCCCCGTCTTATATTTTAATCAAAATTTTCTCATCCCTCAATTTTTAATAACAATTTTCAATCTGATGATTTTATCAAAATTTTTCCCTCTGTTTATTATTTTTCTTTGTAACCAGCGTAACTAATCAAAAAACTTGAAATGAGGTCAGACTTCGCGAGCCCGCGAATGTGCAGGGAAAACAACTTCACAGTGGAAATCCCTGATCGCGGGGCATGGCGGGAGGAGACACCGGGCATACTACGGGACGCGCTCGTCTGGTTCACGGACGGATCTGGCGGGGAGCGTGGGACGGGGGCAGGTGTTTACTCGGAAGGACCGAGGGTAAGTCACAGTATTTCCCTCGGAGCCCATGCAACGGTGTTTCAGGCCGAGATGTACGCCATCCTGCACTGTGTGCGGGAGAACAAGAGGAGGGGCTACACCAACAAGCGGATCCTCATAGCCACAGACAGCCAGGCAGCCCTTAAGGCACTAAGTAGCCCACGGGTAAATTCCTGGCTGGTGAGTGAGTGCCGAGACGAGACGAGCGACCTGGCTGGGCAGAATGAGGTGACCCTCATCTGGGTGCCGGGTCACTCGGGGGTCAAAGGCAATGAAGAAGCTGACAGTCTCGCAAAGAGGGGGTCAGCAGAACCATTTATGGGACCAGAACCGGCTCTGGGCGTGTCAAAGAGCACTGCCAGGTGAGCCATTAAGTCCTGGGTCAGAAACCAACACAAGGTGTACTGGGCGGACTGTCCAGGGCTCAGACATGGGAAGTCAATAATTGACGGACCCAGTTCAAAGAGAGCTGTGGAGCTGCTAAACCTTAGCAGAGGACAGCTCAGAAACACAACAGGTCTCTTGACGGGACACATGGCCGTCAAGAAACACCTACATAAAATGGGGCGGTTCGAAGGGGACCTCGCATGCAGACTCTGCGGCGAGGGGGAGGAATCAGCCCAGCACATCTTGTGCGAGTGTATAGCTCTGGACCGGAAAAGACAACTGATCTACGGTCACTCTAGACCGGAGACAGAGCAATATAAAACTTCACCCTACCAATCGCTGTGCAGACTAGTTCAAGGCACAGTGATTTTGGAATGGGTGGAGTAAGACTAGGGGTATGCACAATCAACCAAGGGTTGCGGTGCTATCGGGGCGGCAAGGCCGCGGACGAGCCCTGAGGGAACAAAAAAAAAAAAATCAAAAAACTGCTTTATACCTGCTTTCAAATAAAATATCCTAACAAATTTTAACACAATAATCATTTTCCATCATCTCCTCGGATACATACTTCTCATTGTTGTTAGTCAATGACAGAATAGTTAACCTGCACTAAAGTTTCAAAGTCAATTTGACATTTGGTTCTTATCTTTTAACCTAACAATAATATCAGTGTCAGTTTGACGTCTGTCCTAAACAAAAACAGCTGACTTACATCTAGGTTATGACATGACATTCCTAAATCTATCACTCAACATGAACATCTTAAGCTACCTAAAAACTACTTATACAGTTTGTATTGTCCATTATTTACATTCTATTGCTTTATAGTATTTGTATCTTATATCTAGATTACATGACATTCTTACTTTTAGCAAACAATATCCTTAATTCTAACAAACAATAACATCTTAAATTACATAACAGCTAGTAAACAATAATACCTTAAACTATCTAATTAAACTTGTCATACATTCCTAATGTTCAACACATTTACACTTGCCTTGCCTCCTTTTAACACATATATATCTGTAAAATTTAGTTTCTCCCTGCCTTACAGTGCAAAAACATTGCATACACCAAAGGTAAGTTGTTGTTTGTGTTTAGTATAATTTGTGGTAAAAATGTGTTTATGTATGTGTATATATGTATATGTGGCCCCCTTTAGTAAACATATCAATATATATATATATATATATATATATATATATATATATATATATATATATATATATATATATATATATATATATATATATATATATATACTGACCTCAAATATGGGTCACAGTGGGCCAAGTGCGTGCTCATTTGAAGAAATCTTTTCAAAACTAAAATTTTACTACATTAATTTTTTTCTACGAGAGTTAAAAATGATTAATCATCCGTTACTGGATTCTGCAAAGAAAAAATATGTTGAGTTTTGCACAAAATCATTCCAAAGAATGAAAAAAGCAAAACTTGTGATTTTGTCAACAGTGTGCCAATTATAAAGTCGAGAGTCAGAATATCATAACGTTTTAAATTCACAAAGAAGCTGACTGCGGCATACATTTAAATGACAATATTCTCGCAATACGTTTGTTTCTAGTCCAGCAAATAAAAGGAGAAACAACAAAGCTCGCAATGTAAACTTATGAAACATTTCATTCCTAATGAAAACATCAAACACTTCATTTACAATACAAATTGCAGCCTGAAAGGGATATTTCAATAATGTAATGCAGATGATAACAGATTCTGACAAACCAGAAACACAATTGGCTACACTCAAATACAGAGACGGACTAAGTAATGGCAAAAAATAATTTGTATCTTCTTACTATTCCTTACTAGTCTGACGTTTTATTGCGTCGTGCAAAATTTTGACGTCGCTAAAATTTAAATTTATATTGGTCTGATTGGCGCAAAGGCACAAAATATAAATGAATATTTCTACAGTAAATTATTGTTTAAATTAAATTACTATACACTAATTTTAGATCCAGAAATATCATTTTAATGGAATTTTGCCAATAATTATGGTAATTTGTGTATAAATATTTGATATACAAGGTGATTCAGACATTTTGCTCTCATATTCCATCGGTGTCTATCCTGATCATTCAACATCTAATTTTTGCCAGCTTGCCTCTTAATGCCATCTCTTTATCTTGTATAGGGGCGCCCGACGCTTAGCCTAGTTTTTGAGGGTTGACACTGCAATATCGCATTCCTCCAATCAGTGTATTCTCATGTGATGTGTCGTGTCCGGCTCCGTTTATTGGCGGCTATACGTTCTACGACAGTGACGTCTCCCGTTCTCTCCCTGATAGCCTTGTTCCTAACCCGGCAGATCAAGCTGATCCCCACCATTGCATGTTACGTTGCTCTTTCGCAAACTCATAAACAGTGCGGTCTGTTGTTTGTTATGGTTACAGTCTCAAAACTGTATGTAATGGCCAGTAATATGCATGACTCGAGGACTTTCCGTTTCGGATTAATGGCGATGTCAGGTTTATCGAGGATGTGACAAAGTTTTCCAAATGGCATCCAGGTCAAGCAAACTCGCGTGGTGATATCTACGGCCCGATTGATTTTGTCAAGCTCGAGGCCAAGATACGTATTCTTCAACCACTTCAAGCGTGTCGAGCTACCTGGATGTTGAATCATGAATTTCGTCTGTTGGAGGTTTATCCTCTGAAAATTCCATCAGGTCCTTCAGCATCACCAATCTCGTCGGTGTGGGTGCTCATCGAGGTGTTATCAACGCAAAAACATCCGTTGATATTGACTCCTCTCCGTTCCTGCTTAGAATTTTTGAAAAAAACTTGTAAGCTTGTAACCTTTTGACGGGGACCTTTCTCATGACTTAGAACTTAGAACTTAGAACAGGTTATATTCCATGTGAGTGGGCTAGTCAATGCCGTTCACATTAAGTATATTATGGCTCACGTCTAATTGTTTCAATTTCACCCATCGAATCCAGCCTCATACAGGACTCGATATTTCTAATGGTGGAAATTGGTTTAGTAGTGTCCTTTGGTTTGCCCACCGTTGTGATACCCGCTACCAAGTGAAGCAGCTTGCCAGTTTCAAAACTCACAGAGAGATATTTAAATTAAGGCGGTATCATATGGAGTCCCACGCTCGAGCGGCATCCAAGCGAAGTCATTTTTCAGTTTCGAAGCTTAGAGTGGACGCATCTTCTTCCAGCTGGAACTCACTCCGTAGAGATCTCATCCCTTCCGGATTTGCTGGAACCCGGTACCCATTAGCGCATGACTCAAGGCGATATCATTTGGAATTTCGCTTCCGAGCAGCATCCAAGCGAGGTCGTTCCTTCGTTTTGAAGATTACAGTGGAGGTTTAGCCTTCTGGCATAAGTCACTGCCTAGGGATCTCAGCCTCCTTCCGAGTTTGTCTGAACCCGAGACCCGCCAGCGTTTGGCTCCAGTTAGTCGCCTCTTACGACAGGCAGGACCTATTTTTGTATTTTGTCCCCGTACGCACAGGCAATCCTTGTTACTATGTCGTCTTCGACGTTGACGTGGACAGTGACATGTTCGTAGATGTCCCTGGTGAGGCTTGAATATCCTTATCCAATCATTTCACAATGAGAATAGCAGACTACTCGTATAGTCGATTTCTTGGAAAAATGGACATAATGTCTTTTGGCAGCATCGGACAGCAGCTTTCTCTTGGCAACCAAAACTCCACAATTGCTGAGAACCCTTTGACATTGAGACGGCAGTAACATAACTTTGTGTTTTTTGTTCCTCATTGTACGTCGCAGCGCTCCATAAAGGAGTGTGCACACACCTGCTCTTGAAGGAAAAAATCGGTTTGCGTATTAATAAGTTCCACATCCTCAAAAAGTTTCACGAAGTAAGAAACCACGGGCGCTCATGGATCGTACGAAGCAAAGTGACCCTACATTAATCAAATTTTCATATTTTTTAAATATTCTTGTTGCGTTTTTTTAAATATCACTTTTTCAAAATTATCCTTCACTTATCAAATTATATTTTGTGAGTAATAGTACATTTTTGGCAGACTTTATATTTAATCCTGTCATCTGTTGTTGCTAAAAAAGGCAGACCCCCTCTGTATCAGTCTATCTGTCTATCTATCTTTTACCTATACTTTTTACGTTTGGTATTCCATAAATCGGCTTTCCAACCCGTTAGCAATATATTATTGAGTTATTTTCTTAATCAATGTTTCCACTGTCTAGACTTTCGCTTTCTCACCTTGGTTCCACACAGGACATAAAATCTTTTTCTCTTAGCAATGGGGATGTGCAAGGTTTTACATGTTTCTATTAATCATAGAAGTTATTGTAGTCTATATGACGTCATTGCTTCTATCCATCGACTCACTTTTTATTATGTGGCTGGATACAGCTTATGCTTGAAGTCTAAAAGTTGACAAAGACTCTAAATGCCAAATGTCGTTGTGTTTGAAGACTATGTATACCTGAAGAAAAAATTCCTCTTTCCAATTAACACACACACACACACACACACACACACACACACACACACACACACACACACACACACACACACACACACACACACACACACACACACACACACACACACACACACACACACACACACACACACACACACACACACACACACACACACACACACACACACACACACACACACACACACACACACACACACACACACACACACACACACACACACACACACACACACACACACACACACACACACACACACACACACACACACACACACACACACACACACACACACACACACACACACACACACACACACACACACACACACACACACACACACACACACACACACACACACACACACACACACACACACACACACACACACACACACACACACACACACACACACACACACACACACACACACACACACACACACACACACACACACACACACACACACACACACACACACACACACACACACACACACACACACACACACACACACACACACACACACACACACACACACACACACACACACACACACACACACACACACACACACACACACACACACACACACACACACACACACACACACACACACACACACACACACACACACACACACACACACACACACACACACACACACACACACACACACACACACACACACACACACACACACACACACACACACACACACACACACACACACACACACACACACACACACACACACACACACACACACACACACACACACACACACACACACACACACACACACACACACACACACACACACACACACACACACACACACACACACACACACACACACACACACACACACACACACACACACACACACACACACACACACACACACACACACACACACACACACACACACACACACACACACACACACACACACACACACACACACACACACACACACACACACACACACACACACACACACACACACACACACACACACACACACACACACACACACACACACACACACACACACACACACACACACACACACACACACACACACACACACACACACACACACACACACACAAATATATATATATATATATATATATATATATATATATATATATATATATATATATATATATATATATATATATATATATATACAGTCCCATGTCAAATTATTGGACTCACCGTGAATTTTCATCTAAAATCAAGTTTTTTCGGAATTGAAAAGCTATTCTCATTTACATATCTATTCATTAGTTCATTTACAAAATATTTACAGAATTATTTTAAAAAAATATCAATATTTGGTCAAGCCCCTCTTGGCTTTTAATAATGCGTTAATTCTCCGAGGCATACTGTCAATACATCGAAGAGCGATTTCTTTCAATTTCTTATTGTGGTTCCAATGATAGATTATTCCTTTCTATCAATTGAACCTTATTGGTGATTGTTTCCTGCCCCAATTATCTTTTGAGACACTCCCAGATATTCTCAATGGGGTTCATGTCCGGAGAGTTCCCAGGCCACCGCAAAACCGGAATTCTGCTATCTTCTAAGAATTTTTTAATACATTTAGCAGTATGGCATGGTGCACCATCTTGCATGAATATTCTTGGACAATATTGAAACCAATTCTGGAGTTGGGGAATCGAACGATTCTGCAACACTTTGTTATACTGGTCTTGCCGCATTGCGCCTTCAACGACATGAAGGCGCCACAGCCCTTTTCCACTAATGGCAAACCAAACCATCACTGAAGTAGGGTGTTTAACTGTCTTGTTCACACAATCAGGTTGATATTTCTCTCCAGGCGCTTGACATACTGTGACTTGTCAGTGAGTATTGAGAAAGTGGATTCATCACTGAAGCAAACCTGCAATAACGTTACAATATTAACAATGAAAAAAATTATGCCATTCTGGTACTCCATTAGGTATTTAAATTTTTCCAATCATATAAAGTGAACTGTCTGTAAGAATTGGCCTATTCATATCTGGCTTTTATCATTTTTTCAGTCAATTTTGGCTTTTTTACTGGGCTTTACCTCTTGAAACCCATTTCAAACAGGTTTCGTTGGATAGTCCTCTCTGATCCTATGCACCCTAACTCATCAAACTATTTTTCAACTCCCTATAAGGGAGCTTTCTATTCTCGAGGACAACATTCATCAAGAACCTCTATCCTTTGGGAGTAATGAGCCTTTTCCTACCACAGTTCCCTTTCCGCTGTGGTTCCGTGGGCTGAGCGGCCTTCACTTTTTAGCTGATTCGGCGGACAGAAGCTTGTGAAACTTCACATAGTTTCGCAATTGCCCTTTCTCTGGGACTAGAATGCCTCTAAAGGGCTGTAATCTGCTCAATTTCGGCGGGAGATAAGTCTTTGGCACTCCCCATCAGTGAAAGAAACAAAGAACTGTTGTATGACACTTTATAATAAAGAAATTTATAATTATTTACAATCTAACTATTTATTAACTAGTAATAATGTTAGTAATTGCTTACTGCGACAATATAATGAAGAAAATACCAACAAAACACTCGATAATTACTTCACAAACTTTTCAAACCACACGTAAACAGAAGTCAAATATGACAGATTATGTTAAAATAACTATATTCTCTAGATTAAATCACATCATAATACGCTCCTTTGACAGAAAAGTGACACATGTCAAAAATGAATATTTTTCAGGAGAGCTATTTTAATATTTCTGAATTAAAGGAAGATAAGGTTGGCACAGTAAACTATGTGCAAATTAAACTACTAGGTTAATGTATATGCATTACAATGTATATTTCTAGACCATTTCAATATTTTTAAGGTTGGAAGACTATGACCCTAATAAATGGACAATTTCAACCCTTATTTCCAGTTATGACACTTTTCCATATAAATAAACAAACACTTACTCCTTTATGTCGGTACTAGAAAGTATACAAAATGTCGTTAGTCTTACATATTTATTAGAAAAGAACAAATTTTAATACAAAAATACGAGCTATAGTACAACACAAAACAGTTATAAGTTCTCATAAAATGCAGCATGGCAATCAGGAATATGCTTTTTCTTTAACAGTTCCAAAAGGCCCTTCTTCTTATTCACCGGAATCTGTATTTTACTTTTGTACAAAGGCTGTAATGTTGAATTAGCCCTTTTATTTACTGTTGCTCTAGGTTTTTTAATAGTCAGTACACAAAAATCATTTTGTGCGTAGGATGTCTTATAAAAAATTTTAAATGGATCTTCTTTTTCAATTTTTATTATTTTAAAATCCATTAACTTATCTTTAGTATTACTTCTCATGTCTAAAATTCCAATATTCTCATTTAATGATTTTAGATCAACAAAATCCGTAAATGACATTTGCTTTACAGAATACGGTGAGCCAGTTTTTTTGGCGCATTTGATTACTTCCACATATTGTGCTGGAATAAAAATTGGGCCTCCTTTTAATGAACGTTTTATTTGATGCTCGATTATGGAATGAGCAGAATCTCCTTCGTTCTGTGTATGTCCCATTATCAAAAATTTGTGGGTAATGGATTTTATGTTTGCAAATTTCTTTAAAGCATACACATACATCGTTACTATGAAGCGATTTTTTTGTTGACCGGCGCAATTGTCGGAATACAGCACAATTTCAATTTCACCATTAGGATTTGCTCTTGATATTTTTTCTATATAATCAAGGAGACAAGATCCGATTTCATTGGCCCCTCTCTGGCCTTGCGTTTCGTCCCATAAATAACAGTAACATAGATCATCGAAACCTTTTTTTTTTCATTTCATATACCGTGAAGTTGAGAACATTGAGTTTTGACTTATAGTAAAATGATGACGTGTCTCCGTTAGGGCACGGCATTACCGCCTGGAGATCAAAACAAGCTACGATGTAATTTTCAGATAATTTTTCCTTATCATTGTGCTTTTCGGCACGTGAGAGTTCTTTTTCTGATAGGTGAATCTCATAGTTATCTTTTAAATGTTCTTTTTCATCCTCAGAAGAATTTGTATAAGTCGCGCAAACTGCACACTGATCCTTCTTGGGCGTGAAAAATGACAAGTTGAATTCATGAGTAAATATTTGACAATAAATCAAATACTTAGCACTTGGTAAGTTATTATCCTCACATTCGTTGACATAATCCCTATGTAAATCGCGTATGGACTTTCCACCTTGAATAAACTCACGAGAAGAACGAGCTCTCGTGTAATGACTCTCAATTCTGGGTATGGAGTTTATGTGTTTTCGAATTCCTTCTTTAATACTCGCATCCAGCTTAGAATGTTTACCATGCTTGCCTCGGAGGTCGCTTGAAAGCATTCCTCCTTGTACATCTCGTTTTGTAATCACCGTTCGGATTGGCCTATCAGTAATATCGAGAGTGGCTTTAAAAATGATTTACAGACACGGATGCGATTTCCATCAATTTCGAAATGAAAAGCACTGTTACCTCGTCGTTTGGATTCGTTTTTAGGATATTGGTACTTCGGTTTAATGGGAGTCATGCACGATGATAGATAATCTCGTTGTCTCTGAGAATCTCCAAGAGCCCAATAGTTTGCAAATATCAGCTTACGAGACTCTGCAGTAATTTTGGAAGTGCATTTAATCTTGCAGTTGTCTCGACATGGAGGTTTCATTTCTCTTGCGTTCATTATTTTGTTGGTCGTTGACGATGAGACATACTGTTTTCCAGAATTTCTGGTCAATTTTGCAGCATTTTTTTTCCACTTGGACTCATTTCGCTTTCGTTTTCTACCTTTTGGGATCTCTTCTACGCCATGCTGTGTTTCTACTTCTACCCGGTGTAATAAAGCTTCATCGTCTGACTCTGATGAAGTTTCGCTGCCTGAATCAGTTGAGTAATCAGCATCATCGTCTGTATTATCAGAATTGTGAAAGGGATCTTCAATCTCATTCTCATTATTATCGCTAGATACAGCATCGTTTAAATTTTCTGTAGAAAAATCTTTAGGTACAGCACAATCTAAAACTAAAATTTGCATTAGAGTAAATTATGAATTTCGTAGGTTGTATTTACCAATGGGCGTATGTTTGTCAACGTTCTTAACAGATTCAGTTGCAGTACTATTTTCTTGAGTAGAAGCATCTACATTATTCTCTATGGATGGCGAATTAACAGAGTCATAGATAGGAAAGCCACAACCTAAAATGCAAGATAAAAATAAAACAAAATTAATATAATAATAATTATTATTCGGTTCTAATAGAAAAATATGATAGTAAAGTAATTGTCAAGTCAACTGTAAAGTCAACCATCCTGACATGACCTCTGTTGGTGATTTCTAGAACTGCTGCATGTAGCACTTTTTCACAGAATAACATTATATTATCGTTGTAGTCTTGTTATACGAATAGTTCTGTTCTTAGAAAGACAGTTTTTTATAGTAAAAATGTGTGGTACTCCATAAAAATATATGAGTTTAGTCAGGGAAAAGTACTGTTTTTTGCACGATATTTACGCAACACTACCATCGATTGACTAATTTGCCAATAGAAAGTAAAGAAGTACTTACCCGCTTTAGAAGATAAATCTGTCACATTTATGACAGGGCCAGCATTCTGTACAATGGGACTAATTAAAATATTATCCCCACAGGATCCACATCCTAAACAGAAAAACCATTATTGAAAGATCTGGATAAAACTATAACTGACATAACTTACCGTTCCTACTCTCAACAACTTCCCAATGTGTAACATCCTTGTTGTCAGTAACTTTCTGAGCTAGTTTTACCATCAATTTTGCCCGTTCCGACATTGTTACTTAAAAAACAGTGCGTTACCTGAAAATTATAGGTAGGTCATATTCCAGAGAAGTTACGTTACAATTTAAGGAAAAGTGTCACATCTCTAAATTTTAGGTTAGGAATGCAAACTAAGTAAGAAATTAGTTCTAAAATATGAACAAAATTGACACATCTCCAAAAGTGACGTTTTATAATAAATACAACCAGTCAAATTGCACTTACCGTTTTTAAAGAAAAACGACTCAAAACAAAAATGACGTTTTTCCGTAAATGTTTAAGAGCACACCACACTTCTTCGCGGGACTCAACTCACTAATGTCACTTTTCAGTAGAACGTTGTTTTAGTATTTGTAAATCGACAAACGACACTTCTGCCCCCTCACGGTATTTGATGAAACTATTAGATGTGTCGCTTTTCCACATATAAATATAGATCTTTCTAGTTTTATTATTCCAATTAACTAAAAAATTGCAATTTTTGACTTGTGTCACTTTTCTATCAAAGGAGCGATACATTGAAACCTTGAATAATTCGTGAAACACATGTATTTAACTGGTTGCCTAACCACTCAACAATTGAGTCTGTAAAATTCGAATTAAGAATAATTGTGAAATTCAAAGGTGAGTCCCATAACTTGGGATGTTATATATATATATATATATATATATATATATATATATATATATATATATATATATATATATATATATATATATATTTGTGTGTGTGTGTATGTGCGTGGGTGTTTGTGCATAAACAGAATAATGTTAACAGACCCTAAATATGGGTGTTATGGGCTCTAACCCGCGCTCATTTGAAGACATTTTGCGAAATTCTTATCATTGTGAAAATTCACTGAAAGCACTATTTTTTTTAGTTTTAATTGGTTTATCCATGGAATCGTACATAAAATCCCATTTCCATTTTAAAACCTCACTTTAATTTACACTGCAATGCTACTCTATAGCTTGCGTGTAAAAAATGTAACGGTATTAACTGTATACATTTTTTATATTATATCTTTTCGCTGCGACAGACGATATCGAAATTTATTTCTTCTGGAACCCTTGCAGTATCTCCTGCAATTTGAGTATTAAAGTGGGAAAGTGTTACACGGCCGACTCTATGGATTTAATCAAAAATTTTATTGCAGAAGTTGCGAATTTAATAGGAAATCTTAGCCTCAATAATGCCGTGCTAAATTGAAGGTGAACTCAACGAGTCCGTATTTTGGTTTGCCAAGCGACTTTAAGAAATACGATTCTGATAATTATTCATCGCCCTAATCGATTGAATGCATAAAATTAAAACCAGTTCTGTGCTGCTGCCAAAGCCTCTAAAACTAATGATAATTTAATGAGTTTCATCAGGAATTAGGTCAGGTCAGGCAGAAATATAACGGAGTACCTTGCAAAAGATATTATGAGATTGGTAAAAATTACAAAAGCCAGCGAGGAAATATTAGACGACATGATTGGAATATCGTTCGCCGCCGGCAGTCAATCTTGAATATTGAATTTATAATGTGATACCTGCTTGGACTTGCTGCCAGAAATGGGAGTTACCTTGTGAAATTATTTGTTACACTTTAACTCTTTCTAAATAAGTGTAGAAATGGTAGTTACAATAATTTATCTACTTATACCACGAACATGAAAAACACGTCAATGCTTGTGTTATATGAATTACAATTTGATTGATAATTATAACTACAAACTGACAGTGACAATAATAGATGCTTACTTTTCTTTAAAAAACTGTTCTTTCTCGCTGTCCCTCAAACCATCTTCTTTGATATCTCACAAGGCAAATATTTTCAACTTATCGTCTATTAGATTGCCACATCTCCAAATTACTATAAATGAATCTTACACCATGGGCATTACAATTTTATGTTATCTATTTAAAGTAACTCGTGCAAAGGGATTATTTGAAGTTGACACAGTTATCTTAAAAGACTGAGGTTGGACACTGTGACTGGAAACTGAAACAAAAAGCAGAATCACCTCAAAAACCACAAAAATGATAACAGAGACTTATCCGCTAGATACGTATTCCGACAACGAAGTTGTCTTCGTCAGTAGCTGTCGCTAAACTCCAACTAGTTTCGTTGTCGAAATACGTACCTAGCGCATAACTCTTTGTTATTATTTTTGTGGTTTCTGGGGTGATTCTGCTTTATGTTACAGTTATCTTGTAAATGCACTCGTATGTAGGGTATTTGAGTTTGTAGTAAGTGCCTTAACTTGGTGAAGCCGTTATATACTAAACATAGACGTAGAGGCATTCCCCTTGAGTAGATAATAGGGCGGTTGAGGCAGGCTGGTACCATTAAACGACTGTGGTTAGGTATGAGATCTACAGTGTGACACACTTAATATGAAGGCACGCCTGTATTTTCTTAAGTTTTAGAGATAGCAGTTTCATTTTTTGTACAGATGTAAAACGTCAGTAGGCTGTTTGAATAGCCTACCCACTTCAAATCTCAAATTCCAACCCATTCTACTATGAATTGAAGAATAGGGCTGGTTTTCTATATTTCGCGATGCGTTAGAGATATCCAAAAAAGTTACTTTAAAATGTTATTCAGAATTCAATTTTAACTGCAGATACCGAGTTCGAAGTCAAAATTCGAATTTCTACTTTTTTGTAAATTTTTAGACAGTCCAAAGTTTTCATCAGATTTTAACAGGTAGATTGCCATGGAAAAAACGAACATGGTCAATATCGAAAGAAAGCAATGGTATGTGATTTATTAAACTACCCACTTCAAATGTCAGATGTCAACCCAGTCTACTATGATTTCAAGAATAGGGCTGGTTCTCTATATTTCGCGATGCGTTAGAGATATCCAAAGAAGTTACGTAAAAATGTTATTCAGAATTCAATTCTAACTACAGATACCGAGTTTCAAGTCAAAATTCGAATTTTTGGAAATTTTTAGACACAATCCAAATTTTTCATCACATTTTAACAGGTAGATTGCCATGAAAACAACAAACATCGTCAATATCAAAAGAAAGCAATGGTATATGATTAATAAACTCAAGTTAAACATAAACTCTAACAAAAACAATTAAGTTGAATATGTGTGTGTTTTGTTTCTTTAACGTCGGCCTATTTCCGCGACTATGGCCAATCACCGACGCCAGGCAGCTGTTTCACCTCACCATCCTGGAAATTTTGCCGAACCCCTGTCTTTTTGTAAGGACGGTAGGGATATCTAACGTGCCCAACATCGCATGGGCACGGGACCGACGGCTTTACACCCCCTCCGAAGGGCGGAACGCGCAGACCTTCAACTTGCTCAAATACAATGCCAGAATCTCGGTTGATGTTAATATTACAGTTTGTACTGAAAAAGTGAAAGGAGAACCCTGGGATCGAACCCAGTACCCTTCGGTTCAGAGGCACACGTTCTTACCTCTGAACCACCGAGGCTCTTTAAGTTGAATATAAAATTATAAAATGTAGTCTGCATTAGCTAGCTCACCTTCAAGCCTGATGCATTTTTCGATTCGTTTACGATTATTGCTGGAAACTTTTCTTAGTTCTGCTATATTTATTTCACGGCAAGCCTGCCTTATTTTCTCGCAAAGTTGTTCGAGACTTTTTACACCTTAACAGAACCCCAGAAATAGAAGTCTAGTGGCGTACTGTCAGGAGATCGATGATGCCACTGTTAAAAAGGATTATTCCTGCCAATTCATCTTGATAGAAAATGTATATTTAGCCAATTTCTGACTAACTGAGAGTTGTGCACCGTCTAATTGAAAATACATATCTTGTCGCACGTTGTTAGGCACACCTTCGATACAGTCCCATAAATCATTATTAAAAAAATGAATCAATTGATATGCGTTCAAGGTGTTGTCAAAAAAAAGACCAATTATTCTATTCCGTAAAATTCCACACCACGTATTAACTTTTTATGAATACTGGGCTTTACAGTTGATAACCAAGTGACGGTTTACAGGAGAACAATATCTGTAATTTTGGGCTGATACTATTCCATTGGTAGTGAATGTTGCCTCGTCCGTAAATAAAATTTTACTTAAAAATTTTCTATCACTTAGAAAGTTACCTTGGGCTCAAAGGCAATAATCTAATCGTTTCAGCTCATCACCTTCTCTCAAAGAGTGTAAAAACTTTAGCTTGAAATCCTTTATTTTATGACGCACAAGGCATCTTCTGATTTTTTCTATACTTACATCCAATGCAACAGCCCTTTGATGGAAACTCATCTGTGTATTAGCTTGAGTTCAAGCCAAGATTATGCTATCAGCTCTACTTCGTCGATTTCTAACAGCCAAGATATTGTTCACCACACTTCCTGTTTGACAAAATCGTGCGTTCAGAGATGCTGCAGTTCCGCGCCTAATTGGATTTCTCCGATTGAATTCATCAACAACTTCACTGCTATTTCAAACACCATCGCCAAACAATCTTATTGATTCAATTTTTCTCTTACACTGAGACGTTAAACAGGCATTTTGCTGGCAGACTGACTAGGTGCTAATTTGTTTCCAAGGCAGTCTACCTGTTAAAATCTGATGAAAAATTTGGACTCTGTCTACAAATTTACAAAAATGTAAAACTTCGCATTCTGACTTGAAACTCGGCATCGGCAGTTAAAATTGAATTATGAATCACTTTTTAAAGTAACTTTTTTAATATCTCTGACGCATCGCGAAATATAGAGAACCGGCCCTGTTCCTAAAATCATAGTAGGCTGGGTTAAGATCTGACATTTGAAGTGAGCAAGCTTTTTTAACATCCCAATGACGTTTTACATTGTACAAAAAATAAAATCGCTATCTCTACAAATAAAGAAAATACAGCTGTGTCTTCATCTTAAGTGTGTCACACTGTACATTACCGGCATGACAGATGAAAGTTGACACATCATAAATTATCTAAATATCCCGTCCATATTTAGGAATGTCATGTCAGTAATGCAGAGTAATTATTTAACCACAGTAGTTAAATGTAACAATGCCTAAATTGTCCACATTTGGGAATTTTCTTATCTGTCCTCTATCCTGTCATAATCACCCAAAGTAGTTTATATGTGCCGGTCTGTCTGCTTGACGTATCCCATTACGTACTCCTTTGGCTCCGAAATGGATAACAAACTGTTTCGAAGTCAGAGGAAAAGCCTTAACGTTTGTATGTAATCTATAAGCAGTGACACTAATATTAGATTAGATGTGTTCTCACCATAATTAGAAACGCGGGCCGGTTTTGCTCTAATTAGAGCTCGACAGTGCGCTCTATTTACAACAGTGAGAACACACCCATAAAGTAATACGGCTATAGTAGCCAGCATCCTAGAATATTGTGAGATGTACGACAGGGTCGCCGTCTCAGTGCAGAACCAGGTAGTATGTTGTCGCGACAGCTCTAGCTAGCACAAAATGTTATAGATGGAGACTCTGTACAACCAACAGTTTTGTAAATTGTCAGCCCTGGTCTATTCCTTCCTTAATACTGGCACAATATATGTAAGGCTAGATGTATTATCACCATAATTATAAACGCAGATCGGTTTCGCTCTAACTAGAGCTCGTCAATGCGCTATACTAATTACAGCAAGAATACACCTATAAAGTAATACGGCTATGGTAGCAGGCCTCTTAGAACATTGTGACAATTTACAAAAATTGACGATTGGTTGTACATAGTCTCTAGTTATAACGACTTGTGTTAAGTGTTTTTCAAATAGCGTCCTCTGGCGAGGGCGTCGAAAATCGATGTACCTACATCTGTCATGTCGACGGTGGATGAGTCGGCTAAGCCATCTGCGTCAGATAATCTAATCCTATGTGACGAGTTCTAATCCTAGTTAGTGACTTCACTTTCAGTTAATTTTTTTTGTATTTCATTTCATTTTACCGTTATCTGATGAGATTATTGTTATTCCGATGAACTTTTTAGCGAAATTTTGTGTAAAAAATAATTAAATAAATTAGAGATGAAAACTTTTAAGACTTAATTCAATTTGAATAGCATATCTGGTTGTTTGTGCTTGCTCTAACTTAGTGAAACCGTTCCATATTTAATACAGTCGTAGAGTTTTCCCGTGGCTTCACAAGTGCTTGTTTTGGTAAAGTTTCTTTAAAAAATTCAGTAATGACGAGATCTCGACTTTTGAATTTTAAAAACATTTCTTCAATTGAGCGCAAACTAGGCCCCCTAGAACCCATATCCAGGGTGAGGCTTCAATTTTGTATGTGTATATATATATATATATATATATATATATATATATATATATATATATATATATATATATCTATATATATATATATATATATATATATATATATATATATATATATATATATATATATATATATGTATGTATGTATGTATGTGTGTGTGTGTATGTGTGTGTGTGTCACACCGATAATTCAAAAAATACTGGGCCGGTTTTAATCAAATTTGCTAAGTACCTTCCTTTTGTAAGTGGCTTGAATAAGTTTATTGGCCAGGAAATATTGCCCAAGTTTTACCGGAAAATTTTGTGTTTCCTTTCGGCAAAAATTTATATCTCCGGACGTAACAAAGTAAGGACAACCAAATTTGGTACGCGCGCTAATTTTCATAGAAAAAATTCGTTAATGAGGAGTACGCGACTTTTGAATTTTAAAAAGATTTCCTCAAATGAGTGTACGGTAAAGCCCAATATAATTGTTGTTATGCAAGACGGAATTTTTTTTACGTTAATTACAGAGTGTGTTGAGCTGCATCTTATAAAATTATTTTGTCAATTACGGGGTGGCCCATAAGTCGTTGGTGATACCTACAATATTATTTTGAACATTCCTTATTGCATTTTTGCATTTTTCATCGAAATATTATGCATGTTTGTGAAAAAAATCTAGATCAGTGAGTGCGTTTTGGTAGCGATTTTCATTCAATGCTTCAAAATTCAATAGCTCAAATTGCTATTCACCTATTTTAAGTTTATTTTCGGAAAACTTTTGTACATTTTCAAACAATAAATTATTTTGATAGAATATGGTACATTTTTTCTACTATATAGGTTATACCGGTCACCAAATTGATGCCAGGGACATATTTGCTATTAGAAAAACATTTTGATAAAAATCCAAACTTTTTTTATTTTGAATTTTTCTTAGCGTAATAACAAGCATAGACAAAAATCTGTGCAAAGGTTGGCAAAACTAGTAATCTAACGTTCGCTTATCTTTTCACTTATTATTCACCTACTGCGTTTTGTTTTAACCACTAAAAACTAGACTTTTTGCAATGTGAAACGATGGCGTTATGGGACTCATCAGAGATAAGCATTTTTTTCATGACTGATATTAAATTTTGTCAATTTTGTACAGCGTAAGGTTTAAAAATATATTCATAAACTTCAAAATGGGCTCGGTGGTCAAACAAAATAAACAAGAAAGCTGGCGTAAATACCGTAATAACCCGCATCCGTTAGTTCTTTTCCAGCTGCCTCCAAAACGAGAAGATGATGCTTTATCAACCTTTGTGCAGTTGAGGAAGTATTATCAAAGCCTTCGTGACCTTGTCATGAAGCACTAATGTGTGCTAGGAAATGACGGGTAAAGCATTTTTGCTTATAAGACTATACTAACTTTCCTTCAAATTTGCGTTATCATTGACTAAACTTTTTACATCCACTCCAGGCTTTTCTAGAATATATTTGAGAAAATTAAAATGTATTACTTTGTGTTGCGTGGAAGCTGTATGAAAACAGCCACGGAAACCTTATGGTTCACTCTCTATTTTCGACGTAGTTACGCCATAAATTCCCTTAATCTAAGAAGTAATTTTCCTGAGACTAATTGTTTCATTGGAGAGACCTGTAATATTTTATCGTGAATTTGCTACAGTGTTACGAGGAATGTCTCGAAGAAGATTATGTGAAATAGCTCAAATGTATTCAGAATGAAAAGGTAATTGCTGTTTTAAACTCATTAAATATAGGGGAAGGTGATACTTAATGTTCATTTTACTTCGCTGGTCCCCATCAACCAATATTGTGTGGATGTTAAATTGTAGGAAGGGTAATCGAATTTATTTAATTACCCACTCAATATGTTTCCAAAACTAACGATGTCGAGCTTAAGTAGAAACCAGTAACGTTGACTTAGAAAATAAAATGATAAGTTTACATTGGTGAAATATACCTGTAATTAAGAAAATGACTCTAAATAAAGTTATGTTAATACCTTGTAATATAGAGCCTCGGTGGTTTAGTGGTAAGAACGTGTGCCTATGAACCGAAGGGTACTCGGTTCGATCCCACGCTTCCCTTTTCACTTTTCAGTACATACTGTAACATTAACATCAACCGAGGTTGTGGCACTGTATTTGAGCAAGTTGAGTATCTACACGTTCCGCCCTTCGGAGGGTACCTAAAGCCGTAGCTCACGTGTCCATGCGATGTTGGGCACGTTAAATATATCTACCCTCCTTACAGGAAGGTAAGAGTTCGGCAAAGTTTCCAGAATAGTGAAGTGAAACTACTACCTGGAGTGGTTCATTGGCCATAGTCCCGGAAATAGACCGACATTAAAGAAAAAGAAATATTTTGTAATATTATTATCACTGTCCAAGTCTTTTAAGAAGTTTGAAAACTGGAGTTTCAAGAGTTAAATCATCATAATTATAGTTTAAAAGGAGTGTCGTTACGCTCTGTTTCCAGTATTTAGCCAATTTTCATAAACAAAAAAGTGACGACTTTTTTTTTGAAATTTGTTTCAAATAAGGGCGAACTCCTTGAACCCATATCAGGGGTCAGTTTCAGATTATATATATATATATATATATATATATATATATATATATATATATATATATATATATATATATATATATATGACATCCACATTGTGTACACCCGTTCTAAATCTTGTTGTATAAATATGCAAGGGTCCTCGTATTCAAAACCGAGAAAAATAAAGCAACCATGTGTAGTGTTTAGTTTTACCGCGCAATTTTAAGTTAAAGAGTGCAGTCCTGGACGTCACAAGAGTCTGACATACCTGCAGTGTATTGTGCGCATGTTTCGAAAAATGTTACCTGCAACAATCAAGACTCAGTCTATTCATTTGTCAGCTTCCAAGAGCGTCATTTCAGATTCGTTATCCGTTTATTCGTTTCCTAGTCGTTTGCACCGAGTGCAATAATTCATATTCGACTACGTTTAAGTATTACACGTGCCGCCTATATTAATGTACATAAATAGTATATAGTTCATATTACTTTAAATATATAACTAAGTTAAGTGTTTCCAAGTGATATTATTTTTATAACACGATACATTCCACTTTAATACGTAACTGCAATAACTACAATCCACGAACCAAACATCATTAACATTTGGTCAATTCGAGCTGAATTATTCAACGCAATTGTAGTTATCGCTGATAACGACAACCCCAATCAGAAGAAGAAGTTAGTTCAAATGTACCAGTATATCTGCCTAATAGGTCCATATTTGGGAATGTCATGTCGGTAATGCAGAGTAATTACTTAACCGCAGTAGTTAAATGTACCAATGTCTAAATTGCCCACATTTGGGAATTTTTTTATCTGTCCTCTATCATGTCATAATTAACCAAAGTAGTTTATATGTGCCGGTCTGTCTGCTCGACGTGTCCCATTACGTACTCCTTTGGCTCCGCAATAGATAACAAACTGTTTCGAAGTCAGAGGAAAAGCCTTAACGTCTGTATGTAATCCATAAGCAGTGACACTAATGTAAGACTAGATGTGGTCTCACCATAATTAGAAACGCGGACCGGTTGCGCTCTAATTAGAGCTCGTCAGTGCGCTATATTTATCCTGGACGTCACAAGAGTCTGACATACCTGCAGTGTATTGTGCGCATGTTTCGAAAAATGTTACCTGCAACAATCAAGACTCTGGACTCAGTCTATTCATTTGTCAGCTTCTAAGAGCTTCATTTCAGATTCGTTATCCGTTTATTCGTTTCCTAGTCGTTTGAACCGAGTGCAATAATTCATATTTGACTACGCGTTTTAGTATTACACGTGCCGCCTATATTGATGTACATAAATAGTATATAGTTCATATTATTTTAAATATATAACTAAGTTAAGTGTTTCCAAGTGATTTTATTTTTATAACACGATACAGTCCACTTTAATACGTAACTGCAATAATTACAATCCACGAACCAGACATCATTAACATATGGTCAATTCGAGCCGAATTATTCAACGCAATTGTAGTTATCGCTGATAACGACAACCCCAATCAGAATACGAAGTTAGTTCATCAGAAAATTCGATGGAAAATTGGGAAACCGATACCAGCACTCAGAACATCCAGCACGTGGGCACATGGCGAGTCACATTTTCCTTGTCCTCAAAATCACGTTTTTATATAGTTATCTTATATAAAATTTACAACTTAAAAGAACATAGATAGACGTGGTTATGTACCAATTTTCAAGTCATTTGATCAAAGGAAAATAAAGTTATTCAAAATTAATAAAAAAATAATCCTCGACATCACCTGTAATGCAATATCTACAATGTTGGACAAAGACAGATGATTTTATCTGTACTGCTATGCTATTTAAATAAATCGTAGATAAAAATATAAGCAATGGAAGTTATTGCAAGATGTCAGACTGAATAACATTGTGAAAGATACGACAAGGACGCCATCTCGGTGAAAGACCAGGAAGTATGTTGACACGACAGCTCTAGTTTACCCAACATTTTGTAGATAGAGACTATGTAGAATGTACAACTAACAATTTTGTAAATTGTCAGCCTTGGACCATTTCTTTCCTGATACCGGGACAAAGTTTGCGCCCAAAAAGGCTAAATTTTAGCACGTGATAGTATACTAATAAATAAATAAATTAATGAAAGTACTTCAATTTCTTTAAAATCAATCTACAACGACGTTTCATTATGTATGAGTATTAAGCTTCCCATTCTTCACGTTCACGGTATTTAAAATTAAAAGCCATCTCTCTCTCTCTCTTTCTCTCCTACTTTAATCTGACGACACGTAACTATTTGTCACAGAGAAGCGTGTATACCTTGCGCATCGCATATCCTGAAAATCGACTCCGCTGATGCTAATTGCTAATACGTTATTAGGATTTTATAATATAAAACAACTGGGTACTTATAGTCTAAGGTTAATACAAATAATAAGTAAATAATAACCCAGCTTTTAATGTTAACTTAACTTTAACAAAATGACTGTAGTAGTATATTATGATTGTAACATCCAATGAAACAAATATGAAAGTGATAGGGAAACTTCATGTAGATTGTAAATATTGTATGTATTACCTAATGAATGCTATACAGAATTCACTGGTAGGTATTACCAAAGTGAAACAAAATTCTCCCAAGAAGAAATATATCTACCTCAAACTAATACAGTAAGTACTTATAATATCTAGGTAGGGATTACACACGTCCCTAGTTGAAATTATATAAACAGATGTTTAGGTTAAATTATTAAAATTTTAATTTCAAAATTTTGTATTTATATTGCTTTCATTTTCAAAAAGTATGGGTACAGCAATAGTAAATAAGTGTTAAAAAGAGTTTAAGTGCGTTATGGTAGCGAATTTTCATACAAATATTTCGAATGGTGATAACCCAATTTCCCAATAAACTAAAATCTTCCGTTTTGATATATAGTAAAAGCAGCGTGGATACCAAATTTAAAAAATAACACAATGAGCTTCACAGATAATTACAAATTTGTTTTAAACAATCTTTTTTGTTATTTTATGTGCACCAGCTGGTTCGACTGAGTTGATTAAAACCGATCATTCAAACGATTAATATGGAAAAATACTTATCTGCCACCTATAATTTCATAGATGCATTCCGTTTGTAAATGAAAATTAAATTTTCGGTAAATTTGCAGATTAGCACATGAAGGTGTTTAGAAAAATATTTTAAGAAATATGATGAGAACCCCTTCTGCCCAAAGCACAAGAAGAATTTCTTGCAAACAGCACACACAAAAATTACGGGACCAAGAGTGAATAGGGGTGCTGGGCGGAGAAGACTAAAAAAGGAAATGTGAGCGGAAAGTGCGAATGAAACAGTTTAGTTGGACCTCTTTAAACTGCTTTTGTACAATTTTGCAGCTATACCTCCTTTAAACACTGTTTATCGCGCGCAGCACCTCTATATTCACCGCAGGTCCCGTAACTTTTTTGATTGTAGGCATGCAGAAGGGGATGGGGTACCCCCGCCACGAAGCAGCGAACCAAGATTTTCAATTTATGTTTGAATTGTTATCTCATTTCATTTTTTTTAAAGTATTTTTCCAAAAATGATTTTGAGATTGCCTTGTTTGTCAGTCTTAAATAGTAAGCTGCAATATTTTATCATTTTCAAAAAGTACGGATACAGCAATAAGTGTTGGAAAGGGTGCAGCAAGTATGTTATGTTAGAAAATTTTCGTCAAAATATTTCAAATTCAATAGCTCAATAAGTTTCGCATTAAGATAGAATCTTCAAACTTGAACCATAGTAACACCTATGTAAACGCACCGTGAGTACTAAATTAAAGAAAAGTAACATAATGAGCTTCGCGGATAACTACAAATTTGTTTTTGTTGTTTATTGTTTGAAAAAACTATATATATATATGTGTGTGTGTGTGTGTGTGTGTGTGTGTGTGTGTGTGTGTGTGTGTGTGTGTGTGTGTGTGTGTGTGTGTGTGTGTGTGTGTGTGTGTGTGTGTGTGTGTGTGTGTGTGTGTGTGTGTGTGTGTGTGTGTGTGTGTGTGTGTGTGTGTGTGTGTGTGTGTGTGTGTGTGTGTGTGTGTGTGTGTGTGTGTGTGTGTGTGTGTGTGTGTGTGTGTGTGTGTGTGTGTGTGTGTGTGTGTGTGTGTGTGTGTGTGTGTGTGTGTGTGTGTGTGTGTGTGTGTGTGTGTGTGTGTGTGTGTGTGTGTGTGTGTGTGTGTGTGTGTGTGTGTGTGTGTGTGTGTGTGTGTGTGTGTGTGTGTGTGTGTGTGTGTGTGTGTGTGTGTGTGTGTGTGTGTGTGTGTGTGTGTGTGTGTGTGTGTGTGTGTGTGTGTGTGTGTGTGTGTGTGTGTGTGTGTGTGTGTGTGTGTGTGTGTGTGTGTGTGTGTGTGTGTGTGTGTGTGTGTGTGTGTGTGTGTGTGTGTGTGTGTGTGTGTGTGTGTGTGTGTGTGTGTGTGTGTGTGTGTGTGTGTGTGTGTGTGTGTGTGTGTGTGTGTGTGTGTGTGTGTGTGTGTGTGTGTGTGTGTGTGTGTGTGTGTGTGTGTGTGTGTGTGTGTGTGTGTGTGTGTGTGTGTGTGTGTGTGTGTGTGTGTGTGTGTGTGTGTGTGTGTGTGTGTGTGTGTGTGTGTGTGTGTGTGTGTGTGTGTGTGTGTGTGTGTGTGTGTGTGTGTGTGTGTGTGTGTGTGTGTGTGTGTGTGTGTGTGTGTGTGTGTGTGTGTGTGTGTGTGTGTGTGTGTGTGTGTGTGTGTGTGTGTGTGTGTGTGTGTGTGTGTGTGTGTGTGTGTGTGTGTGTGTGTGTGTGTGTGTGTGTGTGTGTGTGTGTGTGTGTGTGTGTGTGTGTGTGTGTGTGTGTGTGTGTGTGTGTGTGTGTGTGTGTGTGTGTGTGTGTGTGTGTGTGTGTGTGTGTGTGTGTGTGTGTGTGTGTGTGTGTGTGTGTGTGTGTGTGTGTGTGTGTGTGTGTGTGTGTGTGTGTGTGTGTGTGTGTGTGTGTGTGTGTGTGTGTGTGTGTGTGTGTGTGTGTGTGTGTGTGTGTGTGTGTGTGTGTGTGTGTGTGTGTGTGTGTGTGTGTGTGTGTGTGTGTGTGTGTGTGTGTGTGTGTGTGTGTGTGTGTGTGTGTGTGTGTGTGTGTGTGTGTGTGTGTGTGTGTGTGTGTGTGTGTGTGTGTGTGTGTGTGTGTGTGTGTGTGTGTGTGTGTGTGTGTGTGTGTGTGTGTGTGTGTGTGTGTGTGTGTGTGTGTGTGTGTGTGTGTGTGTGTGTGTGTGTGTGTGTGTGTGTGTGTGTGTGTGTGTGTGTGTGTGTGTGTGTGTGTGTGTGTGTGTGTGTGTGTGTGTGTGTGTGTGTGTGTGTGTGTGTGTGTGTGTGTGTGTGTGTGTGTGTGTGTGTGTGTGTGTGTGTGTGTGTGTGTGTGTGTGTGTGTGTGTGTGTGTGTGTGTGTGTGTGTGTGTGTGTGTGTGTGTGTG